>ML675619.1:1554598-1611437 GCA_007922155.1 Mesoclemmys tuberculata
GTTTGGATTGTTCTCTCATTTTCCCGGTCTCCCACCCCATGTGTTTGGATTGTTCTCTCATTTTCCCGGTCTCCCACCCCATGTGTTTGGATTGTTCTCTCATTTTCCCAGTCTCCCACCCCATGTGTTTGGATTGTTCTCTCATTTTTGTGTTGTTTTCTAAAAGCTATAAAACCTTGATGCCCTCCTTGCCTCCCTTTCACATTTTTAGAACAATGACAGCCTTCATTCACAATTGGAGCCCAACGTTTCATTTAGTTTCTTTTCTCTTCTTCTTTTTTCACTATTTATTTATTTAGGACGTTAGCACGTTTACAAATCCTTGCCATGTAAATATCAGAAACAAAACTAATCATTACAAGAGTGAGCTTTTTTTTTAAAGAGACTTTATACGGGAATATAGACATCAGATCTCTATTTAACAAGTTGTTACCATATCACAGAGTTAACATCATTACATCCGTGACGTGTCATTTCTAGTGATTTTATAAAAATGAGTGACATTTCTGATTACACATTTAACAGACAAGGCATGTCCATCAAATGTTAATATTCAAAACATTGGACAGGTGTGCTGCTTTTATTTTTTAAGATGAATGTGCTTTGTTTGAGTATTGAGTAACCAAATAGCTAAGTAGTATCTATGTGTCCTCTGTCTATCTTGCTGGGTATGGGATTAGTGCATTCATTTTTTCCAAAACAATCTTCCATAATATTTGAACCATTCCTCTAGAGTTGAAGCCTACTATTTCTAATGTCAGCATGTTCTAAAATATGCATTACATTCCTCTCACAACTTCAGAGTGGCAGAGAAGTTAAAAAACTGAGAAACAAAACATTAAATCCACTGAGTTGGGATTTTTTCTGGGAAAAAACCCAACGAAACAAAAAGCCCAGTTTTTCACAACCGTTACCAAAAAGATCTTGGAAAAAGTGAAGTGAGTTCTGAGAAGATTAATAAATATACCAGACCTAACACTGATCAAGGATCTTGAAGGGATTGATTTAGGAAAAAAGATGAAAGTAGCTAACTACATGCTGGGGCTACATGATGTCTGAGAGGTTGGGGTGGGCACATAATAAAAGTCTAAAAATATTTGAAGGGTGTTAATATCTAGTAGAGAAAAGGATTATTTTGAGTGGGACATGTGATTGTAACTAGGGTTAATTGGGGAGAATGAAGAAATATAGGCCGAATATCAGGAAAAGTTTCCCGACAATGCGATGTATTAGGTTTTGGAGTCTCCTCCCAAAGGGAGTGATGAAAGCTCCATTGCTTGGGGATTTTTTAAACTACACTGGACAAAACACTAGAGAATATACTGTAGGAGATCAGTCCCAGAGAAATAGATTGGATGACCTCAGGGGCGTGCTTTATGGGAGTTAGAGAAAGATCTTAAACAGACTAGACCATCCCTTTTTTCACACAGAGGATAGTAGGGGAATTAGTTTGCATTCATGCATTATTTTTTCTTTGTTAATAATTGCAAACATTTGAGAAGCAGCTGTAATTCTTTTGACATACCTGTATTTCTGTGAAGCAGGTGGTGCAAAGTATACTAGGGTTTGAGAGGGGCACATTAGTTTGTTTGTGGACTCTTTTCTTTGAATTGCCTGATTTTTCACAGGTGTAGTTGTTGATGTTTTAAACTACAATATTCCAACAAGATACTTGTTGTTTGTTCTGTCTTGTTTTGTCTCTTAACAACCTGTATTGTGGGGGAATTCCCTTTTTGTTTGCCATTAATTTCGCTTTGTGACATCAGCTTCTCATGTCAGGGGACAGTGTAAAAAGGGGAACTAATCAGTTTTAACTATATTCATTGTCATCTGAAATACTGTGGTCAGCTATGGAATTACAGGAGATTAAAAAACAGCTTTTGCCGGTGATTAGAAACTGAACCTAAGATTTCAGCACTACAAAACAAAACTGCGTATCTGTTCTTGTTTTCTGAAGGTTGCATTTTCAAAAGTGCTCAGTGCTAGGTTAACTCTGCTCCCTCTGAAGTAAATAGCCAAACTCCTATTGAGTTCAGTGGGTGCAAAGTAAGGCCAGTGATGAGCAATTCCGGGATTTCCACCCTGAACGTCTGAGTTATGATAGATCAACATTCCTGGGTCTGCACGCCGCGGTTCTGTCTAGGAGAAATTTACACACACACACACCAGTAGTGGGCAGATTCCACCTCTGTTAGAGAGATGGTAGCAACCCCATTGCCTCTAACCATTATTTCCTTGTCCTACCAATGGATAGAACTCACACCAGTGCTACTCCTACTCTGTGGGGAATGTGGCTATTGATCTATTATAGCTTGTACATTAATGAAACAAACCTTACAGATAAGCAGGTTTCTTTTCTCTAAAGGTGCTGATCTCCATTCTTAGAAGCGACAAAGCTCCAAGGCTCTTTGTGCTAGAGTTTGGCAGCTAAACTCTCAAAAGATTCTGTTTGCACTGGGCATGTCCAGGGCTACCCCTAACAGGGGTCCTGTGCAAATAAATTCATCAATATTTATGAAGGAATCAGGTGTTATAGTGATGAGTGCCACAGGGAAAAAACCCAAGGAAATTAATAATTCTGCCTTCAGGCCAAAGTTTGAATAGAGTGCACTAATAAGGTCTAAGGTTACACATTGAACAATGAGCAGAAAACAAAATATTGAATTATCTGCTCATTCAGTGACCACCATCCATTCTATGCACTCACTGAGGTTGAAGTCATGCGGAAAATGTAGTATGTGATCGTATAATTAAAGACTGTATCACAATTCGTATGCATAAGGGGGTGAATTAAGGTGTACAGGCAGCCTTAATTCTGGCATTTCCTAACTTTTGCATGCTTGACTTTGCAACCTTAATAATCTTTTAACATGTGTGCGCATGTGTGATAGAAAGTAAATACTGGCCAGAGGTTGAAATTAAAAAAAACCTCCATGCGAATATTTCAGATTACAAAGAGATGAGCAACTACCACAGTCTCTAGAGCCAATCAGTATCAAAATTACACAACCAAAACAGAATAATTAGAAAGATATTTTACAAGCCAGGAGGTCCCTAGGGAATCATACAGTCCCTTTTCAGAACACGTGTTGTGGCTCTCAGAGGGTGAACCTAGATTCAGACTTCTAATAAGTCAAATCCACAGTGGAAGGTTCACTTTAGCCAGGTGGTCTTTGGAAAATACTGTACCAACTACTGTGATAAATAGGAATGTCATGTTGAATGAGCAGGAGGCTGGCAATGGGCAAGGAGCAAATATACACGGTCCTTGAGAGCTAGAAACTTTTGTTGGGTGTTGGGTGGGGTGGCGGTGGCAATAGCCTGCTGTATGAACCACGTCTTGATATTTATTTAATGTATATTGAAGATCTGGGAGGGCGGGGGAATGCAGAATATAACTTCACAAAACTTTAATGGAATATTTAAATATCAACGGATCTATATGCTGTAAAACAACCGCAGTGTAAGATAATATACCCTTCCAGGATTTCACCATCATCAGGAATATTTGTTCTAATAAAGGAAGAAACCAGTTAGTTAAGAAAAAGATAATATATAATCATAAGGAGTGACAAAATCCTTTCACCAACATAATATTGACAATCTCAGTATGGTAGAACTATAACTATTTAGTAGTTCTAAACAGGTGGAAGCTCCATCCTTAGAGGTTTTTAAGGCCTGGCTTGACAAAGCCCTGGCTGGGATGATTTAGTTGGGGTTGGTCTTGCTTTGAGCAGGGGGTTGGACGAGATGACCTCCTGAGGTCCCTTCCAACCCTCATCTTCTATGATTCCATGAGTTGCTTATAGCTGCTCTGTAACAAGCCCTGTATTGTCTCTGTGTGATGAAGATCTATGCAGTGAGACCAGGGAGGTTCTGTGCAATTGGTGCTCATACAGATGGCCTCCCAACCCTGCTGGTCACTGGCAGACCTGGCTAAACCTCTGGTGCCCTGCTGCTCCTGCTACTGAAAGGTGTGCAGCCAGCGGCTGTTCTTTTTTAACTGTCACCTTGAACTTCTGGCCCATTTCCTGGGTAGTCCCCAAAACCCCTTCTTGCTGATGGCACGTACTCGTCCATGATGTGTTCTGCCTCCAGCCGTGACACGGCACTCTGATCTGGAAATTAATGATGACTGGTTAAAACTACTCTTCACTGAAATGACTTTCTTTAGTTTACGGTCACCATTCATTCCTCTGCAGTCCAGATTATATCACAACCGCCACCTCAACATCCCTTCTCTTTTCAGGAGTCTGATTTGAGCCCCTTGACTGAAGCACAGGGAAGGTGACCTGCGCTTGATGAGAACCTCTTACCAAGTGGGACCAATATCCGTTCGGTTAATTATCAGTGTTATTTACTTAGCCCCGTCACTGCGCATGGCAATTTACAAAAAGAAAAATAGATTAAAGAACATACAAAGAATCTGCCCTGAAGACCTGGCAATCTAAAGGCACAGCTAGTTGCAGTTCAGTTAACAGGGAAAGGGCCAAATTGTGTCACAGTTTCACCCCATCGACTCCCCATGTCTTAGGGGAGAGTTTGTCCAAAAAGTGTTGTGTAGACAGGGTCATTTGTGGGCTTCATGGAATGGGTGGCTCTTCAGAAGCAATGTGAAGGAAGTGGATTGAGATTGGACCATATCAGTCGATCTGGACATAAAATGTGCCTTGAAAGAAGGGATGGGGAGCAAGAAGTGGGAGAAAGACTTTGTAGGAGAGAAGCTTGGCTGAAGAGCAGGAAGAAATGAGCAAATAAGATCATAAACTCTCTGGTGCTGGGACTGTCGTTTCATTAAATATATGTACAGCGCTTAGCACAATGGAACCATGATGCTAGATTGGAGCCTCTAGGCTACTGCAGTACTAATAATATATTATTATTATGGTTACAGAAATGGTCTTACATGATAGAGGTAGCATCTCTCAGCCAAAAAGATCTCAAAGCATGTATCCAAACCGTACATAGTGATCTGTTCATTCACCACTGAAAAGAATAACTAGTGGCAAATATTTCAAGAGTGCAGAGCAGTGCTGCACAGCGGTTAAGGGCAAGAAGAGAAAAAGAAGATCACATGCATCTGAAAGGGAAATTTATTATCCTGGCAAAATTCAGTTACCCAGATTGGAGCTGACCCAGATACTAGGTATAAAAGCTGAGCTCTTGCAAAAGAACCATGGGTTGTTGTATGGCCCATGATGGTCAGGACCTAGTTTTTAGAGATCGTCCAAAAGATGGTACTGTGAATAGCACATAACCCTGTAGTGCCATGTTGGGGTAACAGTTCTGTGCCAAAGGGCTAGCTGTTCTACTGATTGAGTTATTCATTTTCATGTTCAAGTCAATAAAAACCTCCATTTTGGAATTGCCCTGAAGCTGCCACCGAGTTTCCAGTCTGTTGTGCTAGAGAGGCATAGAAACCAGGAGGTCTTGCCACAGGATTTAGATCTATGGTGCCACAGGGTACACCAGGCCTTGGGAATGGTTTCCTCAGGCATCGTGTTGCAGAAGAACTAAACTAGACTGGACAAAATGCATTAGGAATTGTGCTGAGGGAGCAATCCTGCACTGACCCAGGGGGACTGGCTGAATGATCTAACGGATAGTTTTACCCCTCTAATTTTGATGATGCTGTAAACATCACACTTGGCAAATCTGCTGTCTGGGCTGTGTCATGGACAGACCATGGCCTAGTTAGCAGATGTATGAAAATCCATCAGAGTAGATTCTTTGGTAGCTTTGGTGCTAGCAGAAGGAAACGACTCCAAATGAGGAGGGGGGAAGAAGCCCTGAAGTTACAGCAGTTCCTGACAGGAGGATTTCTCTCTTTGAGCACAAGTCCAAGGGCCTTGTCCAACATCCATTGAAGACAATAGAAAGATACTGACTTCAACAGGAATGGGATTGGGCCCAATGATCCTGATTCAGGACAGACTTAAGCATATGCTTAAAGTTAAGCGTGTACTTAAGTCCCATTGGGACTTTGCATGTAAGCATGTGGCCAAGTTTACGGACATGCTCACATGCTGTTTTCCTGAGTCCAGGCCGACAGCCCAGATCATTGATTTCAGTGGAAGTTAGGCACCTGAATACCCGTGTGGATCTGGGCTGAAGTGACTAAAATGTGTTGTTTGTGGCTAGTTGTGAGGAGAACCGGCTGCATGGGACTGCGTGTCTGCAGGCATTGGTGAGGGGACTGCCTAGCTCCCTTTTCAGTTCCATGTAGATTCTCTGGCATGTGATGCTATTCGATCCTGCACGTGGAAGACTCATGTTATTTCAGCAGCCGCCTAGGTATGATTGTGAGATTTCTCTGACTAACTAAATCTGCTAACAGATCCCACAAGATTCTTACCAGTTTTATTTCAGGAGATCTCCGAACAGTCCTTCCACAGGCACAGTCTTAGGCTATGTTTACATTGCCGCCTATGTCGGCACAACTTATATGGCTCAGGGGTGTGAATGTTCCCCCCAATGTGCCACTGTAAGCTTGCTAGTGTAGACATGGCCTTCGAATGCTCTTGCTACAGATCTCGGTGTGCATTGTAGGAGCGCTTTGTTGGGTGGGTTATCTTGCGTTACTGTGGCCTGAGCTTTAGGGGCAGCATGCAGCAGATATGGGCATCCACCGACGATGAGATTGCAGAGGTGTAGAGCCACATTGCCTGGAGTTCCTCTGTGAGCGGGTCAAAGAGTACACAGCATGATCCTGTATGTAGAGGGTGGAGCCTGCCTCCTGTCCATCTTCCTCTGTAATACTCCCAGTGCCCTTGAAGAGTAATTTGGGACCAGCAGGTGCAATCCAGTTCTGCCCAGCCTTTAGCTGAACTATGCGAGCAGAGGAAGATCCTAGCTTGCTCCTCTCCCGCTGTGCATCTGTGTGAGGGCTAGTCAGAATTTAAAACTTAGGATCAGTTCTAAGCCAACATCACGCACTGCCAGGGGTTAGTGAGAAACTCCCCCTATTTGCAGGTTATTCCATATCTGTCCATTGTGGGGTTTCCTGCATCTTCCTTTTAAGCATCTGGTGCTGGCCACCATCTGAAACCAGTTGTCTGATCTAGCTTGGCACTTCCTGTATTACTGGCAATGAGTCTCAGGTTGACGTGCAAAAAGGAGGGGAATAAAAATAGACCTTTCTAAGAGGAGCCCTAACAGAGGCAAGGGTGGTCTGTTGTATAGGACGTTAGCCTGAGAGTTGGGAGACCTGAGTTGTATCTTTTCAGAGGGGGAGCCGTGTTAGTCTGTATAGAACAAAAACGACGAGTCCTGTAGCACTTTAAATACTAACACATTTAATTTCTGCAGGCATAAGATTTTGTGGGCTGTAACCCATTTCGTCAGATGCAGGGAATGGAAATCAGATAGGGGATATATATATATACAGTCAAGGGGAAGAAATAACAATGGGGGTGGGGTAGGTAATAGTAAAGTCCATACCGTTAGAGTAGCTGAGGCCTATTCACAACCATTGGTTAGAAGGTGAGAATGTGTGAACAGTGACAATTACTTCTTGTAATGAGAGAACCATTCCAAGTCCCTATTCAGACCCCATCTGATTATGGCAAGTTTGCAGATCGGTTCAAGCTCTACAGTTTCTCTTTGAAGTCTGTTTTTGAAGTTTTTTTGTAGAAATATGGCAACTTTCAAGTCAGCTACAGAGTGTCCTGGGAGATTGAAGTGCTCTCCGACTGATTTATGGATGTTCCCATTTTTATGTCTGATTTGTGTCCATTTATTCCTTTGCGTAGTGACAGTCCAGTTTGGCCAATGTACATGGCAGAGGGGCATGGCTGGCACATGATGGCATATATTACATTAGTAGATGTGTAGGTGAATGAGCCCCTGATGGTGTGGCTGATGTGGTTAGGACCTGTGACGGTGTCACTCGAGTCGATGTGTGGGCAGAGTTGGTGATGGGGTTTGTTGCAAGGGTAGGTTCCTGAGTATCTCTCACTCTTGTCACTGACTTGGTTTGTGATCTCAGGCAAGTCACTTTAACCACTCGCTGCCTCAAAGTTATACTTATCCACTTTTTTATAGTCGTTTGAGATCCACAGATAAAAAGTGCCATGTAAGTGCTAAGTGTTGTTTCTGAAGAGATATGTCAGAACCTCTCTCTAGGGAGATGGTCTTTCTTGGCCCAGTGTAACTAGTGTGTTCTGCCTAATGAATATCACCTAGTCTTCAGAGATGTGACTGACAGGGGACATCATAGTTTTCAAGTACATAAAAGGCTGTTACAAGGAGGAGGGAGAAAAATTGTTCTTCTTAACCTCTGAGGACAGGACAAGAAGCAATGGGCTTAAACTGCAGCAAGGGAGGTTTAGGTTGACATCAGGAAAAACTTCCTAACTGTCACGGTGGTTAATCACTGGAATAAATTGCCCAGGGAGATTGTGAAATCTCCATCACTGGAGATTTTTAAGAGCAAGTTAGACAAACACCTGTCAGGGATGGTTTAGATAATACTTAGTCCTGCCATGAGTGCAGGGGGCTGGACTAAACGACCTCTGCAGGTCCCTTCCAGCCCTATGATTCTATGAATCTATTTCAGAGGAGGAAGGCGCACAGATCAGAACCACAGACTTTTGTGCAAATGAGATGGAAGCAAGTTTGTAGTGACAGTACTGAAGGTGCAGTTGGTTGGTGCTGATCACCTCCCTCTGACATATTCCAAGTTACATGCCCCACATCAAAACCAGTGGGTCAGAGAATTTTTCAAGAAGTACCTGATCAGTTTGCTGTGGTCTCAAAACATTATTGCTAGGACTGAATGAACACAGGGACTCGATTCTTCTCTTACCCCACAAGCAGTGAACTCTTCTTCAGGAGGATCAGAGACATGCCAGGGAGAAACCCAAGAATGAATGACCACAGAGATGGAATTCTCTTCTCATCGACAAATATAAAATTACCTGATGGTTTAGTACGTGTGTTTGAGCCTAAGGGGCTTACCCCAATTAGTTAGTGCTGTGCTGGTGGCATTCGTTGATGCCCTTCAGGGCTCAGAGAGAGGTTTCTGGGACTGACGTGGCCAGGGCCAAGCATTTACAATAAGGTGTGTCTCATATCCAGTGATCCCAGGATGATGATCATAATGGCGATTTAATTAATAAGCATGGACAATGTGCTTGTCACTGGAGATGACACAACATAAAACAATCTTTTCCTCTGCAGAGGAAAACTGCAGAGGAATAACACTGCACATTCTTCTTGACTTGCACATATACAAGGGGTGTGTGTGTGTGTGTGTGTGTGTGTACACACAATAGTGTAGTCAATTGTATCCCAAGTTACTGGGATTTCCTTGAATTAAATCATTAAGACCCGAGTTTGGTGTATAGAGCCATCAGAGATATTGAAAACCTCTGCACTTTATAGGTAGCCACATAGCACTGACTAAGTTCCTAGGTTGTGCCCCACTATGCACTGGCCTTAGTGTGGAACCATGGATGGATTCCTTGGAGTCAGACTTCTCTTTGTTCCAAAGCCTTGTTATAGAGGGGATCTCCATGGGACACCACACATGTCTGCGTAGCATCTGGTAAGCCCTGGAGGATATTGGGTACTCCAAGTTTCAACGTTACTGATTGAGGCTGGGGAAAGTGGGATGCTAAAGCAGTGCTGTTTAATTATTTTATTAGCAGGAGGGTTAAGAGACACAGGCCTGGGAGAAGAACTAGTTCCTGAGATGAGATTCAGTGAAAGCCGGCCAACTCGTATGGCACAGAGAGACAAAGATGCTATGCCAGATGGTAAGGGCATCATGTGGGAAGGATTTAATAGCTCTTGAGGGTGGTACATAAATAGCACAGAGAATGGGTGGTGAAGAGAAAGAGTGGAGCCCAAACTAAGAAGCAATGGCAATGGGAGGGGTGATAACATGAAGGACCTTGGAGACTAGGAACTAGATTTTGTACTAGATGCTGAAATGGGGGGCAAAGATCTCTGTGGGGAGGAGTGCTATGTTCCTGCTTCTGGGGGGTGGATGAGGAACCCAGGAGGTGCATTTTGAACAATCAAGTTTGCACGCAGGGCTGGGGATTAGGGAACCCATGAAGGAAGAAACTACTCTAGCCAAGGCAGTAGATTTAGGAATGAATAAGAGCTTTGGCAGAGGAGTTGCAACAGACATAACCTTGGCAGAGACTAATGTTGGAAGGGATGGGTAGATTTATGGAACTGGGGTGTGTAGAAAGCAGAGAGGCGATTTGGGGTCAGGTCAGACTAATGAACCCTACTGCACAATGGCAGCTCTGATATGAAGCTGGCCCCCTCTTGTGGTTGGAAGAGAGACTACATGGATGTCTATGCATATGCAGCCAAGTAATTTGGAGTCTGGGGGCCAGGGCATGTACAGCAAAGGAAATACCACACTGTACTGAGGGAAGGGCAATACAGTAGCTATGTAACTGTTTCATCTCCTCCTAAGTGAGTGTGTAGCTGTGGATTCAGCACTGACTGTGTAGTTAAGAAGAGAGGAACAATACAGATCTTTGTGAAGTCTGAAAGAAGTTGGATGTGCGTGAATTTTGGCCTCGTTAATTCAGTGTTTAGAGACTCAGACACTGCTGGAGCAAAAGCCAGTTAAGAGACCTGAGGGTATGTCTACACTGCACTTAGACACCCATGGCTGGCCAGCGCCATGTGTCTTGGGCTAAGGATTTGCTTAACAGCACTGTAGATGTTCAGGCTCAGGCTGTAGCCCACGCTCTGGGACCCTCCCACGTCGCAGGGTCCTAGAACCTGGGCTCCAGCCAGAGTCAAAACGTCTACACTGCAGTTAAACAGTCCACTAGTCAGAGTCCTCTGCACCTGAGCTGGCTGGCACAGGTTGGCTGCGGGTGGATTGCAGCACAGACATGCCCTGAGTGTGGGGGACCGTTAGAGCTGAATCAAGGCAGAGATAGCTGTAACAGTGTTCGGTAGAAAAGGGAAGTGCTTGTGGTAGAAATTTCACTGATGTCAGTAAGGATGTCAGTTTTAGGTGTGCTGAGCTGATGGAAGTTATGGAAAAAATAGGAACTAATGGGATGAAACGGGCTGATTCAGTGAAGGAGTTAGAAGTTAAAGAACCATCTACAGTATAGAAAAGTGATCCCCAAGATTTTGGAAAGGAGGAAGGCCAATGGGGTTGAGGTAGTGGCTCTCAACCTTTCAGGAGTCTGATTTGTCGTGCGTACCCCAAGTTTCACCTCACTTAAAAACTACTTTCTTACAAAATCAGACATAAAAATGCCAAGTGTCACAGCACGCTGTTACTGAAAACTGCTTACTTTCTCATTTTTACCATGTAATTACAAAATGAATCAATTGGAACATAAATATTGTTCTTACATTTTCAGTGGACAGTATATAGAACAGTATAAACAAGTCATTGTCTGTATGAAATTTTAGTTTGTACTGACTTCATTAGTGCTTTTTATGTAGCTTGTTATAAAACCAGGCCAATATCTAGATGAGTTGATGTACCCCCTGGAAGACCTTTGTGTACCCCCGGTGTTATGTTTACCCCATTGAGCATCACTGAGCTAGAGGAATGGAGAGATGCAGCCCAGGGCTAAAACCTTAGTGGAGAAGTTCCTACTGTACAAAGGAGCATTATGGGGTGAAAATAGAAGAGCAAGTGAGCTGGAGAGTCTAACAATGATGGCAGTGAATTTAATATCAAGGAAGATATCAGTGAGTGGTCAGCTGTGGCAGCAATCTTATTGGGGAGGAAGGATTATGCAGTAGAGAAACAAGGTGAGTGGTCTAGGATTGGCATTTGAGGCACTATTTTTTAAAACATGATGCCCAAGAAGGCATCTACTCTAACTGGAAGGAACGAGGAAAGGAATCAGCAGGATGAAAAAGGAGGAAGGCAGGGAAGAAGAGGCTTGACCGGAGGTAGTAGATTCGGCATTGATGATAACAGCAAAGATTCTCTTCTCCTATGTTCGAATTTTGTCTAAGTCGGGTCCCGACAGAACCTGGGACGAACTCACTGAGTTTTGCTCCATGCTTATAGTGCACTGCAAGGCACAGATGTTGTACTGCATGTCTGTAACTTCCGAGTGGCGTGATTTATTTGTGTCAGTCGATTTCTGCTGCGTGCAATTCTTGGAGGAGATGTTTTCGTGTTTTGAAATCAGCAGTCAAGTAAATAAATATGAAGTCCAGAAATCAGCGACATCCCATTAGCCATTCATTAAAATTATACCACCAGATTGAAAAGATGGTTCGGATGACTTCCCTGCCTCTGATTTACGTAACCTCTTTTGGGGTATTGTTAGGTCATCACTGTCAGAGATCGCTTACCCATGCTGCTCATCAGAGTATTTCCCAGTGCAAATATTCTTTTCTTGTCTTTGGAATGGACCAGATTGCACCAAGGAGCAAGTATTTTCACATCATTTCACAGTGAAGGGTATCTGCAGAGATCAGTGTTCACTCCTACCCAATACACAATAGAATCTCCAGGCCCCCACTTCCTCCTTTCTGTCATCACGTGCTCTTTGATTCACAGGGTTTATCCCAGGTTAGTGGAGGAAATTTCTATGGGAGTTCCTCATACAATATTTTATCACTGGAAGACAGCAAAGAATAGCTGAGAAATTGGATTGGGACATGTTTTTCATGGCTCAGGGGCCTGCTTTGACTTCTTCAGGAGAGAAGCAGGTCACTTCTGCAATGATGCAATGAGCAAAGTTAGGAATGGGGAATTACAGATGCTTTGTGCTTCTCTTAGGAAAACCTTGTTGGGATTTACTGAATGCAAGTGCTGCAGTCTGGAGCGAGATGGGACAAGAGCTACGTCTAATGCCCCTGAGGATATATGTATAATGGGAGTGAGAGAGACAAAAGTAGAAAGTGAACCTACTTCAGATGCACAGGGCTGTAAAGAGAACAAGCAGAGCAAGAACACGAGAGAGGCTCTTTCTTACACTCTGTGTCTTGTCATCCCATGCCTCGAAGGGGAAGGCTTCAGGGAGGATAAAGGGCTTTTTGGCGGTGGGCTACAGTTGGTATGTTGGCTAAAGCTTCATGAAATCCAACGCGCAGTTCAGACAGAGGAGACACAGCTGTTGGCAGGTTCTGTGGCAGGCCTCGATGGGAGTTATTCTAAGAACACAACATGCGATCGGATTACTGAGCGACACTTTACAGGCTCTAAAAAAATGAGCCATCTGACGATGTGTGACAGCTCCCAGCCCATTCCAGCCAAGTGAAGACAGGGCATGAGGCTTTGAATATCCTGCAGCCAAGTTTGTGATGCAAACAAACTGCCCCCCCGGAGACTGGGAGCCCACAAATTTCCAGACATCCATCACATGCACATCTCTGGCTCTTAACGGGGAACAGCAGATCTTTAGAACTGGCTTGTCTTGGGGTTATGACCTCGTGTTCTTTTAATATGTTCCCGTTAGGGATGTTCTTAGGTTTAGCACGTTCCAGAGTTCTGTCTGTTATGCTCCCTGGGTTGCTAAGATCTTTGCATGGCCACCTGCTTTTCCTGCTGGAACCATTTGCAGGTAATGGAGCCCGCAGCCTTTCTGTCTCCTTGCTTTGTATGGAAAGTAACCCTTCAGGGAGAGGAAGGTGGAACAGGGATCATGAGAGATGGGAAATGGAAAGCAAAACACAGAAGCTGGAAAATAGAGTGGTTGCGTGATTGGATACAAAAGAGCGAAATTCTACACCGGCTTCTGTCGTGTGCGATTTGACGGACTAATGGAATTGCATGGGGTCCACGCTAGTGCCGAGTTAGGCCTGGTTTGTCAGGGATGATTTTGGTGACCTTTGTGAGGGGATTGGGCTCACTTTGTATAACCCATGGGCTTGGATGGAGTTACACCAGAGATGAATTTGCCCCATAAAGCTGATTTTTGCTGGTTTGTGATTAGCTGACATTTTTCTTGCAACATTCTCGCTGCATCAGTTCTCCCTTCCTCTCTCTTCACTTCTCCTTCCTCCTCCTCTGCAGCCCACCCCTTGTAGATATACACGTTCCCTCACACTTCATTAGAGACCAACAGGTTTTGTGGCGCACTCGCTCTGTTCTGCCCAGCTTCCATTACTCACTATTGTCAAACTGTCTTTCTCCAGTTCCAGGCTATGCCTGCACTTGGAAGTAACGCCCCCTGCTTGTCACTCTGGCATTGCTCCTTAAATGCAGGTCTGCGAGGCGACTGGCTGGAGTCAGATAGATGAAAGTTTTGAAAAACCATAAATATTATTCTTGGCACTAGAGAAAGGTCGGTTATCAGGCTGATGTTGACATCTCGCTAGCCGTTGGTCTCAGCTTTGTAGAAATGGTTACGCTGGTTGAAAAACAGCCAGGTAGTGGATAGTCCGACAGCATCTGCTCCCATCTAACTCTCTCCCGGGCCTGGCGCTGCGCTAGCTGGCGCTGTGAGAATCGGTGAGGTCAGCAGCACTATGCGGGGCATCAGGCGATTCCTTCTTTGTGCGCAGCAGAGTTGGGAAAATGGGAATACCCATGTGGCGAAGGGCCTGCTCCTTCTCCTGCTGAGAGCAAGGGAAGCCTCTCTAGCAGAGTGAGCAGGGAATGGATTCAGTCTTAAGTGGAGAGAGTGCTGCAGACAGCCATGTCTGCGCTGCTTTACATTTCATGAAAATAACTTAAACTGTCGGGTGGTTGCAGCTCCCTCTGTCAACATCAGCTAATGGTGATGTGGACAGGAAACACAAAAAAAGTGTGTGTCCTTTTGTGTGACTTTATAATTGATAAAGTCTGGGTATTTTTTTTTAGTTTTAATATTTGAAAAAAATTCTTGATGCTTAACTGTAGACATTTCAAGATTAAGTCTGGTCCTCTGGTGTTTCTGCTGGAGGTATCCTTGAAGGACTCAGGGATCTAAAGTGGGAGCTTTCTCAATTCTTCCTTGAAGGGTCAGGATATTGAAACTTTAACAGAGAGAGCTTTTCTTCCAGTTGTTTATCTAGGTGTTTGAGTTAAAAAAAAATTTAAAAAAAAAAAAAAAACCAAATAACTTCTCTCCCCAGACAGTTTTAAACCATCCAAATAAAAAAATCTGTTCCCCTCTCAGTGATGACTGTTTTGATATTTGTGATATTTTAATCTCTCTACTTTTCCAAGTATCCATGGAAAAGTAAGTAGATAAGACCTGAAATTTTAATGTACAATAAAAATTAAGAACCCCCCTCCCCCAACCTTTATTGATCACAACCAACCATTAAAAAGACACAATCCTGTTTTCTTTTCCTTTTATAGATCATTTTAAATTGCAGACAGGCAATATGGGGGAGTAGAATTCTCAGTCCAGATTTCTGCTTCTTGAACACTGGGCTCTGCCACATGAATTAAATGAGAACGTTCCTGAGCTAAGGGATGGTATTAGGGCCTATCTGCAGATCACTATAGATAGAAACCTCCATGCTGCGTCTTCTTTTAACTCTTTAGATCATATCGCGCTAAACTTTGGTTTGCATTATTTCCCTGTTCCAGGCCGAAATGAGCTGATTGCCCGCTATATTAAACTGAGAACAGGGAAAACGCGCACAAGGAAACAGGTAGGTGTCAAGCTGACTGTCACACTGGCTGCTTTCTTTGTGTTATGAAGGAGGAGAGGGCTTGTGTGAACTAATCGCCTCTCTGCTGGCCTGCAGTTAGTCTTTGTCTTTTGGAAAGAGATCCTTGCCGTCAGCTGCATAATAAGAGTAGTGATCTTAGTCCATCTGAAGATGATCAGATTGGACTGTGACACTGCCTCACGGTGACAGAGGAGACTCCCTGCAGTGAAACATGCTGTGATATCAATGCAAGTGCTAGCGCACTGGGGGCCATAAGCAGGAATATTTTGCCCCCCCAACATATATTAATAGTTAATAAGGGGGCCCCGTGAGCTGCCCAGGGCCCTAAGCAATTGCTTAGTCTGCTTCTGCCTAGCGCCGGCTCTGAGTCACATTAAACTTTACAGTTTGGGGTTAGTTAGGAAGGCCATTAAATGGCCTAAGCGTACGGTGCCTTTCTCCCCCTCCTAGTCAGTGATTGGAAGTTGTTACCATCTAAGGGGTGGCATGTATGAATGAGTTGCCCATCTCAGTCCTGTTCTCTGTAGACAAGAGTCCCATCACGTAACTGGTCCCTGTTGGGCCATCTCACTGGAAAGGCCAAAGGATGAGGTGTCTTAGGCGCAGACCAGAACAGATGCTCCTTCCAGATGAGGGATTAAAGCACAGTGCTTGGGGTAGTTCAGAATAATGTGCCCCTGCTGGAGACACACACAGGACTTCAAGTCTCCAGACCTTTTGGCCCAGGACCTTCCAGGCACACACAAGTTCAGAGTTAGCATTAGGTCCTTTCATCTCCATCGTTCTACAGGAGCTAGGAGGAGGCCCAGCCCTCGTTTCTCTCATCTTTTTGCTGATGGCTTTGTGCGTGTTATCGGTATTTACTCATTCTTTTCCCTGAAAAACGACTGGCTTTTTGAAAAAGCTTTTCAGGTTTTCTTGGCTTTTCACCTGGATTTTGGCTGTTTTGGGACCTGGGGATTTTTTTTGCAGGGGACGCAGACAGGGCCATGCTGAAGGGCTGAGATCAGCAGAAGGCTTTTTCTGGCAGAGAAGATCAGTACTGATGGGTTGCAGCTTTCCACTCCTCCCCTGCCCCCCAGCCTTTAGCACAGCCCCAGTGCACAGACCCCCATCTGCTGTCCCTGCTAGGCAGAGCCCCCGGCCACCCCGCCCCTTCAGTGCAGCCCCGTCGGCTTCTTCTGCACAATGGGGGGGGGGGCAATACAGGCAGAGGGAGCCACCACTGCAGGGAATGGAAGGCTTCCTCCACTGCTGCCTGGCTTAAGGAGTCTGCGTACATGTCACAGAAGGTCTATGATTTCACCGAGCCCCCTGGCCTCTAATTTGACACCCGTTCTGAGCCCCTGCATCCTGATAAACGTGGCTTTGTTTACACTTAGAAGAAAAGTCTCACTGCAACCTCTCTTTAAAGACAAAGATACAAAAAGGATCACTAACTCCCCATCCCACAGACACCAGGGGCTTCCATTCAGTACTGCAGGCAGCTCCCAAAGCGTCCCCTTGAATGACGGTGGCCCTTGTGTTTCAATGCAGGTGTCTAGTCACATCCAGGTGCTGGCGCGTCGGAAAGCCCGGGAGATCCAAGCCAAGCTAAAGGTACGATGGGCGTCCTTACCCATAACACGCAAGCCAGTCGGTGCCTCATAGCAGCCCTATTGGGCAGAAGATCAGCAATTAAACTGCCGTAAACTGGGGAGGAAGAGGCACTTCCCAGGAAGTGCTGAGCTAACACTTGTATTGTTATGGCTCTGTGGTGCTGGAGGCGATTTCTATTTAAAGAATGAAGAAACAATGACTTTCATTTCCATGGGGCCGATTTACCTCTGCTTTATGCTGCCTGAGTCTAAATCACAGGGCTTGCAGTGGCAGAACGTACATGGGGGTGGGGAGGGGATTGTGGAGGGATAAAGTGGCCACAACCTCCCTTCCTTGTGCTATGAGGAATTGTAGGAGGGTCAAGAGGCATGGGGATGTGCTGATTCACCACTTCTGGTGGCAATCCTATGGAGCTGCCAGGACAAACTAAACCTACCCTCGGCTGTCATAACCCCAAGGGGACAATGGTGTCGGCAGCAAGTACATCCTCAGGGAGCACGCCACTGCTGGGAAGGAACAGGCCGTGCAAATTGTGTCAGCTGAGGTGACTCTGACCCTGAGTCTAACACAGGATGGGTGTGAAGTGTACAATTTAGGACTGAGCCACTTAAAAACCCTCGGGTGGCTTCTAAAGTGTATTAACAGGAGTGTCATAAGACACAGCGATAATCGTCCCACTGTAGTCTGCCCTGATGAGGCCTCCACTGGAGTAGTGCGTCCAGTCCTGGGTGCCACGCTTTAGGAAAGGTGTGGAAAAACTGGAGAGAGTTCAGAGGAAAGCAGAAAAAATGATAAAAAGTTTAGAAAACCTGACCTATCAGTAGGCCTGGAAAGATTACATTTTTATCACTAAATGCTGATAAATGTCAGTTTCACCTACACACAAACCAACAAAAACTATTTCTATCCCTAATACCTGAAAATTACAGGTAGGCAAAAATAAGGGAAATGCTGCTTAGGACAGTATTAGAGTTTGGTTTAAGGATATTTCCTTAGTATATTTTGACACGTGATGTTGACAATTTGTGCTTTAATGGGTTATAAAACTTTCACTTTTTCAATCTCAGTGTCTACTGTCACTAAATTATTATTGTCTAACCCCACCCCAAACTTTCCCACAACTGTGAAAATTGAACTAGATACAAATTTTAAAAAACCATTAAAATCCATCTTTTTGGCAACTGCGAAAATTTACATTGATAAAAATAAATGCTTAAATATAAATATTAATATTAACCATCGATCTTATAAAAAAATAAAATTCTACCCAGCCTATCTAAAAGGAAAGTTAAAAAAAAAAAACTGGGTATGTTTAGTCTCAAGAAAGCAAGACTGAGAGGGGACCCGATAACAATTTTCAAATATGTTAAGGGCTGTTATCAAGAAGCCGGTGATCAATTGTTCTCCATGTCCACCGAGGGCAGGACAAGAAGTAATGGGCTTAATCTGCAGCAAGGGAGATTTAGGTTAGATATGAGGAAACACTTTCTAACTGTAAGGATATTAGATACTGGGAAAGGTTACGAAGGGAGGCTGTGGAATCCCTGTCACTGGAGGTTTTTAAGAATGGGTTAGGCAAACACTTCTCAGGGATAGCTATGATCTAACTATGGTCCTGCCTCAGTGAAGGATGCTGGAGTTGATGACTTCTGGAGGTCCCTTCCAGCCCTATATTTCCCTGACTCCTCATTGTTTATCATCAGGAGCTGACTCTCTTTAAATGACCCAGCTGGACTCAGTGCCCAATCAGTGTTGCATTGCCTGTGCGTGCATTTTGAGTTGCGGCTACCACACTTTCCACCCCTCCCTCAGTTTCATTATAGAACTCTGCGCTAGTTCTGTGATCAGCCTGCTGTGTTTCCAGCTGCTTTGGGAAGGGAAAGAAGCTACAAATTACAGCTGCCCAATTCAAAGCTGCTTGGTATGGCTGTCTGGGCTGGAAGCCTGTGGTGCCAGTAAGTGATCTATTCAGGTGGAGGCTGGCTTGAGAGACAGAGTGCGAGTAGGAAACAACTGGCCACCATGATAACAGATTTACTGCCGCTTGTATCTATGACCTTGATTCTGTTCCTTATGTGTCACAGCCCTGGGATTCGGCATGATTGGAAAGCAAGCCAGCTGAGCCTGCTTCCACTTCATGCCTAGGAGCAAGGAGACTTCATGTCCCGGGGAGCTCCATTTCTAGCATCTTTTTACATTTCCTTCGGCCATACTGCGAGCTCTGCTCAGATGCCTGCAGTGAACCATTTCCCAGCACCAGGCAGTTCCTTTCTGACCTGCCGAGGCAGCTGTGCCACACTGATTCAACTTACTTACTTCTCCACTTCCCCCACTCATCTTCCTAAAGCAAGTGGATACAATCAGAGAGGCTACTGCCCTTTTCCCAAGTTCCTGCTGACAGCTGTGTGCTCTCCTGCCGTTGATTCCCCTTCCATATTCAAATATACATTTTGTGTTTATACCCTGGAGATCAGACCTGCCACGTTCTGATTTATTTGGCAATTAGTGTAGTGCTATTTCCACAGCACAAACAAGAGTGTATTGTGCAGCTGTCCACAGTGCCTATAACAGGCTTTTGCACCATGTTCAAGATGAATTTAACAAAGATGGGATAAAGCTTGAGGAAAAACACTTCCCCAGAAGACAGCAATTTTCTATGTCCTAATTGGCTAAAATATCTGTCACCTGCACTAAGGTGAGACTGAAAAATGATCTCCAAAGAAAAAAAAGAAAGGGGGGGGCGTTGTGTCCTTATTTCTCTCCTTACAACACAGGTGTCAAACACAAGGCCCGCGGGCCGAATCCGGCCCGCCAGCTTGTGTTATCCGGCCCACGGGCCGAATCCAGCCCGGCAATTTTTTCTGAGCTGAGCTCAGTAAAAGTCTGCGAGATCTTGCGTCAGCGCATGGTACCGCGAGATCTTGTGTCAAAAAGGAAAAGGCCGCAGGATGTTCCGTCAGCTGTCAGTCGGACTCTCCTACTCTGCCGCCAAATTTCACCCTGCTGGGAGATTTCACGGCGGAGAGTAAAGTATGTAAAGTAGAGTAGAGTATGAGGTGTTTCAGTGCATGGTATGCGTGGCCCCCTTGAACTAAATTTAATTTAAATGTGGCCCGCCATAGAAAATGAGTTTGACACCCCTGCCTTACAATGTATAAAAAGGGCTTGAAGAGTGGGTGGTGAGGGGAATGGATGACATTTTTTTTCTTGCTTGTTTGACTTTAGCAATAAGAGGAATATCAAGTCTGATCTTCCCTACTTTTGCTGGAAACCCAGAAACATTGATTTAGACCTTAGCTGAAGGGGAAGGAATCAGTGTTGAATCTTTAACAAATACAAGTTTGCTCCCAACCGTTTGTCAGGTATTTGAATTAACAAAATTCAAATGGAGAAAAAAGGGTTTCAAAGGGTCTGATTGAAAATCCCTTCTGCTCTCAGTTGCTTAAGTGATTGTGCATCATTCTTTTACACATTTTCTGTCTTTTCCTGTCTTTCACATGAAACAGAAGAGACCACACTTGAATTTCAAATGTAAAAAGCAAACAACAAAAAAAGGGACTTTTTTCAGCGGTGGCAATTGGCAGTCTTTTTACATCATAAACCTTTTAAACATTTTTGCAAGTTATCTTTAAAATATTTCCCTAAAGCCGTATTTAATGAAGAAGCTTCACCTGCCTTAGCCTACAAATGTTTCATTCTCAGCAGTTAAAAATATTTCCCTTCCACACAGTGAGTGATACCAATTGGCATGCATAATCTCCTTAGAGACAGAAAGCTTAAAGTTCTGCTGATGCTCCGTGGAAAACACTGTAGCTAGAGACCATTCCAACTCGAGTCCCATTTATTGTCAGGTTTTTTACTTTCTCTGATTTTTAAAATTATTAACATTTGAGGGAAGAGGAGGCTGGGAAAAGGACTCCCACTCCCTAGGGAGAGAATTTATTTTAGTTTCGAAAGCCAGCTGCTCTGACTCTCAATACACGCAAGGAGCAGAGCTGCTGAGGAAGATGTCACTTTTCTTCACTTACAAGAGGTTGCCTATTCCAGTTGCTTATGAGAGTCATCATCCCATCTGTGACATCACTGTGACACGATGATGATGTCACAGACAGAAGAGTGTCTGAAGGGTAGGGACTCGATGTAGAAGCAGCTAAGAGAAGAGGGGGGAAAAAACCCTGAAAAAACCTCACCCCGAGTGACATAAGTTTCACCAGCATGAGTGGCAGGATGCACAGCGCTATGTCAGTGGGAGAGCTTCTCCCGCCAACATAACTACCATCGCTCATTGAGTTGCTTACATTAGGTTGCTGGGAGAGCTCTCTTCCATTGGCATAGAGTGGCTACACCAGTGATCTCACAGCAGTGCAGCTGCAGCGGTACATCTGTGCTGCTGTAAGCTCGCTAGCCTATATATGACCTCAGGCCTTATCTGCACTTGTGGTGGCGTGTAGGGTATGTGTAGCTACATGCCACAGTGAAAAGCTCTGGCAGGGGAGAGGCAGTGGGCGATTACACTGCCAAAAATAGCAGTGTCGGGTGGAGAGGTGCTGCTTGGGTGTGTAGGGCATATACCCTAGCATTCAGGCATGCAGGGCGCTCTGCTCTGCTTGGCTAAACTGTGCCTCACCGTCTGTGCTGCTATTTATAGCCGTGTTAGCTGTGCCTACAGGTCTGTACTCGACACGCCACCACAAGTTTTGCTGTGCCGTAAAATGCACGCAGGGCTTTCCTGATGCACATGCCTGGGGGTGATTTTGTAGTTGCTTACAGCTTATTCGCCCCCTGAAAAAATGGATTGTAACAAAGCAACCAATCCTCATTGAGACCAGCCCAAATGCCAGGTTGGAGGGAGTTTTTTTGGGGGTGGTGGTGTACAGCTGTGTGCACTGAGTCAGGGTGTAGATATTTATGAAAGGCAAAGTATCTGTCCCAGTCCAGCTCCTTGCCAGTAATTCAGAACTGGCTGGCTGGCTTTGACTCACGCTGCCAGTGACAGAACCTCTCCGCTGCGGAGCTGACACCGAGTGTGAAACCTTCAGCCCCGAAGGAGGAATGCTGGGAAAGTTCTGAGCGAACAATCGCCGGATTTCACAATGGAAGTCAAGCTGCAGCCTTCGCTCTGGGGAAGGCCAAGTTCTGCGCCTTAGAAAGGCACTTGTGGTCCTGGTGAATGGATTGACTGGCCTGGTTTTTTCAGGGGGGGGCTGAGCACCCTGCTGGAAGCCAGTGGGACTCCCGGGTGCTCCGCGCTGCCTCACAGCTATTTATCATTATAATCACCATGTCTTTTTCCCTTCCTCTCCCCGCTAGGATCAGGCAGCTAAAGATAAAGCCATGCAGAGTATGGCTGCAATGTCATCTGCCCAGATCATCTCCGCAACCGCCTTCCATAGTAAGATGGCATTGCCTGGCCTCCCGCGACCAGCGTGCCCTGCTGTTTCTGGGGTGAGTGAAGTGTCTCCATGGAAACGGGGCAGGAGAGTCAGCTAAAGCTCAGGATTTGAAACGCCGCTAGGCACACCCAGGGACACCCACAAACAGACCCCAGAGGGCATTTCCAAAGTGCCCCTCATTAGCATAAGGGGCAAATTTGCCATGCAGCTGCAACTGATTCGCCCCTCAAGCTGGTGTAACTCAGGAGTAACTCCCGTGGAGTCACACTACACTGGTGTACAAGAGGAGGGTTTGTGACGTTAATCGCCCGTAGATGTCTGTGCTCTCTTTTTTGGCACCTGGTTCTTCTGTATTGAGTAAATCCTTTCCCAGCCCCCTCTTGAGAATGTACAGTCATGAGTGCTTGGGTACCGTGGTGACAGGTGACCTCATATAAAACCCTAAAGAGATGAGGCTTGATCCAAAGCCCGTTGATGTTAATGGAAAGAGTCCCATTGACTGCAATGGTCTTTGAATCAGGCTATCGACCGTTAAGGTTCTCCCCGCCCTGCTGGATGAATTCCAAGATCCGGAGAGAAATGATGCGCTGTCTCTCCAGGCCATGTAAAGGCTCTGGTTCAGGGGCTGTGCTAAGAGGGTGATGGAGGGGCAAATATATAATGCAGCCAGCGCTTTGCTGTAAAGCCACTAGATCAGTCACCTGAATGCCGTGGCTGCTGCTTGCAGTAATGGCAGAGCCCTCCTCCATACTCAGAAGTTCGGGTTGCCCTTTTTTTTCTTTTTGGTGCTGCCAGTTGTAATGCAGCCATGTACAGATCAGGATTTAAATAAGGAGGAGACACAATGTCTGGACTCTGCATGCTGAAAAAAATGCTAGGCCTAGTGGTGTTCCTCCCTCACCCCTCCCGTTGCCGTCACCGCCCTTTCCCCACCTGGCCATTGTTACTGCACCACCTCACCGATCGGACTGCCTCTCTCTGTCTTATTGTCTCGCCCTCCCCTCTTCTCCAGCCTGTGGCAAGTCAGGAGAGTCATAGGATGGGGCCAGTATCCCAGGTCTTAAAGGGCTGCCAGGTTGACTAACTGGTGTACCCAGGTTTTTTGAGCCATGGAGCAAAAAACTTGTGGCAGTTGTGGTTTTGCAAGGCTTCCTTCAGCCTGCTTTCTAGATGCACATAACCAGTGCAGAATACATAGGTGCTGGAACTGGGGGTGTGGCTTGAAGTAGTAATAACAACCCAAATACATGGTTTCTGCCTTCAGCCCCCCCCGCCCACTTCCCCCCCACTATAAAAATTGTTCTAGCACCACTGTCAGAATGCCTTTGTGCAGCACAAAAGGAAGTTTTTCCAGCTCCCTTTCTGAAGAAAGGTCTATTTCCTGGGGCTAGCCTGCCCTACAATGCCACCTAGCTCATCTCATTGTAACATGCTGGGTTAATCGCATGCACCCAGGTTTTTAAAAGCGGCTATGGACTTTGGGGTCCGTGAAGTTGGACTCCCCAAAATTGAGGCACTCTTACCCAGTGTCCACCTTTGAAAACATTGGCCTTATGTCCTCACGACATCTGGCTTTAGCGCTTGGTGCCATTGCAGGGGGACACAGGCCAATTTAGCCCTTCTCGTGGTCTTGCAATTTGCCATCAGTGGCCTTTTCCAGGAGTAAGGCTGTGTTTTTTTAGCCTCAGGATGGTGACTGTGTCTGTACTTTGGTTTTGCAGTTTTGGCAAGGAGCTTTGCCAGGCCAAGCTGGATCCTCTCACGAGTGAGTACTCCCATCCGCAAGAGAATACATGGCTGCTTTCCGGGTGGTGGTGGGAGTTCCCCTGAGCTGGGAAATACCTTTGGTTAGCTCGAGGATAAAGAAAGGCTGAGGCCGTCTGCTGCTGATGCTCAGCAAGGCAGATGCCCCCCCCAGGCTATCAATGGAAGCAGGCAAATGGATTTGAGGCAAAGGCCTAAGGCTAAATTGAAAGGCGAGTCTAAGTGAGTTCAGGGGACGTCTTAACCTGGTGAATCTTGCACCTTCTTCTGACTCTTCCAAAATGTACATGACACTCGCTCAAACTGCCTCTGGACTCACTTAGGCTCTGATCCAACATCTGTCAAAGACAACAGAAAGGCTGGCTTCAGAGGGAATTGAGTGGGTGCTCCACCCTCTCACCAGTGTGCCTCGTATATCCTCCTTTCACACATCACCGTGGAATTTGCCCTGCTGTGTCTATGGGAATCGGAAGGATCCGAGCTTGGCTTGATCAGGGCTACAGTGAGATCCAGAAGAAGAGAGTGTGGCAACAATAGGCACCCACAGGAAGGTGTAAGAATAGTGTACGGGAAAGTAGCCCATCCCTCCTCCTTCAACTCACTCTTCTCGGCGTCTCAGCATGTAAGTCACACCAGTTGAGATGTCCTTGTACATCAGTCAGTGGGTATGAATAGGTCCCAGGGACCCTGAAGATATCTATCTTATAACATCTTGCATGTGGCTGCTGAATTAGGCCTCTAGTCTGCAAGTGAACTGGGGAGGGATCCCTTAGGGATCTTGCCGAAGGGCCAGATTTTCCAAAGCCCCGCACTCACCCCCTCCCACTGAGAACAGAGGGTGCTGAACACTCCTGAAAGTCTGGCCACATATATAGGGGCTGAAACAGGCGCTGAGCTCTTTTGAAAATCCAGTCCCAGTCGGGAGTGTTGAGAACTTCTGAAAAGCTGTTCCCATAAGGCCCATCACTGGGGAAGGGGCTCCCAGAGAGGCTGAGTTGGCATTTACTGACCTTGTCCACGCTTAGGCCCAGCTCTGGGTGAAAGGCAGTGTAAATAAATGGGCATTAGTGTCTAGGTGGGCAGGCTGTATAGGGTAATCAAGTCAGAAGCCCTGCAATCTCCATACAGCAAATCTTTGAGGTGAGCTTGGAGGGTGCCCCTGAGAGGGTCTGTGCTATTGGATGTGTAGGTAAGACTGCCGGGTGCTGGCTGGGTCCCTCTTTGCTGTGTTGTGCATTGTGTGCTCCACTGAAGTTGTGCTCTTAGAAGCCCCTCTTGCATGGTGACTATTTGGGTCCCCTTTCTGGGCCCTCCTTGCCTCATGTGGAGGTACTTCCCCTAAACCGCTTACATTAGTAGGCCTCTCAGGACAAGTATTTCAGCAAAGAACTGAACAAAATGCTTTGATGTTGCTTTAACTAATTCTCATGTATATTCCTGCAGCGTGAAACCTTTTTCTCAACAAACCTATGCTGTTCAACCGCCACTCCCATTACCAGGTAGGTAGGGAAACACAATTCCTTGCACAGCACATACACATCATATTGCCATGTAAGAAAATCACATTTTTTAAGTCATAACTATAAAGGAGACTTCCAGGCTTCCTGCTGCTGAAGGGGAAATGGGCAAATTCAAACATTCCACAAGGACCTGAGAAACCATGAGAATGAAAACAACCCACACCTAATCCTAGATTTTTTTCTATCCAGCCACATGTTTATCTGAGATAGCCAACCAATGCACGTCCCATCTCTCTCCACTCATTCAGTCTAACCTAACCAGCATTATAGACCTGCCCTTCTTAATTTCTCTGGTTCCCACAAAGAGAAACATTTACTTTCAATCTGAATGACTGTGTTTCAAATTAAGGGAAGTCACAAACATGGAAGAAGAACAGTAAAGTTTCTGAGAGAGCACAGTGTGTGTGTCTCCTCCACAACAGGCTGCAGCAATGCCGACAACAAAATGGCTGCTGTCTCTGCACACAAACAGTGTTATTAAACACATAGGGTGAGATTCTGAAAGCTACCTCAGGGTTTTAGATGCCAAGTTCCCATTAGCTGAAACCCAGTGAGGCTAAATGGCTTACTCAGGGTTATGCAATAAGTCAATGGCAGAGGAAGGGTTAGAATTATGAGATCCCAGCGCCATGCTCTATCCACTAGGTCATTCTGTCTTCACCACAGTAAGGGGGCTGCATTTCCAGTATGGCTTTCCCCAGATGTCCTGTTCTGATAAAGCAGAAGGTGGTTTTTCCTTCCCAGTCTCAGCATTTCCTCAATCAAGGTGACTCCTCTTCCTCTGAGGTAGCCAAACAGCTTGTCTTGCTATTCATTTAAGGCCCAATCCAGATCTTTTGAAGTCAGTGGGAATCTTTCTTTTGACTTCAGTGGCAGGTAGATTGATCCTTTACTTAGCAGCACATCCTCGGGTACTTCCTGGGGGAGGAACAGATGAGAAGCTGCTCAGGGGAGGAATAGAGTGATGGGTCTGTGACACATGTTTTATATAAGGGTTGAATTCCAAAAGAGATTCTGACTCGGCGGCGACATTAGATGCTGAAATTGACAGTTATTACTGACTTGGCTCTTTTTCATTTCATTTTATAATCCCCTTGCGTTTAGGGTTTGAGTCTCCTGCTGGCCTCTCACCTTCCCCATCGGCTCCACCTTGGCAGGGGCGGAGGGTTGCTAGCTCCAAACTTTGGATGTTAGAATTCTCTGCATTCTTGGAACAACAACAAGATCAAGACACAGTAAGATACAGACCTCACTCCTGCTTTCCATGTAGTTTTCATCTCTGGATAGCTTTAATTTCCACGGGGTGTGCTGTTCAATGCGTGTCTATGTACTGAAGCGCCTGCTCCAGTGAACTGCTCTGCATGGGCCGGGACGAATTTAGAAGCCAAGTTTGGGCAATTTAGGATCTGGTAAAAACAGATTCTCCTCCATCAAAATGCCCAAGAGACAGAATAGGTTGTAGCCAATGAAGCCAGTTCTATGCCATCGACTTCTGGTCTCCCCTCCTAGTGTGTTGTGAGCGTTCTGGGCACGTGCCAGGGTGGGAGGAAGTGGCCAGAGCAAGCTGCACTCGGGTGGTCATAGTGAAGATAGTGAAACAACCCCTGCAGAGCCATTTCAGTGGGCTAGTACAGAGGCTGCTGTAACTTGGCCAGGGGCCAGATGGACCTGAGGCACTGACACCGCTTCCTGTAGTGTTTTCTAAGAGGCCTCCCCCCATGTACTGTTTACGGCTGATGTGATGTAGCTGTTTTTTGGGTCCGAGGGCCTAAACGGGCTTCCTGGTCTGTCTCTGTCCAAAAAGCTCCACTGAGCTCTATGGTTAGATGGACCCCGCCGGTACATTGTTGTTCCCGTCTTTTCCGGCTGTGACGGGCACTGGGTGCTAAATGTGAGCCGAGGCCCATCCTGCACCACGTTCATGTCTCACCCCTGTCTCCCTGCAGTATAACAAGCACCTGTTTGTGCACATTGGCCAGTCAAGCCCCAGCTACAGTGACCCCTACCTCGAGGCGGTGGACATCCGGCAGATCTATGACAAGTTTCCTGAGAAGAAAGGGGGCCTGAAGGAGCTCTTTGAAAAGGGGCCAGCCAACGCCTTCTTCCTTGTCAAGTTCTGGGTAAGAGAAGGAAGCTCCCAGGCCACTCATCTGCTTTTCAGGGGGCTCCTTTTGCTGTTTGGGGGGAAATACCAGATGCCAACTTTTCAGTGCGGACTGTGCCGCTAATTGATCCACTGCTGGCATCTGTGATTCCCCCTGAAGAGCAAAAGGCCTTATTATGCTATTCTGGCTGGAGTTAGGCAGATGTTTGGTGTTGCCTTCTGCACAGTTGCAACTGACTAAACTCTTGGGAGTTTATTTAGTAGCAGCTCAAATCAGTGGTTTAATGATAGATGTGTAACGGAAATCCTTCTTCTCTGCAATCTTGAAGCTATCTGGTCCCTGACCCTATCTTGCTATTTCTGTGGTTTTGTGTTATCTATGCACAAGTGATTTACACCAAATTTACACTAGGCACAAGGCCAACCACAAGATAGGAAACAGGCACCATGGAAGTGCATACAGAAAATGTATTCTTGAAAACTGACCGAGAGGTACAAATTTGCAGAAAACTTAGGGTTGAATCAGCCTGGCAAAATTCTACTCACTCGGTTGCCTGGATAGAATTTTTGATGGGCAAGCTGAGATTTTGCAAAAGCTGTGTCAGTGTACCATTGCATCTCGTTCATGCTGCAGTGCACAGAGAAAAGAATTTGGAGATGGATGTTATTGAAGGTATTATAAGATTACAAATAATAGCAGCTTGGGGCAGTGGCAGGGCTGGGTGGCTGGGGCAATCTGTAATGAGATATGGAGCCTTTCACTTTAAGATTACCACTTGTAACTCAATGCTCGATCAGTAGTGAGACTATGAGAAATGAGCCGATGGTCTTAACCTAGTTCCTAATGGATGCTCATCCTTCTCTCAAACTCATCGTGTTAATTGGCAGTAACTGACCACTTTATTGGCAAGCTCAACAGAGACGGCAGGGAGTTCACCAAGACGGGTGAATGGCTTAGTTGTGACCACCTTTGCTGTGTTTTAGATTTGGGTTTTCTTTTACCCACAGAAAGGTAAACAAGGAGTAGATGCCACTTAAGTCCCAATTAAGCCCTATTTTGAAGGCTTTCAGTGGCCACAAGGCCCTCTGCACAGGGAGTAATTTCACCCAAGTGACTAACTGTCATCTCTGTGCTAGGCACGGGCGAGGCATCTCCTGATTGTAGGTCATGAACTGACATGTCCTGCTTTGGGGCATTCCAAATCCTGGTCTTGAATGACTTGGCGTGCCATGGAATTTGGAATGCATCAGAGAGCGCTAACTCAGTGATAGCATACTGCATTTTGGTTTCCTGGTTCCTTTTTGGTACCCTGTGGGCACTGTGTTTTGTTGAATCACAGAGGGAGTTTACATGTATATTTTATCTGATGGTGACTTGTTATGGTGGCCTTCCTATGCACTGGAAAGCAGACGCATTAATGGCCTTCAGGTATAACCATTGTGCTGCGATCCTGTCACTGCTTATCATAAGATAAGCAAGGTTAGGTAGGGTCAGTAATTGGATTGGAAACCTCCAAGGAACATTTATTCTCTAGGATTTGCAAGCAGCGATATTTAGAATTCACTGGATGTCAGTTTTAAACCCACGAGAGTCCTGTGGCATCTTAAAGACTAACCAGTTTACTTGGGCATAAGCTTTCATGGGCAGAAACCCACTTCGTCAGATGCATGGGTTTCTGCCCACAAAAGCTTATGTCCAAATAAATGGGCTAGTTTTTAAGGTGCCACAGGACTCTCGGTGTTTTGCTAAAAACAGACTAACACGGCTACCCCTCTGGAATTCATCAGTTTTAAACCAGTTTCTCAGTGTGATGCAAAGCGGTAGCGGGCTGCTGGAGAAGCTGTCTTTTGGTTGAGATGTAAAACAGAGGTCTTGAGCACTTGTGCTCATTTAAAAACCAATGGCACTTTTCACAAGAGTGCTGGTATTAACCTTGTAAAATTTCAGCCTGGTGCAGGGTAATGCATATACGGGACTGTAATTTCTAACATGCACGAACATGTTATGCATTAATTGGTCTTTGTAGGCCTTGCTTGTGCACTTTAGTTTAGTGCTATTTGAAACTGTGCTGAGTTAAAGCACACTGGGGAATCTTTAGTGCACACCGGCAGGATCTACATGGACCAATTAAAGCATGCTGGTGTGCTTTAGAAATCACACCTCCATAGAGCCATTACCCCACCGTGTAGACAAGCCCTTGGATCATTACATTCTTCATGGCTTTACTGCTAGAGCTGGTTGGGAAATTGATGGGGAGGAAAGAGGGTTCTGTAGAAAACTTAGACTTTCTAGTGAAAAATTGAAAACAGAATTTTCAGCCTAAAAATTCACTTGGAAATTCTGCCCCAGTGCCTCATGGCAGTTGTAGTTCAAGTGCTTCATGCCCTCATTATAGAATCATAGAATCATAGGGCTGGAAGGGACCTCCAGAGGTCATCTAGTCCAGTCCCCTGCACTCATGGCAGGACTAGGTATTATCTAGACCATCCCTGACAGGTGTCTGTCCAACCTGCACTTAAAAATATCCAATGACGGAGATTCCACAACCTCCCTAGGCAATTTATTCCAGTGATTAACCACCCTGACAGTTAGGAAGTTTTTCCTAATGTCCAACCTAAACCTCCCTTGCTGCAGTTTAAGCCCATTGCTTCTTGACCTGCCTCAGAGGTTAAGAAGAACAATTTTTCTCCCTCCTCCTTATAACAACCTTTTATATACATTCTCCTCTATGGGTCAGGCTCTCTTGCCAGATTGCATCTCCCATGGTGCTCTATGGTCTTTTCTCTTGTTGAGCAACCACCATACATCATAAGAGATGTAGTTTGACTGGGAAACCCAGCCCATAGCAGAGAATGGGGGCATGAGGAAGCAGAACTACAACTTCCATGAGGTTCTGTGGCAGGTTTTGGCAGAAAACTGAAAACTTTTTGGTTTTGGATGTTCTTTTTTGACAAAAAGTCAAACTGTTCTGCACAAAGCAGACACCTTTTACAAAAAAATTGATTTAGTCAAAACCACATTTTTTTCCCCTGAAAAACAGATTCAATGGAAAATTTTCAACCAGTCCTACTATGTCCTCCTGCATTTTCAACTGCATGAACAATGCAACTTCATTTCTTGTCTTAGTTGCTGCGCACAGCAAAGAAGTGACTGTATTCCTCCCCAGAGGAGACAGCTTTTCGTTGGGTAAAGCAATACCTACATTATACAGATCGTAAAGTCCTTTTGGATGAAAAATGTTATGTTAAAACAAGAAACTTACCAGAATTTTCAAACCTGGGTGGCTAAAATTAGACACTTAAATCCATATTTAGGTACATACATGTGTGGCCTGGTTTTCAGAGGTGCTGAAAATTTAATTTAATTTAAATGACAGTTGCATGTGGTCAGTGCCTCTCAAAGTCAAGCCACTGATTTATTAAAAAATTATTTATTCATTTAATTCTATTGCTGTAGCACTTAGGATCCCCAGTGATAGACCAGAGCCCTGTTGTGCTAGGTGCTGTCCAAACACAGAACAAAATGACGGTCCCTGCCCCAAAGAGCTTACAAGGATTAGATGCCTAACTTAAACACCCAAACTTGGGAATTTTGGCCATTACCAGCAATGGCTGGTTCTAGTGATAGAGATCTGTGACCATATTCATTCACTAGTTATTTAGCTTTCAGATGTTAAACATACAATTTGTTTAAAACTTGAACAATCCCAGCGCACCCCCCTTTGATGAATTTGGCCTTTGGAGTCCGAGATACAATGAACTGACCCTTGGGCTTGGATTGATAGCTTGTAAAGAGCAGCTCCGTGACATTTCTCCAGGCTCTGAGCGCATTCCAGCATGTGACAATGAATATGAGACATTAGCCTCCCAACACATGGGCCGTGGCAGCCCTGCTCTTTTCCAGTGTAACTTTATCTCTCGCACCTGTTACTTGGCTCTCCCCTTCAACCTCCTCCTACACACGTGTTTATTAATAGCACGGGATGGGGGATTCTTATGGCCTTGCACACCATTGGAATGGAGAACTCACAGTGTAAAGCTTTCCGGGGTTGCTGTATGAGACCAGGGACCATGTGGGGGGGATGAGATGGAATGAAGATGAGAGATCAGGAGTTCAATGTGGGTAATCGGAGCCCAACACTGTCCAAAGCAGCTGTCTCAAAGGTAAACCACCTGCTGTCACTCAAGGGTTAATTTCAAGTGCACAGAGGAGTCCGATTCAGAGCGAGGTGTATATGAGGAATTGCCCAAAAGGGCTGACGATAAAGAAGTATGATAATCTCTCCACCTCGGCAACAGGAAGACTTAGACACCAATCAGATTATTTGGTTCTTTCTTTTCTTGAAATGAATTAAATCCTGGTAGAAGGGGCTGGAGGGGAGCACTGGAGACTGAAATCCTCTGCTTTTCCACAGAACAAATACAGCATGAGCAGCAGCGCTGCAAGCTCCGCGTACAGCTCTGCCGGCCAGTGTGCCTTAAATCCGGACCTGGAGAGGATGGGAGAGTTAATTCAGTTTCTAAATCCATTCTGGCCTTGGCTTCTCTAATTGCCATTGCAGATAGCAAACAAAGCAGCAATTAGTAATGAAGAGTTTGATGATGTTTGCACCTTTCCACTGAGAACGGGACTGACAACCCCAATTAATTTCCCGGGCTGAGGAATCATAGCAAGACTGCACAGACTTTTAACAGCTGTTCTGCTCTAACAAGGGACTACGTCAACATGCCCCTTCCCCAACCAATCTGCTCGCCATGAGCGTTCAGAAGCGTAGGAATTGTTTGGCCAAGGGAACCATGTGAAAGAGCAGGAGCCGCTGTCCTCCAGTTGGCAAAGTGGCATGGAGTCTTGCGGTCCTGTTGAACTGCTCTCTGCTCCTGGATTCCCAGATATGGCAAGTGGCTAGCCAAAAACCTCCCCCTTTCCTCTCAGACATGGAGCAAGGCCCAAGTTTTACCTATTCCAAACCAGACTGTTTTTGTATGGAATCGATCCTGGCGACCATCTGGAAGCTGCAACTAATACAGTATTCACTTCAATATTCAATGTGCAGCCTTCCAAGTGGGAAATATCTAATGAGAACCCATCATTGCAGGGCTTCATGCTCTGCATTAGCTGCCAGCTAAATTCTGGGTCCAGTTCACAGACCTGCCCCTTACTATGAAAGCCCTAATGGGGAGGAGGCCTGTCTTGGAAACCACCATTTTGGCAACAGGCAGTGACACATTGGTTGGAACTAATGGGACCAGGGCTAGTGTCTTATCAGTGGACAGCCCTCAACTGTAAATCTCACTCCCTCTGGAGATCACACTGAGCCAAAGTCCTGGCACCCTTAGGGCACAGTGCAAGACCTGACTTTCTGTGCAGGCTTTTTCTGACCAGGGTTGCAGAGGTTGAGTGACGTCCCCCTGCTCTCAAGAACCCCGATCCCTGATACAGATGATCCACTCTCATCCGCGACGCAGTAGTGCCTCTCAAACCAGTTGCTTCCAACCTCCATACGTGATTATGCATCCGGTGAAAGGGGGCAAATGAAACTTGGTCACCTTTGTAAAGCCCTTGAAGGTCAACAGGTGATAGTAGAATAGAGGAGTACAAAGCAACAGTATTTCTACTGGTCACTTTTTTCAAGTAGGGTAATGAAGGCACTGAGGGTTATTCACTTGCCCTTTAGGCACTATGTGTTCTTGTGTTAGATGAAGGATGGGGAGGCAAGAAACCTATGTTCTTGTCTCAGAGCTGACACTTATTTGCAGGGAGATCTTAAACACGTCTCTGAGCATTCCTGTTTTCCCACTGATAAAGTGAGGACATTAATTAATACCTATCCACTGGGGTGTTGTGAAGATTAATTAGTTCAATTTAAATAATAATTACCATCATCCCCCTCTTGCTTGGTGGATCAGAGAGCCCTGATTAAGGCAAAATAAATTTCTCTGTCCTAGGCCCAGAGCCGGGGACGGGAGTGCCACATGAGGCACAAGCAGGAAGGAATAGGAGGGCCTGGAGGTTGTTGGGCCCTAACATTTTCCATAGAGGAAGAAACTGCTCCAAAACGAAAATGAGACAGGAGGACCCCAGCATAGCAGGAAAGCTTTCGGCTCTGCTGGAAGGGATGTTGAAGGATCTGGACTTTGAGAGGGCACCGTAGGATTCTAGACATCAGATTTGAGATCTTTGCTGTCCCTGGAAATTCATTCAAACCATGTGGGGTTGGCTTAGAGCATTATCCTCAAGGTAGACAAAGTGTGAGTCCCTTGATCCTTCCTCTCTGTTATTTCATAGATTCTAAGGCCCAAAGGGTCCATTATGACATCTGAACTGATTTCCTGAGAATCACAGATCATAGAATCTTACTCCACACTGTCTTCAGCAAGCCCATGTTATCTATCTGAGCTCGAGCCTCTCTTTTAGAAAGTATTTTCAGACTATACCTTAAAAACTGAAGCTCTGTTGGACAGTAAAGAGCCTGTGGTGCTGTCGGGTTTTGTCATGGAGTCATCCTACAACATTTCCCCTTCCCCACAATATTGTGCAGCGTTTTATGGACTAGTTGGCTGCTGCCTTCAATCCCGGAGAGTTCTGAAAATCTGTGGTATTCTGGCATAAGGGCTGGGAGGTTCAAAGGTGACAAAAGGAGCTAGGTTTTCAATTGATTTTCAGTGCGAGTTGGGTGCTTAACTGCCTACAGCTGAGGTCCCCAAACTGTGGGTGCGCCTCCCTAGTGGAGTGTGGAGGAACCTTAGTGGGGTTATGGTGGGGCCAGGGCCAGCCCCCAAAGAGGCAGAGAGGAAGCACTACCCAGCGCCGCTCTGTCCCCATCTCTGCTCCAGCCCCAGCCTCAGCTGCCAGCTGTGGGTCTGAGCCACATGACCCACTCCTGGCTGCGTCCCAGGCCTGGGCCCTCTGCCCCACTCCTGGCCACATCCCATGCCTGGGCCTGGCTCCTGGCCGCAGCCTGCACCTGTGCCCCACTCCTGGACAGCACTGACTCCTGGTCACAGCCTGGGCCCAGGCCCCAATCCTGTTTGCAGCTCCGGCCCCAGGTTCCACGGCTGCAGCTCCAGCCCTCACCCCAGCCCCACTCCTGGCTCTGGCTCCTGATTGCAGCTCCTGGGGTGGGTGTGGACCAGGTAAGAGGGGTTACAACCCCAAAAGTTTGGAGACCCCTGGTCTACAGCCTCTTTGAAAATCCTAGATGTAGTATGCAAAGTGCTTGGGAATGAAAGGTGCTGTGCAGACATAAAGTATCATTGGATTATATGCTGTTACCTCATTGGGCCGTGGCATGTCAGGATGGTGCCCAGGAAACTGGTGTGGCTGATGTCTGGTCTGCCCTTTAACATAACAACGGTGCTCAGAGGTGTGAAAAACCCGTAGCTATGCCAACCTCACCCCTGGTGTGGATGCAGCTTAGGTCAGTGGAAGGATGCTTCCATTGCCTTAGCTACCAGGGATGTTGTGTTTCTACAGCAATGGAAAACCCCTTCCATCACTGTAGGCAGCACCTACGCTACAGGGTTATGCTGGTAAAGCTAGGACACTAGCTATGCCGCTAGCAGTGGAGACGTGGCCTTAAAATTACTGAATGGTAATGATGCCTGCTTAATTGGAACAGTATTAACAGAAATGTATTTAGTGCCAAGTTTAAGGTTGATTAACGAGGCGTTAAATAGGTGTGAAATTCCAAGTGTTGACCTTTACTAAGTGAGTTGCCAAATTATGGAGGCATTGGTAGTGACTTTTTAGCTACGGTTGTGTTGAGCTTTTCACTTAAAGTGGGACTGCAATCCTTCTGTTTCACATCTTAATGATTGAACTTGTTTTCCAAATTCTACAATGATTACTGGTCAAGAGGTAATTCAATTTGCTCTGATGTTTTCTGAATAAAATGTTGTTCTAGAGGAAACATTTCAAAATCTGATTCTGAAATGTAACCCCACATCTTTTTGGACCACCCCGTGTTACATCGCCACAAAGTCCAAAATGCACACAGTTAAGCCCTGATACTCCTCTTGCTTAGTGGGACTATTCATGTATGTAAAATTAATCAGTTGTGTAAGTGCGTGCAGTTTCAGCGCCTAGACAGTGTCGCTTGTTAAAGAAACAGCAGGTGAAATATTGCACTGATAAAACACCATGCAGAATTGTATCAATTGCCACAGGAAAACCAAAGCATCCTGTTGAAAGTGTAGTACGTAGGTGCTGACAACATTATCTAGACATTAGAAACGGATCTGCAGCTGGTGTAAATTGGAGTAGCTCCTTTGGCTTCAGTGAGCTACGCTGATCTACATTAGCTGAAGATCTGTCCCATGTTTTAGAAAGAAGAGACTATATCCTATAAGATGTTGGAGTCACTCAAAATAAGATGGACCATTCTGTCAATAGTTACATAACGAGAAGAATAAAGAAACGTTTAAAGATGCTATCTCTTTTTAAGGTTTTTGTAATAACTGTATGCAGTTACACTGTATAATTTGAGGAATGGTGTGTGAGTGTAGTTAAAGGCTCTATTGCAATGCACACTTATATGGGGCAGAGTAATGATTGCATATTTTTAATTCTGACGTTTCTTGACTCTCGAGTGCTCAACCATGCAATCTTCCCATTTTATTAATATAGTATTTTTCACTGAATTGATCTTTGTCCACCTGGGATTGTGGCAGGAGACTATAGCTGCTAGGCTAGAATGCATCCCCTAAGACTCAGATCTGTGGCCCTGTGCTTTGTCAAAGTCTGCCATAAATCCATCTTCCACTTGGTCTTGAGTATGGGTTGTGGCAGACAGACAGTATCCTGTCATATCCTGAACAAACCTTCTGAAATTAAGATAAGCTTTATTGAATTAAGTTAGACCTCACTGAAGTAGGGTTAATACTTTTAGGATCCACTGAATTAAAAATGCAGTAGTGTATGTGTTATTGTGGAGTTATACGTCTTTCCATGAGAAGGGAAAAGCAGGGGCTAATTAGGGAAATTCACCCAGGCTGCAACATCTCCAGAGAAGCTACCTCCCTGGAAAGATGCACATATATTAATACTAGTTCAGAATGGATTCTCCAGGGACTAACAGACAAAGGAAAAGTTTGAATAAATAGCCTGGTTTTAAACTGGCTCAGGGCCTTTTTCCTGATGAAGCAAATGGACAAGACCCCTGGTCCACGGAGGCTGCCAATCCTTAGGGCAGCGGTTTTCAACCTCTGCCCTGTGGACCTATGTCTAAGGGGTCCACGAGAGGCTTAGACTGAAAATTGACTGAACAGTATCCAACTACATAAACAGACAATAGATTTCAAAGGGGTCCGCATGTCCTTTCAAAATTGTTTAGGGGCTTGCAAATGAAACAAAGTTGAGAACCACTCCCTTAGGGTATGATTGGAAGGACTGGACCTATGGAGGTCCCGTAAGACAGGGCGCTTGTTCTGAGCTGAAGTTGTGATGCGCTTATAACCACAAAGAAACCCCTTGGGTAGGGGTTTGAAGGACTGCTCCTGCCAAAATCCATGTTAGAGTTAGGGTTGACTCTGGTAAGCTTATTAGCATGTGTGGGGGTTCTTTTATTGTTTTTAGTATGTTTTCTTAATATACTTTTTGCTTTAAGAATAAAGTAGGCGTGTTTACAAAGGGCTGTGTTTGGTACCTTATAACTGGAGCAATTACACCTGTTAACCATCTCTGAAGAGAAAGCAAGCAGGTATCTGGGGCAGCCTGTCTGTGCTGGGAATAACAGAGTGCAGGCAGGGAACTATGCAGCCTGGAAATACTTTGGTCAAGAGGGAGAGAGATACGAGTCTCCACCCAGAAAGGCAACAGCTGGGGACCTGGAAGCCTGAGAGTGGGTGCCTTTACCAGACCACTAAAGGGAAATAGAGGTGCAGTTGCCCTAAACTGTGACATGTCCTCTGGGAAAATGGGTGGTGATTGGATTTTATTGGCTTGTTGGCTCAGCTTTCAATGGCCTCATATATCTACCAGAGCCCAAAAGTTTTCCTGAAGGCAGAAATCTCCATGTCTCCATTGCATACAGTTCATTGCAACCTGTGCAGATGCAGAGGGAGGCAGCAGGGATGGAGTAATGGAGCTGACCTGCTAAGTGGGAAATAGAATTGGATGTGGTGAAATAAATGGTAGGGTTTATTGCATTTCCTCCTTCTCCTTGCCCTCTGTGTGCCTGAAGCAGGAAGTGAAAACTCAGAGGAATTAGATTGGACTGAAATGTTGTACATTTCTACATGGCTTCCTGCTAATGTTGTCAGCATCACCGTTGGCAAAGTGATGAATTCTTCTGTGGTGTGGGGTCAGCATTCAGGGGAAGAGGGGGGGACCAGCAGCTGCTGGTCACTAGTGCAGAGTCCTTGTCTGACCCGGCCAGCTTGTGCTCCCCACCTCCTGATTCTGAAGCCAAAATTTTAACTTCTTGGAAATGGTAACAAAGTGGCACAGGCCTCTGAGAAAAAAATCGTATAGCATTTCTCAGAGGAGAGAAGAGATGGGACTTGGCTGCGATTAATAGGACAAGGATTCTTTACTGTAGTTGCCGGACATGCAGACAGACCACGTTTTTGGCTCTCTAACTCCCACTCTGACAAACACAGCCAGTGTTGCTTAATGTCACCAAGCAGAGTCCCCCTATAGCTGGGCCTGGATTCAGCAGTTCTGGAAGGACCTGCTGATTCGTTTTATAATACTAAGGCTCTGTCATGCTGTGATTCCACCTAACTCAGTTTAAACAGGGTATAAAGAGGATGGTGATCAATTGTTCTCTATGTCTACCACAGCCAAGGATAGGACAAGCAATATTTAGCTTAGTCTGCAAGCAAAGGTTTAGGTTGGATGCTAGGAAAAACGTTCCCACTTTAAGGATAGTTAAGCACTAGAACATCACCGGCGGAGGCCGTGAGATCCCAATTCTTGGATATCAAGAAGAGGTTAGGCAAATGCCTGTTAGGGATGGTTTTAGGTATCTGAATCCTGCCTGGGCATGAGAAGATGCACTAGCTGAGCCCTTGAGGTCCCGTCCAGCCCTATACGTCAATGATTCTGTAGATTTTCTTAGCAGGATTCTAGCAGGATTTCTCTGATCAATGTGGACATGGATTTTTTCCCCTGAGAATCACACTATCTGTGCTGTACAGTGGGCTCCCCCAGGGTCTGGTCTAGAGCATGGTTCCTTAACCAGGTTTTTGGACAAAAATCTCTACTGATGTTGGTCAGGAAAACCATGCTGGAACTGTGTTCCTAGTAAGCTTGTCCTTGGTTGTGCTGTCAACAGGGCCATAGGGCACATTACCAAAAGCAGGCTTTCTTCCCCTATCTGGGGATAGTACAGATGAACCACAGGAATCAGCAGAAAGGTAATGCTGCTCTGCATATAGTAAATTATCACATGGTTACATCAGGCATTAAGGAATCGGAGGCCCTCTGTGCTCTCATTTCATTAAGGTGAATAAACTAAGTGCCTTTTCCCGTTGCTTTGTTTTTTGCAAGGCCTATGTAAACTTTTCTGGCCCTTGTTCAGGCTAGACTGTAAGGCTAGTGTGACCTCTGGTGGTAGTTGTGTAGCACCACACCTTCAACCTTGGGGCCCTAATGATAACTTGTGCACCTAACTTAAGCCCAGAAATACCTATTTCAAGAACCTAAATAGGGATTTAAGTGTCAAAATTAGAATTTAGGTGCCTAACTTTAGGCACCCAAATTTGAAAAGATGCCCCAGATGGGTGTGGATTAAAGCTAAACTGGACTAGATCCACCAGCAATCCATGCCCCTCAAAATGGTGTCATCTGTCTGTTTATCTAGGTTTTCTATACTGTGCTAATTACCATGGTATCTAAGCATCTTCCCCGCCCCCACAAACAAATTCTTCTCCTAGCCCTGCCCATTACCCTATCCACTCCCTGCATATCCATTTTCCTCCATTTCCTAAACCCTTGATCTTCTAGCTGAGGCAGTCCAGCCCGCCGCAGCAGGCAGCTGTGTGTTTCAGTGCTTCACTAACACCACCACCTTCCTGTTCACTGGCCCCTCCTGCCAGATGTGCCCTTCAATATACACAACAGGTAGAGCAGTGGGCCGCTCAATGACACATTTAAAATACCTGTTGTCTGTTGCACAATGCCCTGCCCCAAACAGCCTGCCAAATGGCAGACACAACTGCTCTACCTCGGGTGTATGCTAAATTTTAATAATTTATACCCAGATTTCCTCCACTTCTTGGGCACATATGTTGATCCTCTTTGGCAGCTTCATTTCCCCTGTGCCTCACCACCAGAAACAAAAGCCTTGGGCCAGGGCAGAATCCTTTCCCTGGGTGGTGTGTGGTGCCGGTGACCTGAAACGAATGAGCTACTTGGGAATGTCCTCCTGTCCTTGTCTTTTTTTCTGCAGGCTGATTTGAACACCAACATTGAAGATGAATCCAGATCTTTCTACGGTGTTTCCAGCCAATACGAAAGCCCAGAAAACATGATCATTACCTGCTCCACTAAAGTGTGCTCCTTTGGAAAGCAGGTGGTGGAGAAAGTGGAGGTAGGAGCGGAAGGCAGGGGAGACCTGAGTGCAGAGCACTTTGGGATGCAAGTCAGCCCTCGCATGCACTCACAGACTCCACCTATGCATCTGCGGGCAGAAAGTACGCTCTTGTCAGGGAGGTGGTTTGGAAAAGGGTTGGAAATCAGGACGCATCAGTCTAGTGCAGTGGTGTCAGACGCACTGGGATGGGCCTGATCCTGCCTCATGGTGTTGCCGTCTCACACAATTTTATCGCACATCTCACAATATTTGGTGTTTTTCCTAAAGCGCCAGCTGCTGTAGTCTCGTGCTTAAGAGAATCTCAGCTTTCATTGTTTTAAACAATATCATTTCCAGCCCTCACGGTTAAGAAGAAAAGCTTGAAAATGTGACCTCTCAGGGCTCGCAAATCAAAAGGCAAACAGAAAGATCCCCCCCATTTATTATCATTTTTAGAGACACAAGAGTTATAAGCCAGTCTTTTGTGATCTTAGGGGGCTTGAGTCAGGATATTTAAACACATGGGCCTAGTCTGCTCAGTGCGCTCAGCTGGCCTCCTGGACGATTCTAAGCCACAGATCGAATATACAGAAAAAGGACGTTGCTATTCCTTATGTTTACACAGATAAAGCTTCCCAATGTGAACTGACAGCTAATGCAACCCTCTTACCCAGGGTGTGTGTCTAGGCTGGTCCTGCCTGCTCCCCATAGAACAGCAAGCTCTGACAGGAATAGATGCTACACCTGTTTTAAAAGTGCTGCAAAAGCTGTTCTTCACCATGTCAGCTGAAATCAAAATCTGGCTGGGGGCTATCCCACAATGTGGGGATCAGCAGAGGCTTGGAGCATCGTGGCAATCTCAAAGGAGGGGACCAGAATTAGTGTTGCGATGGGGGTGCTGATGCATGGGAGGGGAGAAAGGATTCTAATGGGAAAACAAGGTGAAGAGGTATGGGGGGTTGCTAGGAAGTGATAAATTCCCCTGTCACTTCAGTTTGCATGTACTGGAGCTAAAACATGATAGTAAAGAAAGGGCTCCACAAATGTTTAATCCTCACTTGCTAATCTGGGGCCGCATAGTCTGGTAGGTAAAGAATTGAACTGAGTCTCAGGGTACATAATCCCAGATATGCCACTGTCTTGGTGTGTGATCTCAGGGCAAATCACAACTTCTGGGTGCCTCAGTTTCTCCCTCTGTGAAATGGGGATAATGCTACCGGTCTATTTCACAGAGGCATTGGGAAGCTTATGTCATTAATAGCAGTAGGACACTCTGAGGTCCTTAGCGGGAAGGTGCTATAATAATGCAAACTGTTGTTATCGCAGTTGCTATTGTCCTTCGTTTCTCTTTAAATAAACAAAGCCGGAGAAATTTGAGGGCTCAAGGAAAGCCCCTTCAGAGTGGATGACTGTAATGACGAATGAGTTAAAGTTAGCAAAGCCAATTGAAAATGCAAGTGGTAACTATTATTTTAACCATCAGTAACATTAATGAAGATAGTCATGACCCTGTGTGCACCTTTTCTCCTTTACACTATAGACGGAGTACGCTCACTATGAAAATGGACACTATTCCTATCGCATCCACCGCTCCCCTCTATGTGAATACATGATTAATTTCATCCATAAACTCAAGCATCTCCCAGAGAAATACATGATGAACAGCGTGCTGGAGAACTTTACTATTTTACAGGTGAAGCACTGAATTGTTTCTATTGTTGCCTTGAAATATTTAAGCCATATCCATGAGTCCCTGCTGTGAGTCAAAGATTTCCACATACAGCTCAATAGTTAATTTCATGTAGTGTCTGCCATGTCCGTTGCATCTCAGCACCCCTTACAGAGCTATTCAGAGTGCACCTATTCAAATAAATAGAAGCAGGAACAGTGGGAGAAGAATGAGAGGCATGGGCGGTGGAGAGGAAGCAGAGATGAAGAAGATTTGAAAAGGGAGAGCTGATGAGGCAGAAAAGCTGTGCCAGAGGGGAAGGCAGAAACTGCAATAAAAAAAGGCAGTTGTACCAACAGTAGACAGAGGATGAAATAATCACCACCACTCTGGCCTTTTTACACCAGGCAAAAGCTTGATACCAGGCCCCTTTACACCAAGTAAAAGGGCCAGAGCATCATAAAGAAGCCCGAAAAGCCTGTGACTGGGAGAATTACTCCATCTCGGGCACTGCAGAAGACAGCCATAAAACTGCCTTCCCAAGACTCATCCCAAGTCCTGGTGGGGCAGCAGGGGCATGCATGTTGCTGTAGAGATTCCATGCAGCCTGTGGGGGCAACCCTGAGATGGGAGGTTGCCACAACCAGGGCTGTCCAAATTACACTTGGGGACTTTCCAGCCTCTGGCGCAGCCAAGAATTAAGAGGATGCAAGGGTGGCTCAAAGCTGCTGTGGCCTATGAGTTTCGTGCTGTGCCTCTTCAAGGCACAGACTAGATTTATCCTCACTAGGTGTGTGAGGGATGGCCTTATGGCTAATGGCCAAGACTGGGAATCAGGAGGTCTGCGTTCTGTTCCTGGCTATGCACTGAAAATACTGTGACATCACATTGCTCCTCTGTAGCGTAGTTTCCTTATCTGTCAGAGAGGGTTAATGCCATTTCTCAACCTCACAGGGCCCTTATGAGGCTTTACTCCTTCATATTTGTATCAAGCTTTTAGATCCTTGCAGGAAAGGTGCTAAGTAAATGCCAAGCGTTGTTATAGATGAGCAGAGGAAGGAGGTGGGGCAGCAGAGAGAGGTCTGTGTGTCAAAATTCTTGCTGACGGGCACTTGTAAATGCTTTACAGCACACCTCGTTCCACTGCCATGCTCATGTGCCCTTGTAAATTCTACAGATGAACTTGTCCTATTGTCGTATTTGCACAACTTGTTTCCTTCCCACAGGGTTTTACAAGCTGAATAATCGTAGGTTCTCCCCCACCTCCCATCACAGACAGATGTTTCTCATGTAGGCCAATAAAACTTTTCACATATGACACTGGTAGGTCCTGGAAGGCACTCTGAGAATTTTCCACTCTCCCCACCTTCTTCCACTTTGGCGTGAGGGGTCTATCTTGGTCCAAAGTGCATTTCTAGCCCTTTGGCTCCCAGGGTCAAATTCAGAGGCAAGTCTCAATAAATTCTTCCAGCACCCTCCTGTGTTTATTTTCCCAGCTTAGACTTAGTCTCATACGTACCGTCATGTGATGCATGTCCTGCCATATACAATACCTCTGAATTTGGCCCTCTGAGGCTACGGGAGTCTATTTGGTTGCCAACTCCCTGAAGCACTTGGAAGGGGTCAGCACGCTTGGGCTTGGCTGGTTTCCCTCTCTGAATCCCAGACAGAGGGCAGTGGTTTGTTCAGCCACAAAAGTAGGCATAAGGCACAGGAAAAAAAACAGAACACAACAAAACTGGCTAAAAATTCACAAATAAACAAATAATCTCACAGTGAGCTCCTTCCCTCTTGGAGCATGGGCTCCTCGTAAGGTAGCCCAAGCCCACAGTTGGTCTAACCGCAGTTCAATGTGGGACTGGCGACCTCCTGCCAGTGTGAGGATTTAGCCTCTGAGCCTCATGGCTCCTCCTCACACAGGATAGAACCACATGCCACAGGTGAAAGAGCAAACCAAAAATGAGAATGGGGCAAAGGTATGCCATGGACCATAGCCACTCTTGGAGCTGTACTGGGAATTGTGGGATGCCTACAACAGTCGCTGGGTCCTGCAATGTAGTCAAAGTGTTTCTGCTAAGGGCCTTTTTTAAGGGGCATCAGGAGACCTTTCCATTCAGCACCCTTCTCTGGGCCGGGGAATTCTGTGCCTTTGGACTCAGTGTAACCCACCTGCTCCTCAAACAAGGGAACAGTGACACCTGGTGGTTCCAAGGACACATGCTGCTCACTGCTCCCCCGGTCCTGACCAGACGTCTTCCCCTTGTGTGGTGAGTGCTTATTATTCACTGGCCACATGTTTCCATTCCCTGTGGTCCTGAGGCGGCTTCTCCTCCTGTACTTTCACTGCATCTCAGTCCGCACGTTGTGAGAGGCGCCCCTTGTTGGTACAAAACAGAAGCCTTCATTACTGGTGATTGGCGACAGCTCCAGTTTGGGGTGTGATTGCTAAACTGTGTACCCTTCCTGTTTTTCGTTCTGTGGATTACGTTTAATGCTGGATACATTTGAAGATGTTAGAATATGTTCAAGTTGAGACAGAAAAGAATAGCACTTGCTTTCTTGCCTTCCTTTCTCATCTGTCTAGGTTGTGACGAACAGGGACACTCAAGAGACGTTGCTGTGCATAGCGTATGTTTTTGAGGTGTCAGCTAGTGAACATGGTGCCCAGCATCACATCTACCGGCTGGTGAAGGACTAGAGATTCTCTGCCCAGGAACTGCCTCCGTGAATGTATATCTGAGGGGAACGCCCGGGCCTAGCCCCCTCATACCAAACTGAAAAATAAACTGCAGACATGGTGTATTTTCAGAAAAGAACCTTCGAGCTGGTTTGTGATTGAAAGGATAAAATAATTCAATGTCCGGGGCTTGTATAAATGGGGGAAAAAGGCTTGAAATCAAAGAAATTGAAAAACAAGTACACAAGATCACACCACCAGTCTCACTGCCCCATAGAGTTCCATGTTATTTGGGGAAACCAGACCTCAGAACAACTCAAAAATAATAGGATACAGATGTACATATATACCCACTCTCATGTGCAGACATACAGTCGTACATGCAGAGGTACTCATGCATGCTTGCACACAATCGCATGTGCTGGGTCACGCAGAAGTTGGGGCATGTATGTACATGCACGTGTTCATGTACACATACACAGTCATGTATGTATTCACAGGTCCACTCAAGGCCTGCACACTTGCCCAGATGCACACTTGCACAGTCTGATGGACGCATACAGACAGAAGCATGTGTTCAGCAGACATGCACAGACACACGTGTGCACAGTGATGCATGCGTGCAAGCAGACACGCACGTAATCACACATGCAAGTGTCCCCATTTGCACATGCAGTCACACGTTCCTGCCAATTAGACTTGTCTGAGCACGACGCTTTCTATACAGTACTAAGGGAAGTAAAGCTTCCCTACCGTGCTGGGGCTGTGTGAATGGCACTTTCTTAGATGCATTCTTTCCTCTGAAGTGCAGTTCTGCTCAGAAAAGTGAATCTGTCAAACCTTGTCTTCTGACTCAGCAGATCTGCTCCCCGTGTGTGTTCAGAATCACATCTGCTGACTTAACGGACTGAAATAAGCTCTTGCTTCTTTTCACTCCTGGGCACCCTGCAGAGCGAGTGCAGCTCAGGGAGCTGGAGCCTGCCTCTTCTTGTGCACCAGCAAAGTAGCATTTCCTAAGCTCCAGGCAGTTATACCTGTTCATTGCAGGCAGTGGGGTTGCACATGTCTCACTGAGGGCACAATTTGTCTAGCAGGCTCTTTTTTATTGGGGCTGATGCTTGAGAAGAATTAAAACCCAGCTGTGCTTTCAGAGGCCCAGCTGAGTTCAGGAGGCACGCAGCTGGAAAAAAATCTCTTCTCCCCTTGTAAACTGCCATGCTCTGTGGAGTCACTCAGCAATGATGGATGTGGAGCCCCACGATACCATTGTCCTGGAGTCACTTGCCAGAGAAGAACTGGCCTGTCAGGTAGCCGTGAGGGACTTGGAGAGGGGTTTGCACTGCTGCTGGGGAGTGGTTGAGCTGACGAAGTATCCGATGGCCAGGCACAGTGTCTCGGGCCACATTTTACAGGTGCCTTTTTCATCAACTCTTTCTTGAAAAATAACAGAATACTTTAGTGCTGTACGTGTTTGTTTCAGACACTTCCATCCATCAGGCTCTTGGCATATGCTGAAAAACAGTCACAAGTGGCTCTGTTCTAGCAAACAGGAGCAAATGGGAAAACAAAGTGCCCTGAGCCAGTGTCCATACTGCGGCCATGTTGCTTGGGAAGCGCCTGCTGAGCGCTATACAGACAGAGCGCTGCACTGGCTAGAACCGGAGCAGCGAGACAAGGACTTTCTACGGCATTGCCAGCCTGTGTTCTAAGGGAATCGCCCCACATTCTGGAACGGTGTAAAATCCATTCTATTCCACCCTGGCCCTGTGAGACTCACAAAAGTTTCTTTCGAGATTTCCTTTCACTAATTGCCAGCTGACACTGCAGTGTGACTGTGTGAATGATCTCAACTGAAGAACAACAGCGAGAGGCACTGTGTGTGCATAAATAGCGTGAGTCATTCAGCTGGTCTATGAACATGGCACACTTGCATTGCTGAATGGATCAGGAGGCAGCTGATAATCAAGCACAATGTCCTAAAGCCTGTGTTTGCATTAACTTGGCCTCAAAAACCCCTGTGGTGCACAGCAATAGTATAATGCCCACTGGTGTTTTAACCATCATGTCATCCGAGCCTGCTTAGAGCAGGTCTCCACTAAATGGTAAATTAAAATGTCCATGGCCACTATCACCCTCCCTGCTGTGGGCATCAGTGGGACTGAACTTGTGCTAGAAACAGTAGAAAATCTTCAAGGCGATGCTGGTGTAGACAAGTCCGTATTTGCGCAGTGGGGCCAGGAGTATGAGAAGTTCAGGGGAAAGGACAGTGCAGTTTGCTTTGAAAAAATGATTTACCTGCTAAGCAAGGTGAGGGGTTACCGACATTTTACGATCACTACTAATTTGTATTACAGTTGTTCTGTAGGCCCCATCTGAGATTGTACAGCTGGATGCTGTACAAATCCCTAAAAGCTTACAGTCTAAGGAGACAAGACAGACAAAGAGTGGGAGGGGAAACAGCGGCACCAAGAGATCAAGCCTTAAAATTCAAAATGTAAGATGGGCAGAAAGGCATTGTCATCAAACTCTTCTAGTTACTTGGGTGGGCCTGTGCTAACATGCAACTACGAAGCTCTCAAAGTGCATTACAAGCAGTAATCAGCTAAATCTAACCTAGTGAAGTAGGTAAATATTAGAATCCCCACTACAGGTGAAAAAACAGGCCTAATCGACACAGAGACTATAGCTGTTTAAGTAAAGCTGCGTTTTTAATTGATTTATCAAATTGACAAGTTTAGTTGTAGAGGGTCTTATTTAAAAAAAAAACAGATTAAGATAAACTACAAGAAGAATGTCTACACCCAAACTTGAGCCAGTTTAACTACATCAGTTTAAAATTAAACTGCAGTAAGTTTGTGTTGCAGTCCTCATCTACACACAAAGAGCTGATGTGACTTTCCAAAGATCCCAAAGCACGTCAGCAGCAAAGGCGGGCAAACCTAATGCAGACTGTAAGCACTTAGAAACATAAAGTAATGTCAATGGAAATTTAAAAGGATATAATTATTGCAAACATTGCAAAGCTGCCAGTATGAAAAACTTGAGTTGTTTTCTACCCTATCCTTAGCCCGCAGAAAAACAGGGATTCCAATCTTTTCTAAGTAGCTACCACTTTCTCTGCAACTTGCTTGATTACTAGTGACTTTTCTAATATGGTTTTGCCGTCTCCTGTTCCAGCATGCCTTTCTGGGAGCTAGTTCTTTAAATCTGTGGAAGACAATTAGCTATAGTCGTAAGGTGGCCGTTTTTGCAATTGACTTTGTAGTCTGCATGTCCTTTTCTTCTAGCTAACAGGAATTTTTAGCTTCTATTTTGTTTTTCATTGATTTTCCTTTTCTCTCATTCTTGAGGAAGTAGCTTCAAGCCCTAATAAGCTAACAATAACCACTAAGAGAGAGTCTCAAAGTATCCAGAAAGCAAAGTAATGATGAGAAATAAGCAGCAAGAATCAATTGCACAAATCAAATAAAGCAGTCAAAGTCGATCAGGTTTTTTTAACCAAATTACTCAAATATTGCCGAAAAGGAATGCTGTAGCTGTAGTGTACCTTGATTATAGAAAGATTTTGATGTAAGAGCTCACAAAATCCTATGTGAAATATCGATTCAAATTTGCTTGGATATTAGAAGTCACATGAAAAAATTGTTGAAGAGCCATAAGTATGGACCATGATAAATGGCACTATATTAACCAAGAGACCAGTACTGAAGAGATCAGTGTTGGGTCTACTATCATTTAACATCTTCATTAATGAGCTGGAAGAGAAAGAAAACAGCAAGGTAATGAAACCTGAAGATGGTACTTAAGGAAGTATCCCCAACAGCCCAGATATTGGCGAAGCCAATGCTTCTGAGCTATAAATAGTGACGTTAACCCCGGTGAAAAACTAGACTAGAACCTGGAGAATAGATTGACAGGGTAGATTTGAAACAAAATTTAAAAATGTCTTTAAAACAGACAGATAGATAGTAGCTGAAGTGTATCAGGATAGGACCCAATGCTAAAGACTGTGTATGAACGAAGGAGGTATTTTCTGTATGTTTCGGGGATGCTCAGAAATAAAACCATATTGGAATCAAATGCTCGCTCGCTGCCTCACACACACACTCTCAAAATGACTAAACTGCAGCTCTCTTTAGACCCCAAAGTATGTGCAATAGGGTGACAGAAGAGTAAGTTTCTATGCCTTGCAGTGCGACCAGCTCCATGGAGAACAGATGATGTACGGTTAAGGATATAGAACTCACCCTCTGCAAAAGACCTGTTACCAGACTTTAAAGAAGGAGCAAGCGTGTTACTGATCCCAGGATTTCCATCTTATTTGGGATTTCCTATTTAGAACTGGATTGTGGCTAGTTCCTGTGGGACGGGGAGAGGGAGGGTGTAAGGTTCAAGGAGCCCTTCTCCTTTCATGCTCCCTGCTGCAGCTGCTGCTTGCAGTTCCAGTCCCTGAGCTGAGGTAAGCACAAGGCTTATGTAGGCCTGGTGCTGCTAGCCACCATAACAGTGGGCAGAACTGCCTGGCTGTGGAGGGGAGCACATGTTGACCCTTTAAGGAGCGTAGCTGTGGCTGTGTTCCCCTTGCATGCCCTGACAGCTCCTGGAGACAGTGCCTTCCTCTGAGGTTGAGTGGCTTTGCACTGTCCACAACACACACCAGTGCCTTTCATAGCTGGCCTCCAGAAAGGAATGAAATCCTAATGCAACTACAGTTAACAGAGCTTGTGTTTTTGAATCCAAAAGCTTGCGTTCTCTCCCCCACGCTGCCTGTGTGATGTTGGGCGACCTTACAAAAACATAGCTAGATCGAGTATAATTGACAACCAGTGTCTATTCACACAGCCTCCTTCTGCTGGACCAGAAAAGGCAGAAACTATAACACACAGTTAACAAAGAGCCTAGTTTCAAATGCCTACAATTCCAGCATAGGTGTGCAATGGGCAGATGCAGCTCCATTATTGTCCAGTAGGTGTCACCTCTACCTAGTCTACTTTCAAAATACAAATTTTGGGGAAAACAAGTAGTTTTCAGTAAATCTAAATAGTAGTAACAATTTAGTGGACAATAACTGAATTGTCTGTGGACAAGCCTGCCTCTTTTTAATCTTATATGATTCTAAATCCTTACTCATAAATGGCAGCATGTGGCAAAACCATCGTGCTCAGCTAATGGCAGATAAAGATTAAAACTGGGAAGTATATTTTTCTGTCCAGTAAAGTATGGATTTATACACATGGACTGCCAGAATTCCTGAAATATTTTCTCTGCTGCCCCTTGCACTTTCTAAATCCTTCCTGCCAGCCTGCTCCGAAAGTTGAAATTAAATTGTTCAATTGATTTTAATGTCCTTGTTAATGGTTTTTTAATTATGTTTTTTGTTGGAGGCAAAAGGGGGGAGAGGTCAGTCTGTCTGGCACCCCGGAGATGGTTTGACATCCTCTGTGCACAGAAAAAACAGAGCACAGATAGCAGCAGTGCAAGATTCCCTTTCCACAATGGATCACTACACCCTTCTGTTAGGTGCGCCGGCACTGGGGGCTTGTGCTGGTGTAGGTAAACTGTTAGGAATCCATGATGGAGACAACCCTTGAAAGTTCAGATTGCAACTCACCAAACAACAGCATAAAATACAACTGAAAACATGCATTATCCCTACCCCCAAATCAGGGGGAAAGCCAACAGCAAGTTCATGCTGCCTGAGGCTGTACATAATCTTCAGTCTCACAGTTCTGGGGAAACCCACCCTTAAGGAAGGGCTCCAGGGGCAGTGGGTCTAACACAGCTGTGCTGTTGGGGAGCCAGGAAGTGGCCTGGGAGGCTTGAGCTGGAATAGAAGCTCTTGCAGAGCTGGTGAGATCCATGCAGAACCATTTTGGGTGCTGGCCCTTCTGCTGGGGTGGAATGATCTATGCCCCCAAAGCCTCCTTTCACTGGTATTTCCCTGAGAGGGGGCCAGTCAGCCCAACATAATTAAGGCAGAAGAAGCTACAATTCCACTTACTACAAAACAAAACCCTGCAAGAAATAATCACCAGGGCTTCAACAGGGACTGCATAACAGTAAAGGAATGGGGTGAGGGGGAAGCAGCTTTGCTGGAAATGACTTACTTTATTTACTTGAATTACAGTATAGTCTATAGGCTCCAATTGTAATCAAAGCCCCATGCTGCTGGATGTTGTATTTACACACAAAAGGAGGCAGTTTCTACCTTTAAGAACTTACCGCATAAATGGAGAAAAAACCAAGGGTAGGAGAAAGATGATTATTATCCCATTTTACAGATATGACACTGAGGGGTACAGAGAATAAGTGATTTGCCAGAGGTTACAAAAGGAGTCTGTAGCAGAGCTGGGAATTGAACCTAGACCTCTTTCGTCCCAGCCTTAACCATAAGATCACCCTTCCCTTGAAAGGGAGTTGAGTAAAGACTGGCAAAGGAAAAATAAAGGCAGTAGAGAAGCAGATTATGTTAATGCTATAGTCAATGGGGAGGAGACACAACAGAGGGGCTGTTACATATACACCAGGAAAAAAAAATATGAGAGAATCACTACACAAAAAGCTGGAAGTGCCTAGTGAATAATGGCTCCGTTAGCATTAAAAAGCAGGGAGTCATAAAGGAAAAATCATTCCAAACAATATTTGATTGCAAATAGTGCCTGATAAATTCTCATTGAACTGGAGAATTAATTACTGGCTGAAAGGAACAGACATTCTCTATGGACTTTAGTGGAACATTTGATTGTGTCTCAGGAAATGAACTCAACCTGTATTCAGTATGAGCTCCATCACTGGGACTGAAACACAACCTGGAAGGACTGTGAGCAAAAGGTCACTGTATGCAGGGAGACATTGGGGGAAGCAGGGAGGGTCTAACCTCAAGAACCCATGACTTTATCAGCAATTAAGTACCTGATAAAGTCTACATCACTGAGATCTGGCTGGATGACACTGTGAGCCTCTGCTGGCCCACCTCATGGCTCCCCTGCCCCGGAAATGTCATACCTCTTAGAACCAGACCGAACAAGAAGGCAGACAGCACTGCATTTGGCTTCCTCAATGATCAAATCCAAAAGTGATGCCTCAGATAAGAGGCAAATTCACTCATCTGATAGTAGAAACCACAGCCAAAGCTAGTAGATTATTGTGCTCATTTTTAGACCGCCACAGATGGCAGGATTAATAAACAAGCTGACTGATACCTGGCCAGCGATGGTGGTGAAATCAACCTGGAAGATTTCAAACATGTACCTCAGCCAGGCCACAGATGCAAAAGCCCCAAAACTCATCTGTTTGCTCACCTCCCTAAAGCGTTCACAGGTTATTGCTGGTCCAACCCACACAGCCAGTCACAGCCTGGATCTGATCTGTGGTTAGAGGACAACACAACCCAGCCACTGTCTTAGACAGCCCATCATCTCATTAAGGGAGTGGTCAGAGCTCTTCCAATTCTCAGGCAACAAGGCTGACCCATGAGTCTGATATGACCACAAAGACTCATGGACCCCACCAACTTCCAACAACCTGTGTTGCAGGTTCACCCGGACCAGGGGAGCATCTCACAAAGCAATCTCTGTTTGTGCTGTAGCCAAATGACAGGCCACTCATTGCTCATCCAGGCTTTACATTCCATGAGGTAAATCAAAATGGTCGTTCACTGACTCAGTCTAAAAAGTGCGGTCAGAGTTAGGTCCCAGTCTTTTGGAAATCCTTCCTCCTCTCTTCCCGCTTCACTCAGGACTGCCCAGTTGGAGGAAGCAACCAGCCCTTTTCATCTTCTTTGCTGGGCCCTGTCTGGCTTTTGTCCACCTCTGGCCCTTCTAGCTGCTGGAGAGCCAGTTCTTGGTCCCAGCAGCAGCTGGTCCTGGATGGCCTCTCTAGGCTCACGTGGAGGCCTAAACACTCTGCTCTTTCCACCCCCACCCCCAAAAGGTTTGGGGCAGAGGACACTGAGGTGGTGTCACCTCCAGCAGCCTGTGGCACCAAATACCTGGTGTACCCTGTTCCAGCCTTCTAAAAGACAACAGGATGGGGAGCTGAAGATGTAGTGAATTATTATGGTCCACTGGACCTGACCATTGACACGCTGGCCCCCAAACAGCCTCTGTCTCCCACCACCCACACAGATCCCCTTGGCTTTCTGGCACCCTGCACCTGATGATGAGAGGGAGTGGAAACAGAACAAATTCCTCCCAGTCTATGCTGAGGCTGTATTACAGGCCAAGAGAACCTTCCTTTCAGTCTCCACCGAAGCTGCCAAATCCCATCCAAGGATCTATAACTACTTCATAGTCCTGGGTGACGACAGCCTGCATCAGACCCAAGTGCTGCAAAAACCCGTCATCCTACTTGGTTGAAAAGTTCAACACATTTGGGAAGGCTTCCCCAACAGCCTGGACCCGCCCCCCACCACCATGAGCAACTGGTGCCCTACCTGACCAAAACAGCCAATGCATCATGCAGGGAAGGAATCCTCCCTTCCTCCTTCAAATATGCAATAGTCTGACCATGACTGAAGAAACCCACCCTGGATACATTGGTTCTAGCCAACTCTCACCCAGTGTCAAACCTTCCATTCTTGAGCAAGCTCAAGGAGATCTTAGCCAAAGGCCAAGTACAAGCTCATCTAATTGAAGGTAATATTCTAGACCCAACACAAGCTGGATTTAGGCTAGGACATGGAACTGTGACACTTTAGGGGCACTGATGGATGATCTCCTGCTGTCAATGGATAGAAGGCATCTATTCTCATCCTCCTGGACTCTCTGCAGCATTCAGCACTGTCACCCACAAGATACTCCTGTTTCGCCTGAGACTGGTAGCAGGAGACCAGGGTAATGTGCTAAAATGCTTTGAGTCCTTCCTGGAGGGGTGCACCCAGTGAGCAGTGATGGGAAACTGCACCTTCACTACTAGACCCTCACTGGTGGAGTCTCAAAAGGATCAATTCTCTCTTTGGCCCTTTTCAAAATCTACTTGCAAGCACTAGATGAACTGGTCAGATGACATGGACTTGAGTGCCAGCAATCTGCTGATGATGCACAGCTCTATTTATCCTTTACCACATACAACTACACCACTATCACCAAGATAGCCTAGTGCTTGGATGAGATCAGCGCATGGATAAAGAACAGCTGGTGGAAAAGCTGAACCCAAGCAAGACAGAAATGATACTGGTGGGCAAAGGAAAGCTTTTTGATGAATTCACAGCCAAAGTGCAGTCACCTTTGCTTGAAGGTACCCACAACTGGTCAGTTTAGTCTGTAATTTAATAGTGTGCCTGGATTCCTCACTGGTACTAAACTCACGTAGCAACATCCACAAATAACGCTTTCTATCATCTCCGCTTGGCTAGGAAACTCTGTCTCATCCTGAGAAAAATAATGACCTTGCTTCAATTATTGACACTTCATCATCGCTCAGATGGACTACTGCTATGCAATATATCTGGGTGTGACCTTCAGAGCTTAGGAAGCTCCATGTGGTACAAAATACTGCAGCATGTCTCCTTAGCATCACAGACGACTGCAAACACATCATACCTGTCCACCATGCCCTACACTGGCTTCCAATAAAATAGCAAATCAAGTACAAGTTCTTAGTCCTTATCTTCAAAGTCTGGGCCCATTGTATCTAAGAGATCAGCTAAAGCTCCAGAATAAAGATTGTGGACAACCATCCTTCTGTGGCACAATGGAACACTGAGTAAAGGTAATAGCCAATCGTGCAAGAGATAGAACTTTATCTGGGGCCAGTCCAACGCTGTGGAATGAAATCCTGCAGGAACTAAGGACCATCATGCAACTTATCATCTTACACAAGTGGAAAGCACATTTCCCTGACTTCGCCTTTTTTAGCATAAACACACAGTAACCCATGTGTGTATATCTCTGTCTCTATTACATATACATAAATCCAAAACAAAAGAGTGGCCATGCTTGGCTAGCCATACTGGGCGAGACCAATGGTCCATCTAACTCAGTATCCTGACAGTGGCCAATGCCAGATGCTTCAGCCGGACTGAACAGACCAGGGCAATTATTGAATGATTCATCCACTGTCATCCTGTCATAGTATCTGGCAGTCAGAGCTTAGCCATCTTGGCTAATAGCCATTGACGGACCTATCCTGCATGTATTTATCTAATTCGTTTTTGAATCATTATACTTTTGGCTTTCAGAACATCCCCTAGTAACAAGCTCCATATATGGACTGTGTGTTGTGTGAAGTAATACTTCCTTGTTTTAAACCTGCTGCCTATTAATTTCATCAGATGACCCCCGATTCTTGTGTTATGAGACGGAGTAAAGAACATCTCATTCACTTTCTCCACACCATTCATGATCTTATAGACCTCTATCATATCCCCTACCTTAGTTTTCTCTGTTCCAAGCTGAACAGTCTCATTCTTTTTAAACTCTTCATATGGAAGCTATTCTGTACCCCTACTCATTTTTGTTGCCCTTCTCTGTCCCTTTTCCAAGTCTAATATAGCTTTTTTGAGATGGGGTGACTAGAACTGCACACAGTATTCAAGGTATGGGTGTACCATGGGTTTATATAGTGGCATATTTACTGTCTTATTATCTATTCCTTTCCTAATGTTTCCTAGCATGCTGTTAATTTTTTTTCACTGCCACTGCACAGCGAGTAGATGTTTTCAGAGAACTAGCCACAATGACTTCAAGATCTCTTTCCTGAGTGGTAACAACAAATTTAGATCCCATCATTTTGTAGTTCTAGTTGGAATGATGTTTTCCAGTGTGCATTACTTTGCATTTATCAACATCAAACAAACCAGTCCACTGCACACACTTCTCCCCCAAGGAAAGAATGAGAGAACAAACATGTGACAGACATTAGTCACGTTGCTTAATGCACTAATGGAAGCTGCTCCGATTCTGCGGTGACGAGCATGGTATAAGAACCCGAACAGAACAGTGGAGTGATATATTGATCAGAGTGAAGCCTGGTTTCACATATCAGTCTTTATTACTAAAGACCTGGAAGAGGAGGTGATACAAAGTAAATTAATTATGCAGGTGCTACGGATGTGGGAATGGCAAAGACCACGGAGGACAGGGAAATACCTAGGGAGCTATCTTGGTGAAACAGGGAATAGTCACATCCTCCTGCAGAAATACCCAGAGGGTGAGACTTTGGAGGGAGGAAAACTCAAGAGAGCTCCCCAAGAGAGGAAACTCAAGCGCATGTTGTGCTGCTGGGGTTTGTTCTAAACTGTAGAGTAGGGCCATTTCCTGAATGATGCTAATCTAGCATCACAGGGGTTTCTGCCCCAGCTCTGGGGATGTCCCCCTGCCCCACTTCTCCACTCCAGCTCCCTCCCCCAGATTCTATGCTTGCAGAGGGGATCACAGAACAGCTAAAGCAGCATCAGGCTATACATTTTTGCTGCTTTTCTACTAGTGTCCAAGCTGGATCTAACTCCACGGAGGACTCTCTGTTGGGCCAAAGGTATCCAAGAGTATGCCATGAAGGTAGCTGTCACAGAAGCAGGATGATACAGTTAGAGGCTCCCCTCTCCTTTGGATTAAAAACCAACCCAACCCCCAACCCCAGGGCCTGTTAGCAGTCATGGCAAGAGAGACGGGGGGTGACAGCGACCAGCAGGTTAGCGAGGAGTTTGCCCTGTCACCTGGCAGCCTAAATGCAGCAGAGGGCCACGTCCGTCCGGCCTGCGGATTTCACGGCGCGGGCAGGCCGTCGCCACGCTAATTCACCCGGCCTGCTGGGCTCGGTGCGGGGGGATCCCAGCGCGAGCGAAGCGGCCAGGCTGCCCCGTGCAGCTAAGCGCCACGGCGGGCTTGGCTGCTGCCAGGCTCTGGCGGGTGCAAACACCCGGGCGCCGGAGGGGCCTCACACGGGGAGCGGGGAGCGGACTGCTCTGGAGGCGGCTCCGGGGGCCCCTCGCCCCGGCAGGGGCGGCTGCGGGGCCTCGGCAGGCGCCGGTGTCTCTGCGGCGGCGGGGGGCCGGGCGGGAGGCGAGGCGAGGCCGGCCCCGCGGCGGGTGACAGCC
>ML675619.1:1611837-1651400 GCA_007922155.1 Mesoclemmys tuberculata
GGGCAAACTTCCCGGGAACTCGGCTCCCGCGGGCACGGCAGCAGCCAGGGATGGGCAGGGAGCGCAACGCGGGGGGAGGAGCCGTGCCTAGGAAATGGGGCACAGGCGGGTAAGGTGGGGTGCAGGGGGCGGAGGGAGAGGGGTGGGCTGCAGCTGGGTCACTTAGCCCCGTGCTGAGGGCTCTTGTGTATGGTCATAAGAAGGTGTTTTCACGAGCTGGTGATTAAAGCACAGGACTGGAAGCCAGCACGTCTGACTTCCCTTCCTCCTACTGCTCTGGGTGACTTTAGGCCAATTACTTAGGGCTCGATTGGGAACGATAGGGGAGTACTCACAGTTGCCATTGACTCCAACAAGAGTATGGCTGCAGAGCAGTTGTGAAAAATCAGACCCTTTTTACTTCTGCCTACACCTAAGCCTTACCTTCATCATGTGGCTGGCGTCGGCTTAACTCATTACTCTTGGCAGTGTCTTCTTTGATGAAAGGTGCTATGTAAATGCAAGCTGTTGTTTTTGTATGCGTAGTAGTTATATTGAGCCTTTTGAAGCCCCTCTCTGCAGTGATATAGGGTAATTATTGCCAAAGAAGAGGATACAAACAAGCCTTATAGCTATGGATCACAAAGCCAACTTTGAAGACTTTTAAAATAAGCTAAAGTGATGCATGTCAACTCAAAGAATCATGTTTTAAACAAACCCGTGCTACTAATTTCAGAGGGGTAGCTTGTTAGTTCGTATACAGCAAAAACAATGAGAGTCCAATAGCACTTTAAAGACTAACAAATTTAATTTATGCAGGCTGTAACCCTGACAAAGCTTATGCCTGCAGAAATTAAATTTTAGTCTTTAAAGTGCTATTGGACTCTCATTGTTTTTGCTGTGCTACTAATAACATCACATATTATGAGAAGTGAAAGAATTTAAAAAATGTAATTTATTTGTCATGGTTTTATGCTTGTTTCCTTTTGGCATATTTCTTACTTTGAACAGTGCAAATTAATTAAGTCGATTTAGCTTCTGCTTATCGATGCTTTCACTTTTGTAGTCTCAGAGCTGCAGTGTTTGGGTTGCAAGCAGCACAGGCAGGTTCTAGTGGCGTGAGACCGGAATTCACAGCAAATTCACTCATTGCTAAAGTTGTACTCTAGTAACCAAGTTTTCTTTTAAAGAAACTTTCTAGCCCTGATGGGTGCAAAGAAAACCTTGACAACTTGAACAGAGTGTAAGCAACACAGCAGCATCTGACTGATTCAGAGAACTTGAAACAATAGCTCAGACGTGTGAGATGACCCATTCATCTCAGTGAGGTGTTCAGTCTGAAACCTATGGTCAACACAACATCTCAACATTAATTTAGTTCACTGTTGATTATTGTAGCAGAAATGCCCAGCGATTGTGTTTATCCTACAATTCCCCCGACTGTCCTTGGTGCCAGAAGCGCCCTTATACTCTGCCTAGTTTCCAAAACCTTCAGTCTCCCCATGACAACTTCTGTGATGCAGTTATGCGTTATCATAAAAAATAAAGAAATTGGCAATACACTGAAAAAAGGAAGTGTGAGAACAGCATAGTTTATATGGAATTATTTTGGAGAAGTTCAATGGCCTGTGCTACACAAGAGCTGAGACTAGATGATTACATTGGTCCCTTTTGGCCTTGGAATCTGTGAAAACTGAACATGATGTGAAAACCGCACTGAAACTGCTGCATTGATTGTATTGTTATGGCCTTGCTTGAAACAAGTCTCCCCTTACAGTATGGTTCAGTTCCATACTGAATACAGTAAAAATTTCCATTTTCAAATTTATGTGAAGCTGCAGTAGCGGTTCCATCAGAGCACACAGAATCTAGGGTTCTGGCCTCAGAGTATAGCTCCTAGCCTTGCTATGAAGTTCAGGGGGCCTTGACTGCAAGGAAGTGTTTGTATAAAAACAGTTGTAAAAACCTTTTTGTTTCTCTTGGGTTTTACCTTGTTAGAACAATTTTTCTGAGCCTTCAGAATAAGCAATTCCAGGCAGGGTTGGTTTAGTAGCATCCAGTAAGATGACTTCATTTGATGAGGGGGGAATCGTCCCATCCTTCCTGCAGCGTTGGGTCCCTTCAGCACATCGCTGCTTTTTCCCTAGAACCACCCACTGTGAGGACTGGAGTGCTGCAACTTCAGTTTTATAAGAACTGAAATAGGCAGTTGGAAGAAATACAGACTTGTTCCTTTGTTTGAGTTGTTTCTTTTCTCCTAAAATACAGGATGAAAAAGTGCAGTTATGTGCTCTTGGTGCAGGAAAGGGCGGTCAACTCCTCACTCCCATTTGCATTCCCCGACAGACTGTCTGCTGAAACCTTCTGTCCAGGTCCCCTCTGGCTCTCCCACTGGATTCTCCTGTTCTCTCAAAATGAAATCATTGTGCTACTTTACAGTTAGGTCTGCATTCCTCAATGGAGGACCATCATACCAGGAGAAACTATAAAACTGCTCCTGGACATCTTGCTGTGCTTCTGAGGCACATTTTCTGCAGTGTGTGTGCAGTGAGGCAGGGCTCTAGCTCGTCTCCTTCTCTTGGCACAGGTGTTCATGGGAACAGGTGTTCTGGGTGCCTCTTTGGAAGGTCTGGTTCTTTATCTGGGGGGAGTTGGTCTGAAGTTTGGAGAATGCTTGTTTTCGGGTTATGTTAAACTAATTTTGCTGATGTTCCAAACACTTAAGCCTATCAGTAAAAAATCTCGAGGAATAGCTCTTGCTCACTAAAACTTTAGTTTCTGTAGTAAGATGCCCACAGGCAGACTCTTGTGCTCCATCAGAACTCCACTATCTATAAACAAAGGGAAACGGATTCCACTGACTTTTTGCCCAAGCTGAGAGAAATGCAGAAAGCAAACATTGGGCATAGATGGTGATGAGTGAAAAGATTTTTTTAAAATTCTGTTACATCTAAGGTGTTATGTTCAATATATGACATATTTATTTTACTACGTGTAAATTATTAGTTAGATTGTGCTGATGCGTAATACTTCTGCCTTAGGTCCCCTAAATGTGAATCTAAATTGAAGAAACTGTCTTTGAAACTGTATCTATGGAACAATCCCTCTTTGTTGGATGATGGCAGTGATGTATGTAAAGGGTGTAACCAGGATACAGGGGAATTATTTAGTGAGATACATGGCATTTAAAACTAAGATCAAGAAGAAGATATTAAGAAAAGGAAAACTTAGCCTGAATATCAGAAAAAACTTCCTGACAGTGAGATGTAGTAGGCTGTCAACTGGTCTTCTAAAATAAGGTTAGAAACCCCGTTGTTTAGGACTCCGAAAGCTAGATAGAGAAACACTAGAACATATACTCGAGTCTAGGGAACTATCTTGCATCGGCCCAAAAGAGGTGGAACAGACTAAATCATCTTGTTCATCTCCAACGCCTATGATTCTTTAAAGGGAAAAAATGGTATTTAACTTAGCATTTCTGTAGTTATCTGATGTCCCTAATGATCATAAAATTGCAGCAATAGTGTCAGTTAAAAGGACTGTTGGATTGTTTTTAAGAAGCACAGTAGGAATGTTTGCATGATATATTTTAAATTCCTTTGAAAGGAGTTTTTCCTTTGGATGTAAAGGGTTTCCCTGAAGCATTTGTAACTCGAACCTTGCAGCACTGGACTGATGGCTGGCAATTTTGAAGGTGGAAGTGACTAATAACTGGGGAGTCTACTTTCATTGTCCCTGCTGAGAAAAATACAAAAAGAAAACCAACAGCATTAAATATTGAAAAGGAAATTACACTTCTGAGGCCTGGCCTACACAGTTTTTTGTACCAAATTAACTGTCAGTTGGGGGTGAATTTATACTGATATCGTTAAAGCAGTACAACGCCCTTGTGTGGCTGCAGATTTATTATTATACAGGTCCTTAAAATGACCTAGTTTATTCCCCTAATGAGCTATATTCAGCAGAAGCACCTTCATACAGGTTAATTGCATCCACACTAGCGAATTGTACTATTTTAACAATACGTTTCTAAACCAGTATAGTAAAGCGGTATATAAAATGTGTGTAGACCATCCTTAAAATTCTCTGGTTTCTAATAATCCAAGTACCCAGTCCTTCGAAACTTAATGCAGAAGATCATCTCTTCCATCGGCGCTATTCGTGGCAATAAGCACTGTTTGTAGTAATATTAGCAGGATTACCCTAAACTGGTGTTAAACACAGGCAGAGAGGGTTTGGTTTTTTTGGGGGGGTGGGGGGAATGACTTTTTTTTTAACCTTTAAAAATGGGAGGGGGAGGGAGAATGTCTTTTGAAACTCCTGTTTTAATTTGTTTATAACTCATCGTTTTCGTCTGAAGTTTTTCCCACTTCGGTTCAGAGTAAGAATGGTCTGGTGGCGGTGTTTGATTTGTTTTACATTTTAAACAATTGTACACTTTTCTTGGCATTCACATATCTCAAAGCCAGCTTCCTTTCATACTTCATGCTGAAAACGTAACTCTGTGTGAATGAGGAACAATTGATTTGCCCTGTTTGAAGAAACTGTGACTTCTATGCTGCAACTGAAGTTGCGAAGGTTTGGAAACTAATAATACCTAGCATATTCATTTCCTTACTGAAGCAAGGACAACATGAAGAGTATTAAGTATTTGAGAGCACTTTGGAAAAATTCTGTCAGGCGAATGGGATGCTTCGCTTGAGGAATGAGAACTTCACCAGCAAATTATTCAGAAAAAGTTTGCATTTAAAATAAAACCAAGTTTCTAGTCTGTAGGGTAGCAAAGATAACCTTCCAAATATGGATAGTTTAAGTTGATGCAGTATCTTATTGCTGCAGTGCCTCTGCTGCCTCCCAGAACTTTGTCAAGCAGCCCAATGAGGAATTAAGATAACTGGTGGTCTGTTATCAGAAAGGTGGACAGCTGTGGAACTGTCAAGAATCATGTCAGTTTCATAGTAGTGGTGCTGCTATTTTGTTTTGGGAAAGCTCTTAAGTGCAGCAGAAGAAGGCACTAGAGTTATTCATGGAGCAGAGAGGACACAAAAACAAGCTGGATGGATTAATAGATGTCCCCTTTCTTCCCCCCCCCCTCTTTTTAACAGCTGGGAGATTCTGGGGGATGGGGTGGAAAAGAGTCAGAGTTCCTTTTCTCTTCCAGCAGCTACAGCAGAGTGAAATGTGGAACTTAGATGCCTACTAGCCAGCCAGCAACTGATGGGAAAGATGAAGCGTTCTTTGCCCCCCCCCCAGCAGGTAAAGGAATGGCATTCTGACAAAAATCCAAGCATACTGCCCCTAGCCAGCAGTTTACCATGGCAGAGGGGCTGTGTTTCTCACTAGGGTGTTGTCCCCATTTTACAAAATCCCTGCCTTACAAATCTATGAGGTGGGGAAGACACAGGGTAACGGTTCATGTGAAAGAGGGTGTGAAGAGATTATTTGGGTAGGAAATCATCTGAAACATGGAACTTGAGGGGGAGAGGGTGGTTGGACTCAAAGGCAGAGGGCAGAATGGAACAGCCAGTGAAGCTAAAGGAACTGAACATAGAGAGAGGGCTGGGAAAAGGAAGTGAGAGCCGCGATATAGGCAGGGGCTAAGAGACAAGGAACTCTCTTTTGATATGGTAAAAGATAAATCAACTATTTCAAAGTGCAGGAAGGGAGGAGGAGATGATAGATAGGCACGGGCCTAGTTTGATATAGATCAGAGGGTTGCAACAGGGAGGATACAAAGGAGAAGGGTTTGGAAGTTGAGCAGGGCAAGCAGGGCACGTGCAGGGGTTTTAACAGAACAGATGGAATGGATTTTGGTGGTATTGTACAGCAAGGCGTGTTAGGTATGCTAACATACCCCTCCAAGGCAGCTCCCCCTTGTGCTCCTCCCTCCTTCCCTTTGCATAGTACTCTTCTGCACCATTGGAGGATCATGGCCACTCTGCTAGGAGGGTGTGCTGTGGACAGGGCACTGAACCTAGAGACTTGGAATGTATTTCCAGCTCTGCTGCTTGGGCAGGTCACGTCGCACGTCTTCGTGCCTCATGGTTCCTGTCTATACTTTGAGGATAAAACGCCCATTTTTGTGATCTCGGAGTGAAATTAGCTGAGAGTGCCAGTTATCATTAACTGCACATGGTGCACCAAGCATCAATGGCAAATAAGATTGCTAAGGATCATGCAATCCTTAACCAGCTTCCATCTGCTCCTGTGGGGAAATAGGATGCATAGGAAGCATGGGGACAGATCCTCCCTGGGGTAATTTGAACATAAAGGGAGATGTAAGAATGGTGGATTTTTGAGTGCATGCTAGACTTAAACTCATTGTCCTTGAACGGTGCGTCCTGACCTTTTCTGTGCCACATCATCCCTCCACAGGGACTACTTCCCATTCAACGATATGGGAAGAGCGGGAGGAAAGCCCCTGATCTGGAATGCAGCAGTAAATAGCTAAACCGAAAGACAATGAATACTTCAGTGCTTGGTGGCACTATGTACTACTTGTACAGAGGGTCAGATGTGGTGCGACATAAGGGGGTCAACTGAATATTTGACAAATTAAAGTCTCTAAATGAAAGGGACATTGTCAGTTTATTGATACTGAACATTTAAAAGCAGATGCGTCTACCTGTGACATTACTAATATCTTTAATTATGAGAACTGAAAGAGAGAGAGTTTAGTGAAATGATGTCCTGTTGCAACATAGAATAGTTAAAATAGAAGTTTGCTTTCACTTTCTGGTTCTGCACTAGCACATTGCAGACATTGCTCGAGGAACGTTTAAAGACATGCATTCACAGAGGGCTCGTCTTTACTATGAAATATGTTTAAACGTGAGTGGGAGGAGTTGTTAGTGAATATGATCCTGACCCTGAGAGTCTGCTCCTTGTAGATAAGGTCAAATCACAGTTGTCATTCTGTCATCTCACTTGGCTCTTCCCAACCCACCTCAAAATCTGAGTTGTATTTGAAATATTTATTTTGGTTTAAAAAAATCACTGCTTCTAAAAATTTAACATTGAAACATGTCTCTGCACTGTCAAATGAAATACACTTCTGCCTGAAAATCTTTTTACCTGCTATTGTAGCAAGTAACAACTAAAACTAAGTATAACTGAAAGAGAATAGTGGAAACAAATCTCTGTTTTCCTCAGTTTGCTTTGTGCATTTGAAAGCATTTTGTGTGTAATCAGTTTCACCTGTTGTCTGCATGGGTCTCTCTCAACAAACTGGGAGAAAAATTCCTTTAAAAATTGTGTTTTTAAATGGGACATAGAGGCGGATATAGTACAGTAGAACCTCAGAGTTACAAACACTTCAGGAATGAAGATTGTTCATAACTAAACAAAACGTTATGGTTGTTCTTTCAAAAGTTTCCAACTGAATATTGACTTAATACAGCTTTGAAACACTACTATGCAGAAGAAAAATGCTGCTTTCCCTTTATTTTTTTAGTAGTTTACGTTTAACACAGTATGGTACAATATTTGCTTTTTTTTTTTTGGTCTCTGCTGCTGCCTAATTTTGTACTTCCAGTTCCAAATGAAGTTGTATGGTTGACTGGTCAGTTCACAACTGATGTTTATAAATCTGAGATTCTACTGTATCTGAAACTATTTATAATTCACTTTGGAGTTGACTAGTTTTTAAGATGACACTGTCCTTCTAAAAAAAACCAAACTCCACAACTTTCTGTTGCTGGTTGTTCACAAAAAAAGTTCATGCTTCTCCTACCAGTTCAGTGGCAGAAACCTTGCAATATTCCCAGTCCTAGCTATGATCCTGTTGACTCTAATTATGTTTCGTAATCACAAGTGGATCACATTGGCTTTACAGAGTATTACATATACTGGGAAAAAAAATAATGATTTGTCAATTAGAAAATAAAATCGGTAGAGAGAACTCTTTTCCAGTTTTGCTCTGTATTCAAGAATAGAAATACAACAAAATAAAGGGAGGGGGGAGGAGGGTTATTGGGGAAATCCAGTAGCAGTTTGTTTCCATTTAATAAACAAACCTTTCTGGTGCAGATTCCCACAGGCAGCAGGGAAATAGTCTGACACACAGGAATAATCATTCTTAAACATCATCCTGTGCCTGATTTTTACTGGAGGAAGCACTCGAAATCCTCATTAGTTATGTAAAGTGATCATCACAGAGTCGGCTTACCCCTGTTCTGGCCATGGCTCAGTTTCCGCTTCTTTAGCAGTGGTTTGGGTTTAAATACATGCTGAAATTTCAAAACCATGCGAGCATGGTTTAATTAATCTCAAACAGCACCACCCCACCGGGGGGCAGGTTTAATAACACCACAAAATCTCTCCCAACAGTCATACAAGAGACCCACCCTCCTGAGCCTGTTTCCCTTATGGTTGGTTCGGCTGTCATTCCTCCCTGGGGTCTTTCTCCTCTATATTTAGGCCTCCTTTCCTCAGCTCCAACAGCTAGTTTCCTCCCTGGAGAGACCCGCAAGTAGCACCTACCTCATGTATGTGGTTCTTAGATTGAGCAACAGGCCCTGCCTTGCTCTCAGCTTGGTCCTGTAACCCCCAAGTGCTCCCCCCCTGCCAGACTACAACCCCTCCCCCATCAGTTCTTCTTTAAAGAACTGAGGTTCTGTGATAGAAGAACTGGGCCATCCCTATGCTTAAAGGGTCAGTGCCCTTTAACAGCGAGGCTACTGTTTGCCAGATTTGGTATTTTCTTCAACACTTTCACATTAAACCACAAAAGGGAAACCAGACTGTAGCTGGTTCCTTTATGATAAATGCAGTTGGCTTTAAAAACAAGTGGATTCTTAAAAATGCAGCTAAAAATACTATTTTGAACTTACATTTTTGATGCAAGAATCTTAGAGTTCTTTGCCAACATCAGCACACACCAAATTATATTTTACTCCTATCTTCTGAGCATTTGAAACCACTTCACAAACACTAATTAAGCCTGAGGACGCTCCCCTTGGAGGTTGCAAGGTGTCGTCACTCTCATTTTAATGTTAGGAAATGGAAGCATGCCATGCCCCGCATCCCACCAAAGTTAGCTGGAGAAGTTGACTCTCAGTTCCCTCTGCTTAAACCACTAGATCACATTGTCATTTTCTTTGGAGGCCTGTAAGTTGAGAAGGATGCAGCATTTATTTATTTTGTTTTATAAAATGCACTCATTCCATATTTCAAGCCTAAACTACAACAGCAGTAAACTGTTGTCGTTTAGTCAGGGTTTAAGTAGCTGCTTGCCTGGCCCTGATGGTGTTAGTCCAAGGTATCCATTTAAAACAAAAACAAATTCATTCACCTGTGGGACGCGAATTGAGTATCGGGAAGAAGCATATGCGTTTTTATAGATGTCTAAGTATGGTGATGTGCCATCTGGCTTTCAGGAGAAAAGGGCTATCAAGCATTGGGCCCCAAGTAAGAGAAAAACATCCATACCTTCTAGGTTCTGCAAGTCCTCAGCTACTATGGATCATGGCTTACCATGCAATCCCTTGTTCCAGCACCCTTCCCTACCCAACTCATCAGCTGCATCTGCTTGTATGAATTACCCCCGTTCCTCCTTACTGTGCACATTACCACGGGGTTCATGGTTTCTTGAAACCCATGGCTGCGTAGCAAGCAGTCACTCTGCTTTAGAGCAGGAACAATGTTCCTGCATGACAGTTGAGGTTTTGGGGAGGTCAGCTTTGAAACTGATCTGCTGATGGAAGTTTTACTTAACAAAAACAACTACTTGTGTTGCTGGGAATGCAGGGGATCCCATTGATGGTGTTTATTTTTTCACCAGCTGTTTGTTTGTGGCTGTTATGTCTGTTTCCAGGTCAGACAAGGAAAGCTGTGTATACCAGCCATAGCTATTACTCTGATATTTGTTGGATGTCAGATTACTGTCTATAGCACAGCTCTGGAATGGGTCCGTCAGTCAGAAACTAAAGATAGAAAAGACTTGTTGGATCACACTGCCCATCTCTCTGGAGTCCATGTTGGATTGTTCTTTGCCGAGAGACATGTTCTTTGCATTATATTCTCCAATGTCTTGCCCAGTTTTGAAAAGCCCAAGTGATGAGGCTTCCACCACTCCTCTTGGAAAGGCTTGTTGAGCAAAACCTACATTTTCTAGAGAGCTAATCATTTTGTTGAGGCTTTAAATACAGATTGAGATGTTTTTTCTGTGGCACTTCTCCCTCCAGGAGAGAATCCACTTCTGCCACTGCTGCTGCCTTCATAGCACTTCTCAAGCACCAGAATAGAACTGACGTGTGCATTTGATGTGTGAGGGGTGCTGCTAGGGATTAATGCTGCTAAAGGAAGTGGTAGAGGTTCACATGAGTTATTTCATGTTACCTTTCAGCAGGACAGTGGTTTTGCTGTAGTAGAGCAGAGATGAGACCGGCAAGGTTAGTGTTTCTAGCATTCTTATAGTCCCACTGAAGAGTGCGACTGATACAGAAATAAATAAAGAAATCAAGAAATAAAATAAAAGCCATGCTTAATTCAGTTCAGTGTTATAAAAGGTGCTCAGATACCTCCCTGAGGGACACAGGATAAGAACCTAGATAGGAAAGGATAATGTAGATGAAGTATATGGGCCCAAAGTGTCAAAGGTGTTGATCTGACCCGGATGACTGTCACTGTGCAACATTAAACTGTTTTAAACAAGGTTTGGGGTTTGGAATACAGACATCAAACTGCTTAGTACCAATGCAAACACACCATTAATTTTTGTAACCTTTTATTAAAGATACAGAGAAGAAGGAAAAAGAGTTAAAGCATTTGACATGCAAAGTATGAAATAAGGCTTTCATTTTAACAACCTCCTTTGTTCCCTTTCCATTTAGTTGGAGAGAGTCTTTGGAAGGAAAAAGCCCTCTTGTTTGACATTCTCTTAGATGGTATTAAACATAGCAGTAACATTTTTGGAGGAGGTAGGGAGGAGGGGAAAAGTTAATTAAGATGGCCTAAAATTATTGTTGCAGTTGTTAAAGTCTGATCCTATTTCCTAAAAGACAAGACAAAACACACACACAAAATGGAAGAGAAAAGAATAGTACACATAGAAAATGCAGCTTTTTGTCTCTGGTGTTGACTTTTACTTGCAACCTTGCTTTAAAGACACACAGCTCAAGGTCTTATTAGTCTCTCTGAGACCTGACAAACTTGTACCAGATGTTAGGGCATAGCTTTTATTTGCCCTTTTTTGGTCACAGGCTTATGGCAGTATTGCAAAATATGCTCTTATTTGACAGAAGGAAAAAGAAGAGAGATAGCAGATAGAAGAAATCGGGTGGGGAAGGAAAAGGACACATGGCAGGAGAGAGACAAAGTCTCACATCCCAGATGGTGGTTGGGATTCAGCTGGAAATGGTGGAGGTGGTGATGTCATTTTGACCCTCTCTTGGGGTTTGGTCAAGACATCTTTCAGGATCAGGATGACAAAGGTCTGGGTCTCAGATTTTGGTGGAGTTGGCAGCCACGATGATGAAGTTTGCTCCAGTAATCCATTTGTTCTCTTCAAAGTCTTTCTTTAAGGACCTGAAAAGTGAGAGATGGGTGGAAATAGCCCGTATCTTCATTATTGTGTTGACCAATTAGGCCTAATTTTTGACACACCAATTTTGGTTAATTGAGTTCTGGTCCTTTACTCCTCTTGTTTACTAATTTTAACACAGTTCTTAAATTATAGTTCTCAAAACGAAACTTTTTTCTGTCTTGCTTTTGCACCTTTTACCATCAATGTTTGTTGTTATAGGTTATTGTGGCATTTCATTAACTTTAACTTACAATACTTCTGACTTTTGGGCTATCAATTAGGGTAAATTTGTAGGCCTAATTATTACAATATGCATGTCTGTTAATATATGTTATTTCCATTATGAGGTCATCCCACTTTTATAATTAGACTAACTTGCGACATAAAGAGCTGCTTCCATCTATTAATACTTAATCTCTCCTAATCCAATCTGTTTTAATACCATCGCTATTATATTGGCGTATTTTACAAAACTAAATCTCTGAATGTTTCACGTTGCCATGGGATCCCTTGGTATTTTTTGTGGGAGATAAGATTTGTGATAGGAGGTTAAAACGTTAAGGGTGGGGATTTTTAAAAGTGCTCCATCTTAGTTTGACTCTGTTCCCATTGATATTAACGGAAGATTTATTGTTGACATCAGTGGGAGCAGTGTTAGGTCAATGCCAAGGCGTCCCATAAAGACCAGAGCTTTTTTGCTTCTCTCCTCCTGTTGAGAGGCAGGTACGATTTATGAGAACTCTTTCTATCTTGACCTTCCCTTCTCATTCGGAGAGCAGATAGAATAGCATGTGTGCGTTATGGGAAAGCTGTGTCAAAGAGGTGAGTTCTGAACTTGATGAGGTTCATGGTCATCATAATTTCTTTCCTTTTAGTCTTTTCTGGATTTCTTTAGAAGGTCGATCACTGACGTACATGTGAGCGCCACTAGTAAGTGGGATCTTGGGGTGGGGTTTCAGAAGCACTGAGCATTGACCTAACACTGCCCTCATTGATCTCAGCAGGAAACTTTCTGTTGGCATCCATGGGAGCAGATTCAGATTAAGATGGAGCAGTTTTGAAAATCTCCACTCTTAATGTTTTATTCTCCACGTCACAAATCTTATCTCCCACAAAATAAACCAAGGGATCCCATGGTAATTCTGGTGTCTCTTCGACTATTGCTCTGAAGTGCTGCTGTGTGTACGCAGTGAGATATTATACAAAATAATTTTAGTATCATTCAGTATGTGCAAACCTTGGTCCACATTTGTGTTCTTAGACTGTCTTTAAACATTGTGTCTGTCTCTGACACATTGGAAAGGGAAGGAGAGGGGAAAAGATCCTTTAAAGGGCAGTACAATAGGCATTACTGATACCGAGTATATGTCCAGCATAGCAACCCTCCTTAATTTAATCTACTCATGTAAGCATATATTTATCAACAGGGTTTGAAAGATGCATCATATGCTGCTGGCCATGGCTAATCCCTATCTACTCCTACCCTCACATCTTTGGTGCTTTAGCCTGACTGAGATTGAGACTAAGATGCTGGCCTTCATATTAAAGTGCTGTCCTTGGACTTCCTAAGGGGTCTCATTTTGGGTATTGGCATTTGCTATTAAGTATCTGGAAAATGTGAAACTCTTTCCGTGCTGTTCTGACAATGCGGAGAGATCCACTTCCTTTCTGCTTGTCTGTTGGAAAAAGGAAGGGAAAGCTTGTCTCTTATGGCCATCTCCTCTTCCAAAAGCTATGGGATGTGCCAGTCGTAGGGCCTGGCAATGAGAGGAACAGGGTGACAAGGTCCTGGTTACCCACTTGATTTGCTGGGGCGGTGCGTTGTGTTGTCCCCCAGGTGTAAAATTGGTAAAACAAACTCCTGACAAAGAGCAGCTGCACCAGCGTATTTTGGGATGAGTGAACTGTGAGTCACAGCAATCTGCAAAGCAGAGGTCGCTAGAGTTCAGGCTGGAGGAAGGATGTCCGGGTTGTAGCTCAAGGCTTGAAAGAGGATAGGATGCAGCTAGTTTGTCATTATGGTCAGCTCAATGGAAAAAAAATCTCACTGTGAGCTAAAAAAGCAAACAAAATGTTAGGCTGTGTTAAGGAAGAACTAGAGAGCATGAAAACATGCTCATGCACTCCCTCACCTTGAATATTGTTTTTACATCTGGTCACCTCATCTCAATAAGGAGATAGCAAAGATAGAAGGGCAGCGAAAAGACTCTTCCATTTGAGGAGAAATGAGAAAGATTAGGAGGGAGATTTTCAAAGACTCAGATGGCAGTTAGATGCCTATCTGCAAAAAGCTCCCGCTAGGACTGTATGTTTTTGAAAGGGAGAGAATAAGCAGAGAACATAAGAGGCATATAAAGTAATGAACAGTGTGGAGAAAATAAATTGTTCACTCCTGTTTTCCCTCTGTCTTTGTGCAAGAACAAGGGGACACCCAATTCAACTAAATTAAACGTTGCATGGATAAAAAGGAATTCTTTTTTACATGCTGCATAGTTAACAGGTGGAACTCACTGCTGAAAGTTATCGAGCAAAGAGTTTATCAGGGAATGTTAGACATAAATATAGAGAAAAGTCACAGTTACAGTAGATAAGGTAAAGTAAATTATAAGGCATATAAAGCCTTATATTTCAGGGTATAAAGCAACCACTAATTACCTGGGATTAGGTGAGAAACTTCCCTGTGGGTTGCTGCTTATTTACATGTTATAGTTTTTTTGTTGCCTTCCTCTGAAGCATCTTGCAGTGGGTGCTGTCAGTGACGGGATAGTGGACTAGAAGGACCACTGGTCTGATCTGGTGATTCCTTTGGTCCTAGTCAATGGAAAATCTCCTTTTAGCTGATGTGTGAAAAGATGAATAGTTGGGGAAGCTTGAAATGGGCTATTGCTACGCGAGGGTCTTCTCTCTTTCTCTCCATGTCTCAGTTGAAATGACTTTGTGTTGTGATCTCTTTAAAATTTGATACTGCAAAAGTTAATGTAACATTAAGTATAATATTTAACCCCAGAATTAGTAGGAAAGTGAGAATTCCCCTGGCAGCCTTCACTCTGCCCACTGGGGGAATATGCACTATGAGAGTGTCTTAAATTACGAGATCGCATAACACTGGGCAGTGGGATGTGCTATTTGGCAAATGTTTTGTTACAAATCTGGGTTAAATCTGTGGCAGTATAGAAATATGTCATACACTAATTAAGCTAAATGACCTCATTCCACGAGTAAATGGGCATAGGCCTGATTCCCAGAATGCTGGTCTATGCACCAAAGCACCTGGGAATACTACTTTTACACATGTGTCAAAAAGACCGTACATTTCAAACATTTCTCTCACACACTGTAATACACAATTCCTCCCCCTGCCCTTCCTGTTATGATGCTGAAGTCAGTTTCACAGCAGGTTGAAAACTTGGTATCCACTCTAACACTGATGACAACAAATCACATCACTTTTTTAGCATGCTGACTGCTGTCAGAAGTGGGAGTTCAGAAAGCCCTGTTATAATTCAAAGCTTTTATTTTCAAATGCATCTGTTTGTGCTGAGAAGGTGGGACTGTGCCATACTGAGCAGAGGGACTTTGCTGGATTTTCTTTAAAAAAAGAAAAAAAACAACACACACACACACCTAACTGTATGTATTTAAAAGTAAAAAATGAATCGGGCTTCTAACACTTGCCCATTAAATAAATTAATAAGCTCTGATACTATAGCAGTAGTATGAAATACCCATAAATAGTGAAATAATAGCTTCACCATCCTGTTTGAAAATTAAATGGAATACACTGTGAAACCTGTTTTAAGCGACTGCCCAAGGGAGTAGTATAAATGGTAAATGATTGCTTAGTAAAGAAAGTCTTCAGTTCTACATTCAAATAGAAATGGTCCACTGGAGGCCTGGTTTGTTAACCTTCAGTATGTGCTGTGAAGCCCGTCTTTTTGTTCCTGTGCAGTGGAAAAGAACTAGGCTGAGGTAACTGAGAGGTTTCATTATTATGTATGTCTGGTGGGTAGTCATTAGAATGGACAGCTGATGATAGCATAGAATGCTTTTATTTGTGTGCTGTGAATCTTCATGAAGGCCCAAGTAGAGGCCATAGCAGAAGAATGGTCCGTTGCCATAATTGTAAGACTGGGACTTCGGAGATGTAAGTTCAATCCCCAGCTCTACCACAAGTTCCCTGTTTGACTTTGGAATAGTCATTTAATCTCTGATCCTTAGTTTCTCATCTGTAAAAGTGGAATAGATAATAATGCTTAGTTTCTCCCACCCTTTCTCTATCCAATCAGTTAAAACAAGGATTGTCACTTCCAATGTGTTTGTACCGTGCCCAGCACAATGGTGTCCTGATTCCGGGCAGGTAGGGCCCAAAGACTATAATTAGATGAGGCTCCCATAGTGACGGGCGCAGTACAAACACTATGAGAGAGAAAGTCCTTGCTCCGAAGAGTTTACAATTTAATCTGAAACAAGATTTAACAAGTAAGGAAGGCAGTGGAGATGGTAGGACAAAGCTAACTAGCACTATCACGCGGTTACACAGGTTAGTGACGTGCACAACTTGATGGTCCCCAGTTACGTGAGCTTTTTTCTATATCTTAAAATGAAAATTATTTCTGATTGTCACACAACCTAGCTAACATCTAATTATGTCTATTATACTTGATTATCTCTAACATGGCTGATTTCTTGGCACCGTAATTTTAGTTCAAATAAGTATTATTTTGCCACATGAAGATGCTGCTTATATACTTAATCAGGGCTAAATTAACGTTGGTCAAAAATATTCTGAATGCCATGGTGGGACACCCTGTAAAATTCTTCTGTTAGGTCAATAGAAAAGGAAAATTCCAAAGTGAAACAATGTTGGGCTTGGTTATTTGTCAGGTCTAGGTAATTTCAATTGCAGGCGCCCTGTTTTAGACAGGGTTCGAAGGCCTTAAGTCAAAACTGTAAATGAGCCTGTCCTTTAAGTTACGGAGTAACGCGATATAGCTAAGGTTTAATGTGCCATAAACTTAAACATTAGTAGGCGCAAGCATCCCGCAGGCAAAATATAAATTAGTTATGGAATGAGGAGAATGTTTTGTCCAGAAGATATCATAGGGGTTAGCTATCGTCCCTTCTCAGGTTGCTGAAACCTGGACTTTTTTTTTTCATTATTTTATTTGAGAAGTTCTCTTTGGTGCCACAAAAACACAAACAAACACCCTTGTTACTACTCTGAGTGTGATGGGATGTAAGACTCCTCCCCAGCTAGGATTAAGATTTTTTGTATTTTTTAATCAAAAGAAACTTTCCCCTCCTAATTTATACTGTCAGGCTTAAGTCAGGGGAAAATAAATCTGTTGCCTTTAAATGATAGGTCAGCCCATCCCTCTTGCTGCTTTAGTAATAGTGTTCCTCTCCCTATTATCTCTCACATGACAAATGAGTATCCTCTTCTGGTCTCTCTTGGCTTGCTGCTTCCTCATTGCTATTCTCAAAGCTTGTTCAACAGAATTAGGTTCGTCGGCTATATTGCACTTCTCAGTTCATGAACTCATCATTCTCTAAAGGTGATCAGGTCCTTCCTTTCTGTACAGTCTGGTTGAACCCTTAGTATGCATCTGTTGTACTTACTGTCTTTTCAGCCACTTCCAAATGAAGAATGTCTCCTCGTCCTGAGGAGGCAACTGGTTCAAATATTTACGTTAGACGTCAGAGAAGTATAAATCGAAGCCGTCTAATTCTTTAAAGAATTGGTTCTGACTTAATGTGTTTGAGACCTTATGCTCTTTATCTACCTGTCTGCAAATTCCTGACCCAGTTGTTTCTATGTTAATATCTTGTCCAGCTTAGATTTCACTCTGCTCACGTAAAGGCTGTATGAGGGAAGGCGCAGTTTTTTCAGGAACTGAGAGTAAAATGATCGTATCAGGTGGTCTAGAGTCAAAGCTCTCTTCCTTGGAGAAATCATCACTGGAACATTAGGTGTGCTTACTGCATGGGAAGAGGCCAGGCACGTGGTATGGGTTTTAACCTGGCTCCAACTTTATTAGTCAGATTGTATCTAAGGTTCCCATCATGAGAGAACCCAGCACCCTCACTCGCATCCCACCGATCCTGTGTTAATTCTTGGGGGAATCCCACAGCAAGGGGAGCCAGTCACACACTAGAAGGGTCCCTGGGTGCCGCCATTCACCCACTAACATCCCTGCCCCTTTTGGGGGTTCAGACGAGGGGGGACCTCGATCTCCAGCCAGCGCCACCATCAAACACATTGTTGGGGTGGATCCCCAGGGGGAGTGCCCTAGCCCCTGGTTCATATTTGCCTCCCGGGGATTAGACATGATGCCCTCATCTTGTAATGAGATGCCCTCGGGATTCCCGCTATGTTACCCTTTTGGATCTGGAGCCTAAATCAATGACTTCCTGCAGTAGGCATCTGCCACAAGGAGGCACCAGCATCCTCTTGGCGGCCTCAACCCCACCCCACAGGGACCTCCTAGAAGATTAGCCAACCCAATACCAAGATCATCTAGGAACAAATCAGCACCTACACCAGGGAGGTGCACACCATCCTCTTGGTAAAGCTCAGGCACACTCTGAGCTATGTGGCCACATGTGATAAACAAGCCACCTCTGGACTCCAGCCATGTCTCGGTTTTCCAGTTGCCTTTCCTCTGGGCCCTATTCACCTTTTGTGGGTGTACTGCAGTCTCTCCAGACCCAACAGGCCAGCGCCTTTGACCGTGCTATCCCCACACTAGGAAACATGTCCACCAGCAGTCCAATATCCTACTTAGTCTTCAAAATCAGTTTGAGCCAGAGTATATTACAAGGTCATTCTCCCCAGGTGGATAACAGTGATGCAGTGAGACCATAAAATGCCAGATTTGGGCTTCTGGTATTGGCCAGGCCCTGGGTAGACCCACAGCCCCCCTGTATGCCTGAAACTCCTCAACTGCCATTGTGTAAGCCAGAAAGGTGCATGGTGTGAGTGATCCATTGGTGATATATGCTGCTTCTAGCAACAGGTATTCCATAGGGCTGCTGGCAACTGGTCAAACTCTTCCGTGGCCTCTGTTGCTCCTGCTTGGAATCATCTGTCACCCTGCAATCAAGAAAGAGCATCGGTTATGCCGTCGTTAATCCCAGGGATAGGATTGGCAGTGAAATGAATATTGCATTTGAAGCAACTGAGAACGAAAAGCCTCACCAGCCTCTTTACCCTGGCCGATTTAGTAGACCGAGAGTTCACCACATGAACAACCTTTTGATTGTCGCACCAAAATCTGACCCTCTTGTCCTGGAACTCCCCATCCCAGATGGCGACTGCCACCAGAATGGGGAAGAACTCCAGCAATGTGATGTCCTTCAAATTCCAGTTCCCACAACTCCTGGGGCCAGTTGTGGGAACAGCAGCGCCCCCTGAAATACAAGTCAAAACTTATCTTGCCTGCTGTAGCTGAGTGGACTTGCAGATTGATCTTGAGCATGTAAACATCCGTCCAACCCGTTATAGTGAGGAAGGAAACAGCACCAGGTCACTAGGTATTCCTTCATCTTTGTAGAGAACCTTGTAAAGTAGAATGGGGAGCACACCTCACTAGCAGCAGTAGCGAATTGCACTCCGAAGGTGTGCCGGGGGCTTTGACTTTGCATGCACAATTCAAATGGCCCAACAGGGATTGGAGATCCCTCAGACAAACCTTTTTGGCTGGGCTGACACTACCAACCATGTGTTTTAGTGCTGTGAGCTTGTCCTGAGGAAGGTGGGACTGCCCCAGACTGTGTCGAGCTTAATGCCTAGATACATCAACTCGGTTACAGGTCCCTCAGTTTTTTTATCAGCTAGGGGAGCACCCAATTCTCCCGTCAGTTCCTGATAAACCTGAAGCAGCCCCTTACACTCTCCTGTCCCAGCACTGCCTGTAAACAGAAAATTGTCCAAGTAGTGTATCCTGCATGCCTCCGGACCACCCAGTGTAGCACTATCCTGAAATATGCACAGGCTATATGTGAAATAGCCCAGCCCAATGGCTTTGTCCACATAAAGCTGACTATTGACGGAAAAGCCCAAGAAGTCACAGTCCTCTGGATGGATCCAGAGGAGGTGGAAGGCTGATTTAATGTCCTCGCTGCCAGCAGGGCAGCAAGGCCTTATGAACTTACTACGTGCACCACCATGTCGAATGATGCATAATGAATGGTGTACAGCTTGGGGAATGAAGTGTGGGCAGGGCTGTAGGCGGAGGAGGCAGGACAGGGAACTAGCCTCTCCCAGGGGGAACTTCACCCGCCGCCCATGTCTGAGAGTCTCCCTATCTGTTCCCACTTAGGACGTGGCTCCCCTCCTGGCCTCTTGCTCTTTTCTCTCCTTCTGGAGAGAGAAAGTTGCCTGCTGGTGTAGGATAAGCACCACACGGCCCTTCAACCAGGGGCTGCAATGGGCTTGTTAGCCAGTCCTGTTGCACCACCGGGCGTCGGCTCCAGCCCTGCAGCCGGCCAGCCATAGGCCCTTCATAATTAAGGTTGATTTTGTCATGGTTATTTTTAGTAAAAGTCAGGGCTAGGTCATGAGCAATAAAAGAAAAATTCACAGAAGCTGTAGCCTCTCCCTGACTTTTACTAAAAATAACTATATCTATGACAAAATGGGACTGAATGGGGTGGGATGAAAACAGCAGGGCAGGGCAGGGTCCCTTCCCACCCGCTGCCTCCAGACACAGGGAGCTGGTGGCCAGGGCTGGGGGTTCTGGGTCTGTGAGTCTCTCACCACCCTGTGGGGCCCACGCCTGGGAGCTGCAGGGACGCTCCTTGGCAGCCTGTGGCCCCTGGGAGTTGCAGGAGCCATAGGCAGCAACATGGAGCTCCACGAGTCCCCCGATACTCACTGTGGCTTGGAGGTCTGGGTCCCCTTTTCTCCCCACCCATGGAGGCAGGGGACCGCTAGCTCCCCGTCAGCTGACAGCTCTTGTCCCTCCCCTCCTTTCCCCTCAGCTGAAGCAGAAAATGTCACAGAGGCCGCAGGAAGTCATAGAGTCTGTGACGTAATCTTATCCTTATGCATAATCAAGCGGGTTTTGATTGTTGCCAGACTGCTGCTTATGATCCATGTGCTCTGTTCCTCTTTTGACTGCTGCAAACCAGCAACCTGGAAATGGCTCTGCGCACATCGCTCTTATCATAGTTTTGAGTCTCATGCCAAATAGCGCAAGACCTCAAGCCTGCCCCAGGAGTCCTGTGATGGGCTGGAAGTCTTGCGGGACTCAGCCCATCCTGTCCTTTTGCCCTCTGTCATCATGGGAGCCATCAGAACACACCCCTCGCAAGGCTTGGGGCCCTCTTGGCTTTCTTTCTGTAGCATTTATTTGCTTGAATTTATTACGTTTATGTGCTTTGACCTGTTATCTTTGACATAAGAGAAAAATCAGGTCTCATATCCACGTCTTCAAACTGGCAATGGGTAGAAATCTCCGGTGCTGCTTTTCTTTGCTTGCCTGGTGGCTTCTTTTCCTCCCCTATCACCCTTCAAAGAACTCTGTCTTTCAGTGGAAGCATTTGTGGAGTCCCAGAGGGTAGAGATGGAAAAAACACATTATATCATCCAGCCCTCCTTGCTGCCACTGTCGGATTGGTCCCTGTAGTACACTTGGTCCAGTTTACTTTTGAAAATTTCCAGGCAACCTGGCTTCCCCTAGAGCTGAATACTCTGAAGCTTTTCCTGATATGCAGCCTAAATGTTCCTATTCTTAATGTTGTGCTACTGCCCCTAATTGTCTCTCCATGCGTCACACTAAAAAATTCCTCTCCCTTCTTCGTGTTCATGCCTTTGAAATATTGGTAGACCATTACCTGTCCCCATTCCTTTGATGTTGTTAGGCCAAGCTATACTATTTTGTTCTTTTTAATCTGTCCTCATTTGTAAGTTCTTGATTACTTGCTATATATTGCTCCCATTGCTGCAGTGTGGGTGGCAGGGGGATTCGATGACAGTAATATGGTAGAATTTTTCCTTCTCTGATTTCTATGGATAGTTGTTTTTTTAACCATATTTCAAGACCTTTTAAAATCCTCTCAAGTTACTTACTCTGAGTAACTGTAGCAATTTAAAATGTTTTTCTGTATTGCACTGGAGGAACCTTTAAGAAGGGTAATAGATAAGAATTAGGAAATTAATGGTCAGCTAGCTAGCCTTTTGTGTGAAAATTAAAGGTTTTAAAAGATAATGTCTGACCTTCAGGGAAAATGTGTTGAATAAGTGCACTATGGCCATATAGAATCATAGATGCTAGAAGTAGAAAACCTACCGTATTCCATTCAATCCACCTCCACCATCATTTCTTAAAGGTCAATGGAGGAGTGTTTCCAACAGTCACTTGAACCAAAAGTTCCCACTTACTACAAATGGGTTATGCCCAGCAAATCTTGAATCCTTCTCTGATGTAATTACTGATTGGGTTGATGATGCTTATGGTGGATAGTAGCAATTTAGATTTTAATCAGGCATTTCGACAGAGTGCCAAACATTAAACTTAAAATGAAATTGGGAAAAACACCAACCCGATAAAACATGCCATCGTGTTGATTAGAAGGAGGTTATATCAATTGGGGTAGCACGAGGAGAAGTATTTGTTGGACTCAAAATTATTATTTTTACTCTATCTAGAGGAAGATGTAAAATCAACTTTGATTACATTTACCAATGGTGCCAAAATTGAGGAGAGCTGCAAACACACAGCACAAAATAACATGGAGAGAGTGAATCATTGGGGGTACATGAAATGAGACCAGCTTCAGCCTTGATAAATCTAGAGTGGAAATAAACAGCACAGGTACAGATTGCAGAGTGGCAGTCACAGAAGCCGTGATTGTGAGAAAGACCTAGGTCTGTACTGGATTCCAAATGAAATAATGAGCTCTCATAGTGTGATGCTACTGAAAATAATTAACACATTAATACCAATTACTGAACAAAATAGAGATCACAACATGAAGCCATAACTCCCATTTTGTTCTGTTAGTTTCTATATTCATTGTAATATGTCTAAGCATTGTAAGACAGAGTATAAAATTGTATCGGTTATAGAGAAATATATAATGTTTGTTTATCATGTATTTTGTTTTAAAAAATGTAAGTTTTATAAAAGTTAATTGCAACCATTATTTTATTTCCTAATGTCTTCTTTAATTCCTTTTGGTCAACATTGTGTTAATGTTTATGGATTTTAAAATGACAGTTTTTAAACAATTCTGCATGCTTGTTTTCAATCTGTACAGTTTTCCTCTCCTCATGTATTGCTTAGACAAATAAAAATTAGCAGGACACAGTCAGAGTTAAGGCTGCATATTGTGACGTATCTTGTTCAGTAATTGGCATTAATAAATGAATGTACATGATGTGGTATAAGTTTAACAGCACGTGATCTTTTGTTTAAATCTTCTAATATTAAACATGGTATTTCCTCTGTTTGTGGCTATGGGTTCTGTTTGTTTGATGGAAGCTTAATGTCACTTTCAGAGTCCCCTGCCCCCCTCCCCAGCAGAGGGATCTCATGCAGAGCTAGGGAGGAGGTCATACTGCCCTGTATGTTTCTCATGCATCTGCGTCTGGAACACTGTATGCAGTTCTGGTCCTCACAGGACAGTGGAAGGAGACCACAGTGATGGTCATAATATTGATGTTCTATGGTTCTCAGTGGGAAAATGTGTGGACTACCAAAACTTTGGTAACTTTCCATTAAATTAATGAATTTACCCCTGCCAACTGATTTGAAAAACAGGGGAGTATTTGTAGAGAAATAATGTACATGACTGTGTTTATAATACTGTTACTTCCAAAAGGGAAGATTCCTAGATCCATCTCTTATCTTTTGCTATCAGTGACACTTGTATCCAACCTCCTCTTAAAATAAAATAAAATAAAACCCTGGGGGCAACAATGGCCTTCTGCAAGACTTGTCACAGATCGTGTCACAGTTGCTGCTCCAGTCTGTATTTTCTTTTTAAAACAGTAGACGGTGTGTCTTCTATTGGTACAGCTCACCATCTATGAGGACTCCAGCAGGCAAAGAGTCAGTGCCAAAAGCATCCATTTATGTTGTTTCCTGCTTTTATATTTTTGTATGAGTGTTTCCTTTGATAGCAACCCAGAACAATGCATAGACTAAACTCTTTAAGTTATTTTACAATAGTTATTTGTTCAGGGACAGTGATTTAGAGTTGGCTAGTACCAGCCATTTACAGCCAGTGGATCTGGGGTCGAGTTTAAGGAATCCAGCCAAAATAAAACAAACTCTTGTTTGTTAGAGCAGCTAGAGCGACTCAAGTTGAAATGTATCAAAGTAGGCTGATAAACCATTAGATGAACGAGAGGGTAGGATACAGAGGAAGAGAAATATGGACGTGCAAATTCTTTATGGGGGGTATGTTTTCTAATTTATATGGGTTGAAATATTAAAACTAGCCATATGACTTTAAGATCTTTTTATTGCATATTTATTGTGGTCTCAGACAAAAGCACTGAACTGTGACTCAGGAGACATGGGTTCTATTCCCATCTCTGTCACTGACTTGCTGGGTGACTTTGTGCAAGTTACTTCCTCTCTCTGTACCTCAGTTTTCCCAGCTGTAAAATGGCGATAATGATACTGACCTCCTTCGTAAAGCACCTTGAAATTTACTGATGAAAAGCGATATATACGAGTTAGGTATTATTATTTTTGTTATGCATTCACTTATATGCAGCTGTAGGTTTTGAATATTTTATATACACCAATTTCAAGACAGCCTTGGTCTGGCATTTATTTGCTACACTTTTTTGCCTACAGTGTTATAAATTTGCTAATGATTTTAGTATGAGAACTTTCTTTAAAATTTGACTTAAATACTTGGAATTATTAAAAATGTATGCTAAGTTCATGTGGCTGTTCTTATCTTTCAACTCTAGTTATTTTCCATGACGTAAAAGAAGAGCCGTTCTTCATGTTTCATAATGCAAGCGAAAGGGGACACTGAATGAAACTGAAAGGTGAAAAATTGCAAGCTGATAAAAGGAAATGGTTTCTCACACAATGGGTAATTAGACTTTGGAACTCATTATCACAGTGTTGTGGAAGCCAAGAATTAGCAAGATTCAAGGAGGGATTGGACATTTATATGGATATCAAGAATACCCAGATTTAATGGTAGAGAATTTGGAAGTAATATTAAGCCTCATGTTCCAGGATTTACGCCAATGTCGAACTATAGGGAATAAGATGAGACCATTCTGAGCATCAGATTGTGCCCCATCTATTATAGGCTCTTACTCCTTTTTGTGGGGCATCTAGTGCTGGCCATTGTCAGAAACGTGACGTTGGAGTAGATGGACCACGGGTCTGATATAGTATGGCAATTCCTATGTACATAACAACGTAGGACTGGACATACTGGTTCAAATCAATGGTCCATCTAGCCAAGTATCCTGTCTTCTGACTTTGGCCTGTGACACATGCTTTAGAGGGAATGAACAGAACAAGGCAGTTGTGAGTGATTAATCCCCTGTGTAGTGGTCAGTAGTGGACCCTTCCTGTCAGGCTCAGAGGGAGGGCACTCTGTCTCTCTGTGTCAGACAGCAAAACCACCATTAATTAGTAGTCACGGGCCTTGGCCTTCTGGGTGGGGCTGAAGAACAAGCAGTCTTTAGCCACTGGGGCAGACAGCAAACACTCTGTGGCACTGACCATCTGGGTGGGGCAGAGCAGTAAGCAGTCTTTAGTCTAGCCTCCTGGCTTAGGCAGAGAGCAAACACAGTCTATTGGATTTGCCTTCTGGCCTCAGGAGAGTAGCTGCCAGCCCTTCCCTTCCCCCCCCCAAGTGGGAAGCTGGGGATAGGGAGACCCAGGCCCACCATACTCCACTGAGTCCTAGCCCAGAGCCATAACAGTGGCACGTGGCCCCACCATTGGGTCAGAGGGATCCAAACAAAACACGCTGACTTGTTTTGTGACAGCACGACCGGACTAATACCTAGTTCCACTGGGCTACTTCCTACTGTCCTCAGTTAGTATGGCTCTGCAGTCTACGGCACCTAGGTCTCCTCAGGGTTAACGATAGATGGCAGGTTGTCCAGCAGCTTCTCTCCACACTTGGTCTCATCTGAGGTTGGGGTGCTACATGGCTTGGCAGCAGGGCCGGAGTCTTGCAGTGGACTGGAAACATCTGCCACCTTCCTTGGCTCCCTCTCAATTGAACTGAAGGGATCACTTCTTATACTTCCTGTCCTGCCCCTCTGCTTCCAGCACGGGCAGAGCAGGATTGATTCTGCCCGCCAAGGGGAGGGTAATTCCTCCCTGTCAGTCTCAGAGGGTGGCCACTCTGCCTATCTACACCCTGTCATCAAGTTCCAGCTTCTGACAGTTGGAGGTTTAGGGACATCGGGAGCATGGGTTTGCATCTCCGTCCCTCTTGTCTAATAGCCATTTGTGGACCTATTCTCCATGAATTTATCTAATTCTTTTTCGAACCCAGTTATACTTTTGGCCTTTACAACATCTCCTAGCAATGAGTTCCACAGGTTGACTGTGTGTTGTGAAGAAGTACTTTCTTATTTTTGTTTTAAATCTGCTGCCTATTTAATCAGTTGACACCTAATTCTTGTTACGCAGAGGGGTAAATAACACTTCCCTATTAACTTTCTCCGTATTATTTATGATTTTATAGACCTCTGTCCTATCCCCTCTCAGTTGTCTCTTTTCTAAACTCAGTGGTCCCAGCCTTTTTAATCTCTCGTCTGGTGGAAGCTGCTCTATACCCCTAATCATGTTTGTTACCCTTCCCTGTACTTTTTCCAATTCTGATACATCTTTTTTGAGATTGGTGACCAGAACTGCATACAGTGCATGGGATGCTCACACTTTGAACATTTATATAGCAGCATCATGGTATTTTCTGTTTTATTATCTATCTTTTTCCAAATGGTTCCTAATATTCTGTTACCTTTTTTGACTACCGCTGTGCATTTTTCAGAGAACTAACCGCAATGACTCCAAGATCTTTCTTGAGTAGTAATAGCTAATTTAGACCTCCTCATTTCGTATGTATAGTTGGTACTATTTTTTACAATGTACATTACTTTGTACTTACCAATGTTGAATTTCATCTGCCATTTTGTTCCCCAGTCACCCAGTTTAATGAGATCCCTTAGTACAGGGGTCGGCAAACCGCGGCTCCTGAGCCGCATGCGGCTCTTCAGCCGTGGTAAGGCGCGGCTCTGGAACGCGGCTCCCCTAGTGACTAGGGGACCAGATCAAAAATTCTTTCCCTAGTGTGAGCCCCCACTCTCCAGCTCCGCCGCCGAAATTGACCAGGACGAGTCAATTTCACGGCGGAGAGTGGTCTGAAGTGCTGGCTGCTGGGGTGCAGTGTGTTGGGTGCTGGGTGTGCCATTCATCCGATCCTTGCCCGGCCCCTCTGTCAAATTTTAGAATGCATTGTGGCGCATTGTGGCCCCGTGAGTCAAAAAGTTTGCCCACCCCTGCCTTAGTAATTCTTCACAGTTAGCTTTGGACTTAACTATTTTGAGTAATCTTGTATCATGTGCAAATTTTGCCACTTCACTGCTCACCCCTTTTTCCAGACCATTTATGAATATGCTGAGCAGAACAGGTCCCAGTTCAGATCATTTGAAGACCCTGATAAATCTATGGGGGACAGGCAAGGGGGACCCCAGTCATATGCATCAATCAGTCGGTCCCTCTTTTGCAAATTGTAGTTTATCTTTTTTCTAGTAAATATTTAGATATGCCCTAAGGCTCTGGGCTATTTACCCTAGATTTTGTGCTGTTGTCATTAATGGTGTGAGCAGAAGTTGCCTTGATTTTAATCTGACAGATTTCACAGATAATTTCACATAGCTGTTGAACAAATGTGGCTGTATAATGCACGCAACTGTTCTTTATGAGTAATTGAGAGTCATGGGAATAACTTGAAGCCAAGTCTTATCTCACAGTCACTGCTCTCCAAGCAACAATTTGGTCCTACTGTGTGACTGCTATTCTACAGAGTTTGATGGAAGCAAATCTGCTCATGGTTAACATAAAGCCTAAATGTGGGTCCCAGTACTGACCGCTGTTGTAGGTCACTTGATGCTGTCCACTTTACATTGTTATCAGTAATGATTATCCTTACAGAGCAGGTACAATGCAGACATGGCATTGCAAATATAATAAACAGACTGAGGGGCCATCTACACCATGGAAATTACCTAAAGGCTTGTCTCCATGCTGATACACGCTTATTTCAACACTGGAAATACCTTTATACAACTGCTAGTGACAGACTCCTAGCTTTGCCTATTAAGTTTACGGTTTCATGGTAGATATGAGCTGAGGGTGGGCAAATGTATGTATTAAACTGGGAAAGTTGTATTGATTTGTGGATGGTGAATTAGACGTGTGCTGCCAGGAGGGGCTTTGTGGGTTATCATGAGTGCTAATTGTGCTGTTGTGTGTGGTTTGTGTTGTGCTGGGCGAGTTGTGTTGATTTGTGCAGGTGGAAAACGACAGGTGTGTGCTGTGGTAAAGGGCGGTGTATGTTTGGGGTTATTGTGTGTGCTGGTTGTGCTGATTTGTGTTTAGGGCGGTTGTGCTGGGAGATGTGTGTTGATTGGTGTGGCTGGCAGTTGTGCATACGGGTGTGGCATTTGGGCCAAGTACTCCATCATCTGTGCAGTCTCCCTCATGCAATCAATGAAAGTGTTGCGTGCAAATTAGGTGTAGTGTAAAGGTGATGATTGGTGGGGTTACCTCTGAGGTCACGATGGTCTACGACTTGTGGCATGACATAGATAGCCGTTGTGACTTTATGAATTACAGCAAAAGCATATATATGCCTTTGCTGTAGCAGCACCCCACACAGGTGTAATTCATAATATCACAATGGCTGAGAATTTAAACATTGTATGGTAACAGACTGCAAATCTCAGTGATGATTGAACCTGGTGATATTCTGAACAAAAAGCATTCTCAACCAGACTTGTAGCTGTTTCCATTCCTTCACACGGACTGTACAGAAATGTTAGGCTTCAGAGTGACACACAACATAACAGTCCTGGAATCTTATTATATAGATAATTGCATCCATATTCGGAGGGAAAGGAGCCCCAATTTAACTGTATCTGTTTCTAAACCGATGTAGTTAAATGAGTACAAAAACGCAAAGACCACATAAATTTCCTACTGGTGCTAACACGGTTTCAGCTCCATTGTGTTAAGGTGCTGGAAGTCATAGTGTAGACAGGCTGCTGGCTGCCACCACCATTTCAAGCACTGTCATTTAGCATTGTGTAGGACAGATCTAAAAGTCATTGCTTAAAATGGTGTCAGCACCTGAAGGCTGTTTACTCCAGCGTTTACAGTGGTACTACCATAAATGGAGCTGAACTGATGTTAGCAACAGTACAAAGCTTTTGAAAAACTTCCCCTGTGTACGCAAGGCCTTAGTGAGTGATAATGTCTCTTGCTATGGCTGGCCCAGTGACTAGAAAAGCTTGCTACCTGCACATAGGTAAAGGTGTTTTCCTTCAGTTTAAGTGGCAGATGCACCTACTATGTGACGCTGAAGTTCACAGGTTCGATCCCTAGAGATGGCTGTGGTATCTGCAGTGCACTTTGTTGCACAAGCTTTTGTCTGGCCAGCCCCACCTATGTGATCTAGAAGGTCATTCCCACTCAGTCTTGGCCTCCCTCTGCTGAGACTGCTAACCAGCTTTTTTGACATAGATGAGTAAGCTAGCCAGCTGATGATAGCAATTTTAGGCCCTCATCCTGCCAAGACTTAAGCTTGTCCTTAACTTTACACATTACAAGTAGCTCCATTGTCCTCAGTAGGACTGTGTGCAGTGCATAGTGTTAAATACATGTGTACATCTTTGCAGGATCAGAGTCCCACTCAGTAGTAACCTTGGTTGCATCTAAATGAGTGATTCAGGGGTGAAAATTTATTCACCAAGTCATCAAAGGGCAGATCTACACAGAAAATGCTGCCTAGGACACTATTGCGCGTAAGTGAAGATGTTCCTGTGGTGATGGGAGAGCTTCTTGAGATCAGTAGGGAGAAGCTCTCCCGTCGGCGTAGCGCTGTCTGCATAGGGAGTTAGGCGGTATACCTATGTCGCTCGGGTGTGCATTTTTCACACTCCTGAGCAATGCAGTTATAGCTATATAGGTCTGTAGTATAGGCCTGGTCTAAGCCTCTTATCTTCCTGTCTTAGTCCTTTTGATAGCATGTCCTGTTCAGCAGGACTTGCAGTTTTTGCTTTTTTCTCTCCCAGTTTCTTGTATATGTTGAGTGACCTACCTTTTGGCACTCTCTTTGCTCAATCCTTGTTCTACTGCTTGTGTGCAACATGCACTCTGTTTGTTGATGAGGGATTTAAAGCCCTTCAAAGACTTCCCTCTTTGTGCAAGCTAGCTGAAAGGTGACTTTAACTCTGGTTAAAATTCATACCTGGGGAGGAGGAGAAATTTCAGACTTTGGTTTATATATAACTGCTTGGGTAATTCAAAGTGAATTTAAAAATCCAGTTTAACGTTTGCTGTTTCTACTGTTTTAATGTTTTTTTTTCTGTCAGCGTCAGTTATGAAAATAGATGATTTCTTTCACTTTTGTTTCAGTCAGTCTTACTTTCCTGTTCTTTGCATTAGCATTATGCTGCAGGGTTTGGGCTGCAAAAAGAGTTTTTGTTTATTAGAAAATCTTATAACTGAAATAAGAAAAAAACGGAACATTTTATTTTGTTCTTAGGTTTTCTAAAGGTTTATTTTTACAAAATCTAAATTATGGGCCAAAGGTGACCAGACTGTCTCCTCTTAAATGTGCCCTTTGTTTTAACTTTGTGTTCAGACCTCGTGGCGTGTAATTACTGTATCAGCTTTTTTTTTTTTAAGAAAGTCTTTGTCTGCAGAAGAGCCTATATGTTTGCTTCACCACTAGATGGTGCTTAAAACACTTCAGTTCCTAGTGAAGTCATTTTTGGAATATGACTGTCATTTTAATTACAGGACTACTGGTCCTGCATTAATTGCTTATAATACAATTTTCCTTTCTAGTAATTATTTTTTTCTTATTGTGCTTAATTTTATAATGCTTTTTAAAATAAAAATTAAGATTATAAAGTACCTTCACTTTCTATTTTTTTTAAGCACACTGATGTACAATTAAATTGGTCAGAAGTCAAGGAGGGAGAATAGACTTACCTTTTTAGTTGTTATTAATATATGCTGTCTCTGCTTCCTATAAGCTTACATTTGAAGTTTGAAGCAGTTTGTTACAGAAGCCAAAGCAAGTAAATTCCATGATCAAATCTAAGGTCAAAGTGCTGCATGGAAACCTTTCGTTTTGGGAGCAGGCTTGTTGGATTTTATGGCATGCTGCAAAGGGAATATTTTTAGTCTCTGATGTTAATTTTTTCTATCAGCCAGTGTTTGTTTTATACAAATTATGACTCATTTTGAAGTTGAATGTTTTTACTGGTTAAAATTAAAAATAGAATTCCAAAGCACTTTAATCCAATTTTTCCTCTTACAATTTTCAGTTAAAAAAGGTGCTCTTATTTAATGGTACTCTTCAAAATGGCATTCCCTCCATTTCTGGTTATATTATTTACCTTCTCAGCAACAAATTTGAAGACACAAACCAATGGAAAAACTGAAAAAAAGAAAGATAAAAATTGTTTACAATGATTATTTTCAATGCTTATTTAAAAAAAAAAAACCCTGAAAAATAGCCTTGAGAGTTTTTATTGGGTTAAACAGGAAACACTACATATTTTTGGTGAAGAAGGCATGTGGTGGGGAAGCATGTAGGCAAACATATATAGCAAATTCCCTTTGCTGGCTGCTTCAAAGATAGGTTGTCAGAGTTGGGATTCATCTACTGCTGTGAAAGGAAACAAAGAACTTGCATCTTGACTGTTTTAATGGTTGTTAGTGTAGCTCTTTCCTTTCTCTCTCTCTCTGTCCTTGAATCGTCTAGGATTATGTGGAGTGCTGATGATAAGCAAAGGGCTGCAGATGAACAGACACACATACGTTTATGGAATAGTACATATTATTTGCAAGAGAGAAAATCTCTAGGTCTTCAAAAGGGAAGTTTTTCATCCATTATCCACGTTGGCATAAAGGATCAACATGATCTTCCTTCACTAGGTGCAAAAAACTTGGCATCTCTATGACAGTTACAGAATCTCTCATAGGAACATATCCAACTCTAGCAATTTTGTCATTAGTGTCATTATAGGTAGTATAGTCTTTAAAACCTCAGATCTGGCTATTATGCGATTGGGGTTATCTCAACTTCCATTAAAAAAAATGTTCCTAGCCCTCATGGAGGCAGAGGAAAGCATGACATCGTGATCCCTAAACATTTCAACACTAGAAGTCCATTAAAAAATACCCAGCATTTATTATTTAAAAAACATTTAGCTTAAAAATCCTATAATAGTGTGTTTGAGGTTGGCAAAACATTGTAAGCTGCAGCTCTGTGAGGTTTATAAAATGGAACTGCCTTGGTAGGGAGAGGCTGATTTTGAAGCAGCTCTGTACCCTCTGCCCCCTCTTCCCATGTCCTGTTATTGCCCTCTTGAGAAATGGTACATTTTGTCCTTTTGTGCATCTGAGACCTGCGGGGCTTCTGCTCCTGAGCCTACTCCCCTTTACGCTGTGGGGGGATGTCTGACAACAGATCCTGCAAACTACCCAACAAAGTTAATATTGCACACTCCACTCCCAGAAGACGACTGAGAGAATTCCAGAGAGCAGTACTACAAGCCCCATCCATGCATAATACACCACGGCCCTCGCTGAGATGTGACGAGAACTCAGATGAGCAGGGAAACCAATTTCCTCCCATAAAACTGGAAGATACTTCTGTCAGGCTCAGTGTAAGATAGAAATAAAACTGTTCCCCAGGGAAGTGCTGAAGCCAACAACTCTACTGGGCTAGCTTCTCTCAGACGTGGTGTGCGGGGGGGGGGCGTGCTTTCTGGATTTTTCCAGTTGGATTGGAGAGCTTGACTGACATCATAAGCTCTGTCCTTGAGAAACCAAATGAAGAGACCGTCATCTTCTGCAGAGTTTGATGACACACTCCTCCCACCCCCCCATCACATGAATTAGGCTCATTCAGTCAGAGACACAGGAGACCATATGACTTGCCCCATATCCAGGGCTGCAAAAGTGTCCATCTCCCGGCTCCGTTGTGCATGCCTCTTGTCTCTCTGCTCCCTTTGCTGGCACTAGGCCAGTGTCGGGCCCCAGGGAGGAGGAGGATGTGGCAGCTATGGATAAGGAGGTTGGGGGGAACAGAAAGGGGGAAATAGGGAACTGATGGAGAGAGGCTGAAAGGATTATCCCCTTTCCCCCTCCCTCCAAGGCTCTAATGCTTCTCAGGCTGTGGTAGGCTCTCCCATCACCTCAAAAGCCCCCCAGAATTCCTCCTCTCCAGCTAATCTTTCTTTCAGATCCTCCCCAAAGCAGCACCCCACAACTGATTGGCCCTGTCCCCTCCACTTAATGCTCTGTCCCTATTAACTCCCCCAACTATTCCTCTCTGCCCAGGGCTCCCTCCAAGCCTTCCCCTTTTTCAGGTGTGTGGGGATTAGACTCTAGTCTCCCCCATACCTGCTCCTGTTGCGGGAGACCCTGAAGAGAAATTGGGATTAATTCTTGCTGTCTAGAAATGTCACAGATGGAGTTGCCCAGTACTTGGCAGTTGTGCATGTCACCTGTTCTATCCCAGCAGAGCTCATACCCTAAAACCACCCACTGTGATGCCCACAGCTCCCATTGGGGGCCTGATAATTGCAGGTGTTTCAGCACCTCGGAAAAATCAGGCCAACTGTAAACAGCTGCCTTGAAACGGGCACAAGTATCTACATAGAACCCCTTGCCTCCCTCACTTTCCCCAACCATGCACACACTCACTTTCACACTCTCACACATACACACAAGAGCAAACCTCAGTGCTACAAACAATTTTGGGCAGAAACATTCTAGCCAAGCACAGCTGGTTAGTTACAATTCTACAGTCAGGCTTGTTGTTTTTAATATTATTATATGGATTCCATGGACTCTGTTTGAACAAGGGTTTGAGTACTTCTGTAGCTGACTCAAACCAGAGTTGTGCCTAAAAGGCGGGGAATTGCCTTAGTCTGTCTCATGTTCTGATTAGGCCTAAACTTTGAATAAAAATGACTCTAAAATGCCATGATAGTCCTTCATATTGGTCTCTTGATGACTAAATATCAGTTGACAAGGAAAATGATATTTTATGGTTTGGAACTTTTTTTTTCCCCTTTTAAATCGCCAGACCTGCAAATTCAGAAATCTAGGTTCTTTTGCTCACCAGTGATAAAGGTTGTACAGGCCAATTTGTGTCTTGCAGGTTGTGCTACTTCACTGTGTTCAGATTATGCCCTGAATAACACCTGTGCCATGTCCTTGTCGTCAGTGGACATACACAGATTAATTGATTTGGAATTTAGTAAGCAGTTTAGTTGGTGATGCACAGGAAGGAGTAGACTCCCGTTTCCTTTCTCTGCACTGCATTGACTCTGTGGGGCAAACAGGAATAAGAACCAGCAAGAACTCTTTTTCGTCACCTAAATCAGCAGATAAAACTCTGAATGTGCATGGGGAATAGGCCTGCAGGAAAGATAATGGTGCAATCTGGTCCCATTTTAGGGCAGAACTACACTTGAATATTACTCTTTGACAGGCCAAAGCATGTCAAATGTGGCTGCTGAAACAGAGATCATCTTTAAGAGGCTGATCTGCCCAATAGACACATTTTTATTAAACAAAACAAAACAAAGCAACCCTCCTGTAAGATAATGGTGATATTTTGGTTCAGTGTCTTTTCCTCTTGCTCGTCTTTCATGTTGTAACTTTTAAGATTTGAGGAATGGTGAATCATTTTATCTGTTTTAGAGGCTTGCTTCATTTTTCATCCTGTTGCATAGCATCCTGAAAGCACCTGTATTATGCTATCAGCAGAAGAGTTCATGCACAGGTATGCAGACTCTGATGCCCCAGAGCCGCTTTCTCTGGTGGTAAACTGTGTGGTGGATTAAAAGGAAATAGTCTCTTTAGAAAATATAACAACATCAAATAAACCAGCAGATGACACAGAAAATAGATCAGATCTCATTACTATTCATCTCAAATACCATCTTTTTATTTTGATCTTACTTGAACTCAATTCAGAACAAACATATTTCTCAAAATGTGCTTTTCCAAAGCACAATTGGAGTTGCAGCTAGCAAGGGACATGAAGAGTAACAAGAAGGGTTTCTAGAGGTAAGTTAGTAACAAGAAGAAGGTCAGGGAAACTGTGGGCCCCTTACAGAATGGGGGAGGCAACCTACTGACATGATATGGAAAAAGCTGAAGTACTCAATGCTTTTTTTGCCTCTGTTTTCACAGACAAGGTCAGTTCCCAGACTACTGCGCTGGGAAGCATAGAATGGGGAGGAGGTTAGCATCCCTCAGTGCTGAAAGAACAGGTTTAGGACTATTTAGAAAGGCTGGACAACACAAATCCATGGGGCCGGAGGCAATGCATCTGCAGGTGCTGAGGGAGTTGGCTGATGGGATTCCAGAGTCATTGGCATCTTTGAGAACTCACGGTCATCAGTGGGGGGTCCTGGATGATTGGAAAAAGGCAAATGTAGTGCCCATCCTCAAAAAAGGGAAGGAGGAGGATCCGGGGAACTATAGACTGGTCAGCCTCATCTCAGTCCCTGGAAAAATCACAGAGCAGGTCCTCAAGGAATCCATTTTGAGGCATTTGGAAGAAAGGAAGGTGATCAGTAACAGTCAGCATGGATTCAGCAAAGGCAAATCGTGTCTGACCAACCTGATTGCCTTCTATGATGAGATGATTGTCTCTGTGGATGAAGGGAAAGCAGTGGACATGATATACCATGACTTTAGCAAAGCTTTTGTTACGGTCTCCCACAGTATTCTTATCAGCAAGTTAAAGAAGTATGGGTTGGATGAATGGACTATAAGATGGATACAAAGCTGGCTAGATCATTGGGCTCAATGGATAGCGATCAACAGCTTGATGTCTAGCTGGCAGCAGGTAACAAGTGGAGTGCCCCAGGGGTTGATGCTGGGGCCAATTTTGTTCAACATCTTCATTAATGATCTGAACGACGGGATGGATTGCACCCTCAGCAATTTAGCAGATGCTACTAAGTTGGGGGAGTGGTAGATATGCTGGAGGGCAGGAATAGAATACAGAGTGACCTAGGCAAATTAAAAGATTGGCCAAAAGAAACCTGATGAGATTCAACTAGGACAAGTGCAGAGTCCTGCACTTAGGACGGAAGAATCCCATGCACTGTTACAGACTGGGGACTGACTGGCTAGGTAACAGTTCTGCAGAAAAGGACTTGGAGGTTAAAGTGGACAAGAAGCTGGATGAGAGTCAACAGTATGCCCTTCCTGCCAAGAAGGCCAACAGCATATTGGGCTGCATTACTTGGAGCATTGCCAGCAGATCGAGGGAAGTGATTATTCCCTTCTATTCAGCACTTGATGAGGCCACATTTGGAGTACTGTGTCCAGTTTTGGGCCCCCCACTACAGAAAGGATGTGGACAAATTGGAACGAGTCCAGCGGAGGGCAAATGATTAGATGGAGAACATGACTTACTTATTTAGTCTGTTGAAGAGAAGAGTGAGGGGGAATGTGATGATAGCCTTTAACTACCTGAAAGGGGGTTCCAGGGAGGATGGAGCTAGGTTGTTCTGAGTGGTAGTAGATGATAGAACTAGGAGCAATGGTCTCAAGTTGCAGCGGGGAATGTCTAGGTTTGGTATTAGGAAAAACCTTTTCACTAGGAGAGTGGTGAAGTAATGGAATGGGTTACCTGAGGAGGTGGTGGAATCTCCATCCTTAGAGGTTTTCCAGGTGAGGCTTGACAAAGCTCTGGCTGGGATGATTTATTTGGGGTTGGTCCTGCTTTAACTAGATGACCTCCTGAGGTCCCTTCTGATTCTATAATTCATGTGGGAGAAAGGCCAGGGCAGTCAGGAGGAATGAAGTCGTCTGTCTCGAGGGCTCTGTTTGTGTGAGGGAAACTGGCTATCTTTTATTATCTGCTGTCTTTGGTGAGGCAGGTGACATAGGCCACCATTCTTGTTTTGTTCCCTTTTGGATCCCAGCTGTGCTCATTGTGAGGGGAGCCACTTGCTTTTCCTCATCCTCCTCAGGAATCTGTGTGTCTTTCTGCATGCAGTGGAGAAAGTGTTGTCCCCTCTCCACCACAGTATTATATCTCCTTCACATACAAGCTCATAAGTGGAATCTCTAGACTTCCACCCCTGATCCTACTTTCCTTGTAAGAACAGGAGTCAACACAAGGGCCCCCAATGGTAGATCTTGGCAGAAACAGCTTGCTAGTGCTTGCCACCTCCTGTGTATCTTGCTATATAAAATGGGTTAAACTATTATCAGTAATGGCACCATTGCTTCGGTTTGGCTGGTGAACAGAATATTTTAAATTCCGGTATAAGTTAGTTAAGTCCATGAGGAACTAACATAATAGTCTCTTCCTCCCAAAGTGTGACAAACTCCTGAGAACAAACATGGAAACAGTAAAAATAACAAAAGCCTCCTCTGTGTTTCTCAGTCTTTTTGAGCCCATAGGGGAAAGCATCTGGTGTAGCCTTTAGTTTTCTTTTATGGACAATAAATCCTGCTACATTGCCAAGTGGCATAATATTACATTACATTTTTATAGTGTTTTTTCAGGAGGAAGGTGCACAATGGGTTTATTTGTTGCACGGTAACGTCATGCACTAAAAATGAAGAAAGAAATCTACAACCATCTTATATTCAATCAGCTTGAGTTACGATTAGTTACAATTCTACAGTCAGGCTTGTCGTTTTTAATATTTTTATGTTGGATTATATACAATGATTGTAACCTATAGTGAGAAAGCTAACAAGTATAGCTGCATTTGTAAGAGGATGTTTTTTGCTCAATTCAGATAATATGTATAGTACACACACTCCTCCCCCAAACTTAGTTAAGGTTGCTTAAGTGCATTTCCCATTAACATCATCGCTAACAATCTAGAAAATTGCTTGTTAAGACAATGTAATAATTTAAATCAACCACATATTACCTATCTTCATGAGCGCATAGAACATCAACATTCTTGCCCTACACATTGCCACAGCACATCCTTTTCTAAAACAAATCTACAGCCACCCCCTTTTAATGCAAACCTACTCATAACCCTAACATCCAATTACTCAGCCTCAAACCACCTAAAATCTGACCTTGCAGTACTTTGATTTTTGAGGAAATATATTTGACCTTGAGAAATGTCTATTTTAACCACAGAGAACTGATCAGAGTGAGAAATATCGGGGAATGTTTTGAATAGAAGGTAAATTATTAGAGTTGTTTTGTAGAAAAAGTTGATGTTTGTATATAGGGAGTGTGTTAAAAGATAAGTAGTGTTGTAAACTCTGTGGAAGATTGAAGAAGATGAAGATATTTCAGAGGTGGAGATTGTATTTTGATAGTGTGTTAATATCATAGGCTTTTTAAAGGGAAAAAAAGCTATGATTGGAGGTTGTGCCTTTTGAATTTGAATAACTCAGTGTATGGATTGTGTTTTGTATTGGAAGGGAATATTTTGTGCAGGCACATAGGATGGGAATGTGGATATAGATTGTTGTATGGTTGTGAAGATTTATAGTGTCAGAGTCATTTGGATGCTAATGTTTCCTTATTTAGTGGTTGCCTAGATTTCTGCTAATTGTATTGGTGGGAAATTTACTTAAGAAACCTTAAATTACTTAGGGATGTGGTGGATTATTTCTCCTGTGAAGCCTTTAAAACAAGATTGGATGTCTTTCTAAAAGATGTGCTGTAACTCAGGAAGAAGTTGTGGACTTGATGCAGGGATCAGTGGATGAAATTCTATGGCGTGTGTTATGCAAAAGTTCAAACTAAATGGTCTTAATGGTCCTTTCTGGCCTTAAAATCTATTAATCTAACTGTAGCTGTGCAAAGATTTTTGTATGTTTCGAAATGTCTTGTTTCTTAATTGGCAGTGTCATTTTAACTATTGGAATTTATAAAAATGTTTATAGGTGTGCATCCTATGCTTTGGTTTCCTTTCCCACAAATTTAAATACAGCAGTAATACAAAAGGACTGCCCATAAATAGGATCAATAAATAGGACCAATCTTCAGCGCCTCCCCTTCTTTCCCCCCTCCTTCTCAACAGCCTAAGAGAAGAGAGGAAATAGTGGCTTTGTTGCATGCCCATAAGGCTAATGAATTTAGGCGGTGGTTGACCAAGGGTGCAGTAAGTCAGTCAATTTAAGAACCCTTCATAGAGAATGCTCTGCCAGCAATTCCCTCTCATTTGTCAGGGCAGGGGGTACCTCTGCGGTTCTCCACTGAGGTAATATATCATGGGGAGGGAGGCCGTTTCTCAGATAATCAGTCCTAGGGTAATTTGGGATTTGGTATATTAAAACCAGAATCTTGAATTCTGTATCTTAGTGGAAACGCTGGTCTAATGTGTTCCCATGGTGCACCTCCTTCTAATAAGTGAGCCCCTCATTATTTTAATGCTAGCTTCAGATTCTGAATGGTCCCCTGGCGTAGCACCATGTATAGCAGTCTGATCTCGAGATGACAAAAGCGTGGGTAATTGTGGCAAAGTCTGCATTGGAGAGTACTTTGTGCACTCCTATCCCCAGGTGCAAATGAAAATAATACTCTTAGCCACAGCCACTAGCCAGCACATATGGTTGCCAGCTGTCCCGTATTACAAGGGACATCCCTTATTTAAATAGAAAATTACCTGTCCTGTACTAAATCAGTATGGGATGCCTTTGTTCTCGTATTTCAACTCATTGTGCACCTTTCCACTCCCCTCCTGACCCTGGCCCTGCCGTGCTGTGCAGGGAAAGCAGACGGGGCCATGTTCAAGGGCCAGCATCGGGAGGGGAGTGGAAAGATGCACCCGTGAGTAGTGGTCCCCTGTTGGACAGGGCCCCCC
>ML675619.1:1651410-1674608 GCA_007922155.1 Mesoclemmys tuberculata
TGCACCCGTGAGTAGTGGTCCCCTGTTGGACAGGGCCCCCCTGCTGACTCCATCCCCTGAGAGCGGCCCCATCTGCTTCCCTGTGCAGGCTCTGTCTGGCGGGGCGGGTGGATGGGGCTGGTGCCCAGGAGCTGTGCTGAAGGGCCGGGGCCAGGAAGGAACTGTGTCTGTCGGAGGGGGGGAGGTCAGCACTCCTGGGCTGTAGCCTTCTCGCTCGCAGAGTCTCTGTCCCTAGGACAGGAGCTGGGGTGTGTTCCTCTCTGGGGCCAAGATGGGAGGGGTTGGGGCTGTGATGGGTGTCAGGGATGAGCTCGCTCAGCGCAGTGGGGCTAGAGCTGTTCACGTGCACGGACTGGGATGATCAAAACCCATTTTCCATGTCCCCATCACCTCTCCCATCCCAACCTGGCCTGCTTCCACTGCCCCACCACGAGGCTGCAGCTTGGGATCAGGCTCTTGCACACCATTTGGTGACTCGCCTCCTGTGGCTGGTGCCGGCTGGGACCCTTCTCTCCCTCTGGCTGCGTGTCCTCAGCGGAGATGGCGGTGGTGCCCCCTCCCCACCATTCTGGCTCCTCCCCTGTGTGACCTGGGGCTGCTGGACAGGGAGGAGGAACCAAGCCAGCTGTGCCACAGTGTGGTGGCGGCAGCGGGAGGAGGCAGAGCAGCGAAGCCCAGCCCAGATCTGCATCTCTGCTCAGCCGCCAGCCAGCTCCCGGCATCCGCCCATGCTGGTGTGGTGCTGCTGCTCCCTGGCGCCACTTCAGGGGAATCCCAAGGGGTGGGGGATGGAGCCGGCTGCGGGGCTGCCAGGGAGCCAGTGTGGGGGGCACGGCAGCTGCCGCGCCCCTGTGCGAGAGCCACACACTGCACCCTACTGCTGGCAGGCAGAGAGGCTGGCAAGCATCGGGCTTGGATCCTGTGCGGGATAGAAGGGACTTGCCCCCAGAGGTTCAACTCAGAGTTGGGGACATCTGAGGTCTGGTCCATATTTTTTAAATACAATGTTGGCAAGCCTACCAGCACACATCCCTGGCTAATTTCTGTAGGTTCATTTCTGCTTAAGCTTTCTTCAGCGTTTCAGATGAATAGCACTTATAGAATGCGACGGCTGATCTGAAAGTGATCTTGGAGCTAGTAGCTCATGAGAATATTGGCTAATGCTGTGGTGGGGATTTCAAATAGGGCGTAGTGCTGTTTTTGTGCCATATAACTTACAACTAGCCTGGGACCTCGCATTTCAGAAGCATTAGAAGAAACTTGCCAGACATCTTTTTAAAGTGGATTAACACACTCTATTCTCCTGATAGAAACTTCTGGAATTAAGCAGAGCTCAGATTAGGTAATTTCTTTGGCAAGTGCCTGTTTGCATTCACATGTGCTTTTTGTGTGCTGAGAGTGTACACATTGTGGCTGATCTTTTATGCGTTAGTGAATTGGCCATATTCAAAGCTGGTCATTTTCTTTCTGAATTTTAGTTAACCTTCACTAGTGCAACAGGTGCTGTTTTGTGTTTCCTTCTTACATAGAATTAACCATCTGCTTTGAAAATAAAGATGTAAAACAATTCTGTATGGTGCATGTTACGGGTCTTGCTGAATACACTCGTCAGAAGACACACTGCAGCATTTCCACTGCCAGGTTATCGTCATTACACTTTTTTTAAAAGTGAGAGTAAGCTGAGTAAATGATCGAGTCAAGGATACATACATTCTTATGAGTTCAAATTATTTGCATGGTCTCTGTTGAATCAGCCTTGGTTAGGAAAATGTGTACTTCTTCTAAAACTGATATATCACTGCTTTTTAAAAAATCGTGCAGCAGTATTAGCTCGGTTGTGCAGGACTCTGTAATTTGTTTATGTTCTTGATCCTGATAATGATTCTCGTGACTTCTGCTACAGTTTTGTAATACTGTGCAGATTTGTGCTTTAAAAAAAATCCTTTATGGCTGCTGGCACTATTACACCTAAGGACTTGTGACATATAGAATCCCATCACATTAGGTACATGTGAGCCCACATGCTTGATGGACCCAAAGCAGCAGTGAGGTAGTGGGAGACGGGAGAAGAGCCTTTTTGTTTGGATGATCACTGAGATTTGTACCACCTTTCAACACATCTTGTACATAATGGATTTCCTTCGGCATCACAGCCAGTCAGGAAAATAGTTTTTTTAACAACAAAACATGTCTTTGCTGTCAACCAAGAAATTAAGTGTTGATAAGTGCAAAGTAACGCACATGGGAAAAAACAATTCCAGCTATACGTACAGAGTGATGGGGGTCTAAGATAGGTGATACCACTCAAGAAAGGGATCTTGGAGTTGTTATAGAAATGTAGGACTGGAAGGAACCTCAAGAGGTCATTTAGTCCAGTCCCTTGCGCTCAAGGCAGGACTACATCAGAACTAGACCATCCCTGACAGGTGTTTTTCCTAACCTGTTCTTAAAAACCTCCAAAGATGGGAATTCTATATCCTCCCTAGGCAGTTTGTTCCAGTGCTTAACTACCCTGACTGACAGAAAAGTTTTCCTAATGCCTAACCTAAACCTCCCTTACTGCAAGTTAAGCCCATTGCTTCTTGTCCTATCCTCAGAGGTTGATTTTTTGCCCTCCTCCTTGTAACAGCCTTTTATATACTTGAAAACTGTTATCATGTCGCGTCACCCCTGCTGCCTCCCAGTCTTCTCTTCTCCAAACTAAACAAGCCTCATTTTTTTCACTCTTTCCTCATCGGTAGGGAGACCAGATATCCTGATTTTATAGGGACAATCCCGATATTTGGGCTTTGTCTTATATAGGTGCCTATTACGCCCCACCTCATTCCCAATTTTTTTACACTGGCTATCTGGTCACCTTACTCATATGTCATGTTTTCTAGACCTTTAATCATGTTTGTTGCTCTCCTATAGACTTCCTCCAGTTTGTCCACATCTTTCTTGATATGTGGCATCCAGAACTGGACACAGTACTTCAGTTGAGGCCTTATCAGCACAGAGTAGAGCGGAAGAACGACTTCTCGTGTCTTGCTTACAACAGTTCTGCATTCCAGAATGCTATTTGCTTTTTTGAAACTGTTGCGCTGTTGACTCAGATTTAGCTTGTGATCCACTATGACCCCCAGATCCCTTGCTGCAGTATACCTTCCTATGCAGTCATTTCCCATTTTGTATGTGTGCAATTAATTTTTCCCTCCTAAGTGGAGTACTTTTGCATTTGTCTTTATTGAATTTCATCCTGTTTACTTCAGACCATTTCTCCACTTTGTTCAGATAATTTTTAATTTTAATCCTACCCTCCAAAGCACTGGATAGTTCTCTATAAACATCCGCACAGTGTGCAGCAGTAGTAAAAAAAGCTAACAAAATATTAGGAACCATTAGGAAAGGGACAGGTGATAAAGCAGAAAATATCAGAAAGCCACAATATTAATCCATGGTACACCCACACCTTGAATTCTGCGTGAAGTCCTGGTCACCCCCTGTCAAAAAGATGTCTTAGAATTGGAAAAGATACAGAGAAGAGCAATAAAAATGATTAGGGGTATGGAACCCCTAAATCTCCATCTCCTCTCCACATGAGGAGAGACTTAAAAGACTGGGACTGCTGAGTTTAGAAAAGAGACGGCTCCGGGGAGATATGATAGAGGTCTATAAAATTGTGAATGGTATGGAGAAAGCTAATAGGGATACGATATTCTCTCTGCATAACACAAGAATTAGGGATCACCCAATTAACTTATTAGACAGCAGGTTTAAACAAATATAAGGAAGTACTTCTTCACACAACACATGGTCAACCTGTGGAACTCATTGCTAAGGGATGTTGTGAAGGCCAAACTATAACTGGATTAAAAAAGGAATTAGATAAATTCTTGGAGAATAGGTCTATCTATGGCTATTAGCCAAGATGGTCAGGGATGGAAGCCCATGCTCCGGATGCCCCTAAACCTTCAACTGCCAGAAGCTGGGACTGCACGACAGGGGATGGATCCTTTAAAATTGCCCTGTTCTGTTCATTCCTTCAGAAGCATTGGCCACTCTCAGAAGACAGGATACTGGGCTAGATGGACCATTGTTCTGATCCAGTGTGCCTGTTCTTATGTTCTCATGAAGTGTGAGGAGGAAAAAAAGTGAAAACACCATTTGTTCCTTAGTTTCCACATGACAGAACTATCCTGGGCCTTGGTTAGAATTACTCTGGGCCTTGGTCTCAGCTCTATTAAGATTCTGCAATTAGCTACTACAGCTAATTTATACTGTGCAAGGCAGCAAATTTAACCATTCACTCTGATATGAAGTGGTGTTACTGAAAGGCCATTAAGCTTTCCAAGCCACCCTAAGAATAAGAAATGTCCACCATGGCAACTTAATTCTGGTTAGCACTCTGACATTTCCTACATTCAAGCCCATCAATTCGTTCTCATTTTATTTCCTATCAATCTATCAAGTCTCCTTTCTAATTGCCATAACCTCAGTAAGCAGGGTCTGAATTGGAAAACTTGTCAGCGGAACATCAGTGCAGCATAATGCACAAAGACAGGGTCATGATGGTATTTACTCCTCCTGTGTTTATCCCAAAGGTACATACAGAATTACTGAGGAAATGGGCCCTTCCTACCTTTGAGCCTAATCTGGTTTGCAAGAAGGGGTTTTTATGGCATAAATTGGATGTCAGAGGGACAGTAATAGCTTGTCAAAGGAAGACAGAGCTATTCTAAATGGCTTCAACCTTTTCCACCCCGATGTAGTACAGAAAGGTTGAAGCAGGAAAAGAAGCTGTGAAGTAAATGATACATCCTTGCATCTTGGAATGCTACAGGGTGAGGTGCCTAACCCTTTTAGTGAGTAAGGCGCTCTACCAAAAAAAAAAAAAAAGTGGCCACTGTGTGAGTGAAAAGAGCCTCAGTGTTTGTTGAGAAAATTTGGAGCATCTTCTAGTTTTATTCGGCACTACGAGCTTCATCTCTCTATTTTCTCAGATTCTTTCTTAGGAAGGAAAATTTTGCAATTTGTCAGTTTAAATAATAACAACAATAATGAAGTCTAAGTCTTTAACTGGACATTCCGCTTGTTCAGTCCATATGAGAAAGCCTAGAACATTTATTTTCTGTACAATATTTAAGCCAACCCATAGAATTCTGTAGCAGGGATACCCTCTCTATTAAACTCTTAAGATTTTTAGAATAATTTCTATAGAACTCCATTACATTTCTATTGGTGTAGTCTCTACTGAATTATATAGGAGTGTTCCATAAAGGAAGAGTGTGTCCTTACTTTAATTTACCTAGTTATCTCAGTCCTCCTAGGTACTTGATGGGAATGGGCTTAAGCTCAAAAGGGAGATTTTCTCGCATAAAGACCTTTTACCAATCTGATCTACATGATTGACCATTTAGGATGGATTTTAAGTGTTCTTTAAAGTGAACATTCACTTTGTATGTATCTTAAATACCCATTTCAAGCCGCTTTCTAGGTTTTTATATTAGGTGCTCATTAATATTTTGCAACATATGTATCTGGTGGGCAGCGTGAGGAGGTGATTTCTTTGTGAGGCTGCCCTAGCTAACAGTTGTTGTAGAACCCTCCCTGGTACTGTGAGTAAAGACACAAGCATTTGAATGAGGTTTGATGAGGGGAGGACAGAAATTAACAGGTGAGCCATTGTCTCTTTAAACAGCATGGGCTCTCTTGTTCTGTGGCTGGGTCTGAGTGACTGAAGGCTGAGAGAATAGAGCCCCGAAAGATTTTCAAAGCACAAGGGAACAGGTAGTTCCCTGCGTTTCTTTTATATTTAACTTTTTTGTTTTTAAAATACTAGGGTGTCTTTAAAATCTCAGGTTTTGAATTTGGATAATTGCCTCCACTTCCCATTCCCCACGGTATCCCTCAGGCTCTAATTTACTGTAATAATTCATGAGGAAAAGACCTCACTGAATATGGTAATCTGGTAGCTACTGTCTGACTTGTCTTCTGATCCTGACTATACAATGTTAATGGCAATTATGGCTAGTGATCTAAAACAAACAGTAGCCAAGGGTAGCCCATAAAGAACCAGCTGGGTTTGAAGATGGGGCAATTAGCCACAGATGATACTTGCAAGGTCCTGCATATATCCCTGGGGAAAACAGAGACTTTGGGGTGGCGTTTAGCTTTGTTAGCTAGCGATAGGAAAGATCTTTTTGATTCACTTGAAAAGCGTATTATTCCCTGCTCACCAGGTCTGCTAATTGCCAAGTAGCCTGCATGGTTCTGTTTGTTTTGCTAGTGGCTTTATTTGCAGATGTTCCAAACTGACTGAACACCACCAAGGTACCCAGATAGTTTTATAATGCTTGGTTAAAATGTCCCTGGAAGCTTAAATGCTGAAGATATGAACGAACCATTTACCAGAGGGGAGGAAAAGCATCAAGGTCATTAACGATTTAGGTAAAGGCTACATTCCTAATAAAGGGATATGGCACTGAACAGGAAGTTCATGCTGGTAATGCCCTTATTTAGGTTCTGTACATGTAGGCATTAAACCATAACAGAGATGCTGCTCAGAGTATATTGTTTGGATTGGCCTCACAGTATGATCACAGCTTTGCCAACTTTAAGTATTCAAGAACTACGAGATTTAAAAAAAATACACTTCTGATAATTTTTCTTTGCCTCTTGGTTTTTGAGCCTGTAAGGCTCACGTTTTCAAGCTTTTCTTTGCAACCACAAGGGTAGAAACTTTTAAAAATGAAACTGAGATTTTTAGATAATAATTTGATTCCTACAGTTGAGTCTTTAAGAAAACCCTTGAATAACACAAGACTGACAATAAAATCATCGGAGTTGGCAACACTGTAAATTCCTCTTCTTTCTTACAAAACTGCAGTCAAAGCAATATGAGTTAGTAGTACTTAATGATGATGCACTTCTGCCCCCTTAATTATCAAGGGTTCAGTTCTTTGGTGTAGATACAACCTATGGCTGCTAGCATAAGTATAGTGTCAGTTGCAGGCTTATCAGGACAGTGTAAATAAAGAAAATAACCCTGAAACATAATCAGGATGGGCAAATTGCAGTGCAGAGCATTTTGTGATGTAAGAGGTTGAGGGATTCTAATTTCCAGTTCTGTAAGGGGTCTCAAAAGAAATGCATGTCAAAAATAGAACCTCTCTGAACATCTTAAATGTTGTAGAAGATGAGATTCATGTGCTAATAGAACTTGACATTTTATGTTCTGTGTGAAACAACAAATCTGTATATTCAAGAAACATGTAATTCAGTGGGGATGTCAATTTATAAGTAACTTTAACATAGTATAAACAAAGGGAAATATTCCATTTCAGAAGGTGGTAGGAAAAGAAGGAATAGGCTTACAGTTTAGGAAAATTAGCCATTAAATAACATGGAAACAAAATCAGGGGGGTAAAAATGCATACGCTCGGAGCTGAATGAAATAAAGAGTGATCTTGTAAATACATTGGGGACAAAAGGAAACCCAGATGCATGGTAGAATCCGTATTAGATAAGGAAGGAATTGAAATGCTGATTTTGAGATGGTCATGGCTTGGTCTATAACCCCTTTATATTGTAATGAGAAAAGAAAACAGGGTTGGAGTGCATTTAGAGTGAGTGGAGATATGGGCAATTTATGGAGTGGGGGCAGAAAGAATAAAAGAAGTAATAAGGCTTGCATTGAGATGATATTTTCTCAGGCAGTCAAAGCACCAGGATACTGTTGAGTTACTGATTCGTAACTGTACAGCTTTTTCCTCCTTCACTTATGCAAATCATTGCCCCCTGGTTGAAAGGCCCCAATTTACATAATCGCTGTGTGGCTGGTTCTCAGCCATACAGTGAACGGGCACATGTCTGTGCTCTGATGGACTCCTCTGATCCTCTGGCTCTGGACTGGCTTTGAATTTTCAAGCTGATCATCAGCAATAAAGATGCTGCTTCATCTTCTTACTCCCTACAGTTGATGCAGAAAACGGCCAACATTTACTTGAAAGGAGGGGAAGCAATGAAAATGTGACTTTCAAACAGCTGAGAGGGAAATAGTTTTTTCAAGTAAATTTGATTTATTTTCACTGCTTCCTTTCCTTTTCTTCCTTTTCTCTCCTCTCTCTGCATGCTAGCAGAACTCTTAATACTAGCATCCTAAGGGATCCGAGCTTTGTTGGCATGTAGGTTCACAGATCTCAAAGCTCTTTACAAAGGTGGGTATTTATTATCATCACCATTCTGCAGATGGAGGACTTGAAACATAGGCACAGTCACCTGCCTTGGCCACCTTGCCATAGCCAAGAAGAGAACCTCTGTACCCCGACTTCCAATTTCATGCTCTAACCATTAGACCTCTCCTTGAGGAAATACTGAGATACAAACCTATTCATTGCGTGACCTCCTTGCTTTTATATAACCGTATGTTCCTCTTAATAAAATATTCAGAAGACAGACTATTACAGCTTCTGCAAAGTGCTGCAGAACCCTGCTAATGCACACATGCTAAAACGGTAACCCTTCTGTTCTGTATGAAACATGCTGCAGTGAGCAGCTTAGATGTGGTTTGGTGGTGATTTTTTTTTTTTTTGGCAAAACACTACATTGCGCTTACTGGTACGCTGTGGAGTATTGTCAAATATTTCATAACTCAGGGTCACACAGATCAAAATGGAGCATTTCAAACTGGGACTTGTAGCATCGGGGAACTGCATCTCCGTATTAAGACTACAGAATAATGCTTGATCTCCGTATTTCTCAACCTTTCCAGACTACTGTACCCATTAGGAGTCTGATTTGTCTTGCGTACCCCAAGTTTCACTTCACTTAAAAACTACTTGCTTATAAAATCAGATGTAAAAATACAAAAGTGTCACAGCACGCTATTACTGAACAATTGCTTATTTGCTCATTTTTACCATATAATTAAAAAATAAAATGATTGGAATGTAAATATTGTACTTACATTTCAGGATATAGAATATAGAGCGGTATGAAACAAGTCATTGTCTGTATGAAATTGCAGTTTGCACTGACTTTGCCAATGCTTTTTATGTAGTCTGTTGTAAAACTAGATGAGCTGATGTGCTTTTGCATACCCCCAGGCATACACATACCCCTGGTTGAGAACCACTGCCCTATCTTGTTACAAGTGGAAGATCACTGTGATAAAGATGGAGCATTGCATACTGGCCCTTGTAGTCTCTGAGATCTCCTCTGGATGAGGCTGAAGGCTGATGCAATCTGATATATTTTAACCAAAGTAGTTCCAGAGCCTGGCAGGTTGCCAGCGAGTGAGCACCTCAGCTGGGTAAAGTTTCAGAATACACTTGTGGTTGTCATGAATTTCAAGATTCTCATGAATCTTTAAAGTGAAGTGTAGTAACAGCTGTGCATTTGTATCCCCTGTATATCAAGTGTGACATGAGTGTGCCAGAAGACCTTGCTGATTGCCTTAAGAAAATTGGGTAGCCCAGTCTCTGCCTTGAGTGTTTACTACGGCAGTAGGTGCCTTAGATCTTAATGTTTATATTGTCAGAAAACTAAAAGGGTAGGGAAGATGAGGAGATGACGGGGTGTAATCTTCAGAGGCAGTTTTAACAGAAGCCTAGTGATTTGGTGAAGAGAGAGGTGTTCTCCGATGTGGAGTGTGCATGTGACATAAGGGAGCATGATCCAGTGGTTAAGACTCGGGAAAATGTTTTCTGGCCCTGCCACTCGCCTGCTTTGTGACTTGGAATGTTTCATGTCCCTGCCCTGTGCCTCAGCTTCCCATTACCCTGCTTTGAAATCTGTGGGTGAAACTGGTTATGTGAGCACTACATGGTAATATTTTTCATTTATAACTTTTATATCACAATCAGGTTAGCAGAGTTAGAGTAAAATAGACGTTCGCTGAAGAATGATAAAATAAAATGCCTGATTTTTCCCACTGATAAGTTGCTACTATTGCTGTGTTAACTACTCCTCATTAGCCTTCAAGTTCCATGACTCCTGTTTACTTCAATCCCTGGTTTACTTCAATCCCTGGTTTACTTCAGGAACTGGCTCTGTATGGACTTGCTCCAGCCTGTTTCACTGAACCTTCTTTCTGTACGCCATTCTCTGCTCCCCTGGACCATCTAGCATTGGCCTCCTCTGAGGCCCTTAGCGCCGTCTCACAACTGCCAGTGCAAGAGCCTTCTTTTCTGCACCCCGCCATCCAGATTAACTTCTCCTGCTCATTGAATGTCCGTCTCACTTCACAACTCAGCTGAAAGCTTTTTTCCATCGCCTATGCCTATTGTTGTCCCTCCCATTATCTAACTCTGTGAAGTGTTTTGGGATACAGTTCGTATAAGATATGAAACAAAAGGAAATTGTATTGTGTGATCTAGTGGCCCAGTTGGGGCCTTATTTTGTGATCTTTAGACTGGAAGAATTTCACACTGTGCACCTTCATGACTCATTAAACTCGTTCTTTCTCTGAGCGAGACCAGCTCTCGTCTCCACCAATCCGCTATTTAAAACAGGAATGTACGATTGTCCAAGACCTAATGCCAAACAAAGGGGATGTTATGTCTGTTCATTTAGCATAAAAATATATTCATGGCAGGATGGCATCATTTGGAAACATATTTAATTTAAAAAAAGGGTGGTGGTAGAAAATATGTATTAGTTACGGTACACATCAAACATACAGTGTGTTGGCACTGAAGTGGTTTATATGCATTGTTCCTCAAGGAGCTGTCATGCTTGGCTGATTTTATAAACATGCCTAAGGAAACATCAGTAAATAAATGTAAAACCACTTAATGCATATTTTTTAAAACTTCTATTATGGGTGAGCACCAAAACATCTAGGGTATGTCTACACTGCAGTAAGACACTCGCAGCTGGGCTGTGTCAGCAGACTCAGGCTTGTGAGGCTTGGGCTGTGGGGCTATAAAATTTCAGTGTAGAAGTTTGGGTTTGGGCTGGAGCACAGGCTCCAGGACACCCCCTTCTCAATACATACGTTTCAGTAAGTTCTTTGTTCCAGAACCCTCTTGAAGTTTAGTTTCTCTGCACTCTTACACACCTGGTAGCAGCCTGCTTTCTCCCATTGTTCGAAACAAGGGTGTCTGATCTGAATTTGACTTTGAGTGGCAGCTCACCATCCTTTCAACCTGTGAGGTGTGTTTATCCTTTTATAGAAAACCCACACCTACGTTACAGTTAAGCTTGCTCAGATGCATTTCCTGTAGTGCCTGTGACGTAATGCCAACCACAAGTGCTAAAAAACCATGTGTCAGGTCTCACAAAATACAAGTTGTTGAGTTCTTTTTGTTTGCCCTCTGGCTTTTGAATTTTTAGGATTCTCACTTTCAAGCTTTTCTGCACAACTATGAGGGCTAAAAACTTTTATTTAAATGAGAGCTGAAACTCTCACATGACTCCAGGATTTGGGGCTTTAAGAAAAATACCCAATATTTGAAGACTTGGGATAAAATCGCAAGAGTTGCCAGTATGATCCATGCTTGCCTTAATCTTGCTCTGTCCCACTTGGAATAGGCTGTCTAAGCCTCAATGTTACTGATCCTTATGGAATTTGAGGATGGAGTGAATATTTGATTTGGCTCCTAGTCATGCTCTAAACGAAACCTGAGTAAGCAGATGCTGGCAATCAGTTACCAATCACCTCAATATAGGATGGAGTGATTTTAAATGCTGCTGAAGTGTGTATGTGTGTGGTTGTTGGCTTTTTTTCCCTCTCTCTAGTTTCTGTTTGAATTTTATTCATTGTTTTTAGGTAGCTGCAAAATCTTCTGGTGCAGATGTCTCTGACTGATGTCATTGATTTATATTCGTCTGTATTTATTAGCTGTCTCTGCATATCTTTGTCTACAGTGAGGTTTTCTGTGGTGCCTATTACCACAATCTTTAAGATTATACATGGAGGATTTGTAATCTAATGGGTCATGAGTTGTCTGGATGGGTGAGAGAAATTCTAGGTTGGTCTATTTATTTTTTCTCTTTGGCTATAAGTTAAAATTGAAATAAATTGGAGGAAAAAGGGAATGGGGCTTGTGGGGAGAAGAGGTGTGTGAAATCTTTCAAGAGATCCCTCTTCTTGGGCTGTTCCTTAGGTCCAGCTGTTAGGGTGGCTCCAGCCTTTCACTCTTCTTTTTCCCCCCTCTGCAGCAGCTGTTGCAATTTCATCAACTTTCCAAATGCCACATTTCCCATTAGCGCCAGAGACCCCTCTGCTTTAAGGGGAATTTCATTTGTGTGTCTTACATGTGTATTATTGCTAGGTGACATCCAGCAAAAGAGATGCTTACATCTCTGAATTCCAGGAGGCAGAATTTCTTGGCGTGAGACACACACAAGACACAGAAATGTGGATGGAGAGATTTGCAGACTTGCTGGCAGCAAGTGGTTAAGTTTTTATTGTCCCATGCTCTCCTCCTTTAAATGCCACTGCGCTGTCTCTGGGCCTGTCAGTGTCTGATTTAACACTAGATGCCAGCTTATTTATTTCCTTTGGCAGTTTTAGTGCCATGTCCCTCATTGACTGTCACTGTTGTGCCAGATCCCAACAGTGTTTGCAAAGAAGTTACTTTTGCCTATTTAATGTTTTTCATCTTTAGATTTTTCTTACATAATTGATTTATGTTTGTGGGAGTGCGTTTAAAAATCTGGTTTAGTGCAAGCTTTGCAAGCAGGTCCTCAGTCCTGCCTTGTAGCCCCCACTGCTATTCCAGTGCTGGGCTCCCCTCTCAGCTGTGACAGTGCATTTACCCCAGACCTGCAGGGTCCCCTGCTGTTCCAGCGTGGAGCTCTTGTACAGCTGTATCTCAAGCCTGCACTCCTTTGGCAGTGTTGAGTCCTTTCGGAGGAGTGATTGGCAGTCATGCCAGATTCTGCATGAGTGTGGGTGCTGCAATAACATACACAATTCATATAAAATCATTTAGGGGTGGAAGAACCTTTAGAGAGTCTTTAGTCTGTCCTGCATAGTGGTAACAGGATTGAATTGGTTATCTTTAAACCATGCCTGATAGAGGAGTGTCTAATTCCCTCCTTGACTGTCTCCAGCAAGGGTTATTCCACAGTCTCATACACTTTAAGGCCAGAAAGGCCCATTGTGGTCATCTAGTCTGACCTCCTGCACATCGCAGGCCACAGAATCTCGTCCACTCGCTCCTGCAATAGACCCATAACCTCTGGCTGCGCGTTACTGATGTCCCCAAATCATGATTTAAAGACTTGCAGTTACAGAGAATCCACTGCTTACTCTAGTTCAAACCAGCAAGTGACCCATGCCCCATGTTACAGAGGAGGACAAAAAAACCCAGGGTCTCTGCCAATCTGACCTGGGGAAAATTCCTTCCTGCCTCCCAAAGATGGTGATGAGTTAGACTCCGAGAATGTTAGCGAGACCAGCCAGCTACATAGGAAATAATTTGCTGTAGTAACTCCGAGCCCTCCCATTTAGTGTCCTATCTCTGGCCATTGGAGATATTTGCTACTAGCAGTCTCAGGTGGGCCACATGCTGTCGTAGGCAGCTCATACTATTGCCTCCATAAACTTATCAAACTCAGTCTAAGTTGATTAGGTTTTTTGCCCCGCTGCTCTTCCAGAACTTCCAAAACATTACTACTCTGATGGTTAGAAACTTTTTTCTAATTTCAAGCCTAAACTTGTTGATGGCCAGTTTACATCCATTTGTTCTTGTGCCAACATTGGCCCTTAACTTAAAAATAATTCCTTCCCTCCCTGGTATTTATCTCTGTGATGTATTTATAGAGAGCAATCATATCTCTTCCCATCAGCCTTCATTTGGTTAGGCTAACAAGCCAAGCTCCTTAAATGTCCTCTCTCGTAAGGTAGGGTCTCCGTTCTTCTGATCATATTGGTAGCCCTTTATTGTACCTGTTTCAATTTGAATTAATCTTTCTTAAACATGGGAGACCAGAATTGCACACAGTATTCCAAATGAGGTCTCTCCAGTGCCTTGTATAATGGTAATAACATTTCCCTGTCTCTACTGGAAATACCTTGTCTGATGCATTCTGGGATTACATTAACCTTTTAAAAATGGCCACATTACTTTGGTGGCTCACAGTCATTCTGTGGTCAACCGGTATACCTAGATCTTTCTCTTCCTCTGTCACTGTCAACTGATATGTCCCCAGTTTATAGCAAAAAATATTTTTAGTCCCTAAGTGTATGACTTTTCAGTATTAAATTTCATCCCATTTCTATTACTCCAGTTTACAAGGTCATTCAAAACTTCTTGTATGATATTTCGATCCTCCTCTATATTGGCAATACCTCCCAACTTTGTGTCATCTGCAGATTTTATTAGCACACTCCCACTTTTCGTGCCTAGGTCATTAATTAAAATTTTAAATAAGATTGGTCCCAAGACATATCCCTGAGGAATTCCACCAGTAATCTCCCTCCAGCCTGACAGTTCACCTTTCAATATGACCTGTTGTAGTCTCCCTTTTAACCATTTCCTTACCCACGTTTCAATTCTTGTATTAATCCTCATCATCTCTAATGTAACTAACAATTTCCCATGTGGAACTATATCAAATGCCTTACAGACATCCAGGTAGATTAGATGACTGCATTTCCTTTGTCTAGAAAATGAGGTATCTTCTCAAAGAAAGAGATCAGGTTGGTCTGGCACAATCTACGTTTTGTAAAACCATGTTGTATTTTATCCCAATTAATGTTTACCTCTATATCCATAACTACTTTCTCTTTCAAAATTTCTTTCAAGACCTTGCATTCAATTGAGGTCAAACTAACATCCTATAGTTTCCTGGATCCCTTCCCCACCACCCCCCTTTTTAAAAAATAGGTACTGTGTTAGTAGTTTTACAGTCATAGACTATGACCCCTGATTTACAGATTCATTAAAAGTTCTAGCTATTGGTCTTGCAATTTCACGTGCCAGTCAGTTTCTTTAGTATTCTTGGATGGAGATTATCCACATCTCCTGATTTGGTCCGTTAAGATTAATTTGATTTCCACCTCCGATGTGGCAATTTGTGTTTCCATGTTCTTGTTCCCATTAGCCACCCTAGCTCCTCATTACCCTTATTAAAAACTGAGGCAAAGTATTTGTTTAGGTGTTGGGCCATGCCTAGATTATCTTTAATCTCCAGACCATCCTCAGTGCTTAGTGGTCCCACTTCTCTTTTCCTTGTTTTCTTTTTATTTATACAGCAATGAAACCTCTAACTATAGGTTTTAGTTTCCTTTGCAAGGTCCAGCTATGCTTGGCTTTTGGCATTTCTTGTTTTTTCCCTACACTGTCTGACTTCCAAGAGAGAGCTTTACTTGCTGACCCATCCCTTCTTCTGTGCCTTGTAGGCTTTCTGCTTTCTCTTAATAACATGTATGAGATGCTTGTTCATCCGGTTTAGTCTGCAACCCCTTGCATGGGAGACAGGCTACAGATATTTTCTACATCTTTGACTTGAAGTAATTGCAAGCCTCCTCCACATTCAGATCCTTGAGTTCTTCAGTCCAGTCCACCTCCCTAACTACTTTGCTTAATCTTTTAAAGTTTGCCCTTTTGAAGTCAGGGACTCTAGTTGCGGATCTATTTTTTGTTTATTCTTCATAAGCATAGTCGGGTCAGACCAATGGTCCATCTAACCCAGTATCCTGTCTTCCAACAGTGGCCAGAGGGAATGAACAGAACAGGTAATTATCAAGTGATCCATCCCTCGTCGCCCATTCCCAGCTTCTGGCAAACAGAGGCTAGGGACACTTCAGAGCATGGTTTTGCATCCCTGCCCATCCCGTCTAATAGCCATTGATGGACCTATCCTCCATGAATTTATCTCTTTCTTTTTTGAACCTTGTTATAGTCTTTGCATTCACAACATTTTTATGGCAAAGAGTTCCACAGGTTGACTGTGCATTGTGTGAAGAAATACTTCCTTTTGTTTGTTTTAAACCTGCTGCCTACTAATTTCCTTTGGTGACCCCTAGCTCTTGTGTTATGAGAAGGGGTAAATAACACTTTCTTATTTATTTCTCACACCAATCATGATTTTATAGACCTCTGTCATATCCTTCCCCCTTAGTCGTTTCTTTTCCAAGCTGAAAAATCCATGCAGCTTGCAGGGATTTCACTTTTGGCACTGTACCTTTTAATTTCTGTTTAACTAACTTCCTCATTTTTGTGTAGTTCCCTTTCTGAAATGAAATGCTACTATGGTGGGCTACTTTGGTGTCCCCTTCCTCCCTAACCCCTGGATGTTAAATTTTATTATGTTACGGTCACTATAAACAAGCAATTCAGCTATATTCACCTCTTGGAGCAAATCCTGTTCTCCACTTAGGACTAAATCAAGAATTGTCTCTCTGCTTATGGGTTCCAGAACTAGCTGTTCCATTTAAGTCATTTAAGGTGTCAAAGAAACTTTATGTCTGCATCCTGACCTGAGATGACGTGTATCCAGTCAATATGGGGGTAGTTGAAATCCCCATTATTATTGAGTTTTTTATTTTTGTAGCCTTTCTAATTTCCCTGAGCATTTCACAGTCACTATCCCCATCCTGGTCAGGTGGTTGATAGTAAATCCCTATTGCTATATTCTTCTTATTCAAGCATGGAATTACTATCTATAGAGATTCTGTGGTACAGTTTGATTCATTTAAGATTTTTACTTCATTCAACTCTACGCTTTCACATACTGTGCCACTTCCCCACCAGTATGACCTATTCTGTCCTTCTGGTATATTTTGTACCATCGTATTACTGTGTCCGATTGATTATCTTTATTCCACCAAGTTTCTGTAATGCCTATTATATCAATATCCTCATTAAATGTGAGGAAATCAAGTTCACTCATCTTAGTAGACGTCTGACATTTGTAAACAAGCACTTGAAAAATTGTCATATTTAGCCGTCTGCCATTATCTGATGTAATTGAATGGGACTCTTTTTCATTTGACTGTTCTCGTCAGATCCTATCCATATTTTATCCTCTTCCATCCTCTCCTCCTTACTAGGATATAAAGAATCCTATTAATTGATCCTCCCCTAAGGGATGTCTCTGTCCAAACTTTCATTTAATTTAAACTGAATTAGCTCATGATCACTTGAACCAAGGTTGTCCTCTTCAACCTGTTCTTCTGTGAGCTCCTCACTGCTTACTAATACCAAATCTAAAATGGCATCACGTCTTGTTGGTACAGTGACTATTTGGTTAAGAAATCTGTCAGCTATCACATCCAGGAATATCTGGGCCCTATCATTATTGTAGCATTTGTCCTCCAATCTGTATTTTGGAAGTTAAAGTCTCCTACAATCATACATTTCCCAGTAGTATTTATTTCATTAAAAATATTAGAGGTCTCTATTCATATCCAGATTGGATCCTGGTGGTCTGTGGCAGACCCCATTCACTGTCCCAGTGGAACTTCCGTTACTTTTCTTCCCCAAAGTGATTTTGACCCTAATAGATTCCGTTTTACCCATTCCGTGACTTCTAATTTCGTTACAGTGTACCTCATCACTAATGCACGATGCCACTCCACCACCTTTGCCTTTATTTCCGACTTTTCTAAGCAGCACATATCCATCAATGCCTGTACTTCCGTCATGACCACTGTTCCACTATGTTTCTGTTATCCCTATAATAGCTGGGTCCACTTCCTGCACCAGTAGTTCTAGGCCCTCTGTTTTGTTACCCTGGCTCTTCGCATTGGTGTACAGACTTTTTAGTTGTTTCTGCTTTGCCTCATCGAGATGCCTCGCCCAATTAGGGACAGTCATTCCACTGCCAGTACTGCCTACCTGGCTGTTAGTGCTAGTACCAAGGACACTGTTTCCTCTTGGCCATTCCCTTACCCTCTGTGGTCCCTCCTCCATTGCTGTATCCTCTTTTACTAGATTTTCCACCCACACAATATTAGAATCAGGTGTGGAGATTACATGACCATCTCTAACCATCTGCCCCAAATTCCTAATTTATAGCTCTTTTAATTATTTGTGTCAGCCTCCATTACAGAAGTTTCTATCTCTCCCTACTCATGTGGAGTCAGTGAATGACTCCCAGTGGTCACAGATCCCAAAGCCCTCCTTATAGCATCATTGCCTGGACCGCCTTTTGATCATCATAATCTTGTTTTGCCTTCATCCTCCTCCTCTAGGGGTAGGTAGAATCCCACTGAAGATCACCTGAGCCTCCGTTTCTTTAAGTGTCTTCCCCAGCCTGGCATAGTCTCCCTTGATGTGTTCCAGCAAGAATCTAGCAATATCATTTGTTTCCACATGAAAGACTTTTTCCTGCTCCTGTTAGGATCCTCTTCAGCCTCAGGTCCACATCCTGTATCTTAACTCCTGTCACGCAGTGCACCCTTCTGTTCTCCGGATCAGTTTTGGTGACAGGCCTATCTGTTCTTAATAGGGAAGTTATCCCTCAGCCCTCTCCTATTTTAGTGCCTTTGAAGGACTACAGTGACAAGCACGATAAAACTGTCTTCAAATAAATGTAAATTATAACATCCCCTTATCTGATGTCTGACTTATGTCTCCTTTCAGTTGCATTTTCTGCACATTGAAAGTACTCATCTCCCTTCAGCTTTCCTTACCAGAGGTCTTATTTTGCCAACCATTAGTCCATCTGGATGCTTTTCTATGAGCTTGTATTTGGATACACATTATAAATGGTATATGGATGCTAACAACATTTAAAACAAAACTCAGTCTGTGGGACTGTCTCCTCTCTTCTTGTTTTTTAAACACTGCTAGAGTGTGTGTGAGGTTTTTGTGTATTGGGTTGATCTCCTGTGTGCTGCTCTTTCTTCCGATGCTGTTACTGCAGTAAGGCTTTTGTAAAGAGGTAAAAGTGCATCTTGCATGTGTCTCTCTATGTGGGTAATGTCTGGGCTTAATATCATATCCTGTGGGCTGGAGTTGCAAAGCTGAATGATTGCCAGCGGGAAAGCCTTGTCTCTCATCCCTGCTAGCCTCAACATGATTATTAATCAGCTTCAGGATTTTTGGTAGGGTCCCATAAGATAATCAGGGCCCAGAACATTTAGGGCTTTGAAAATCAAGACTACCTGTCCTTGTCTTTCTGGAAAGTACCTAGGAGATGGTAAGTGCTATTATCATAGAATCATAGAAGATTAGGGTTGGAAGGGACCTCAGGTGGTCATCTAGTCCAACCCCCTGCTCAAAGCTGGACCAACCCCAAATAAATAATCTCAGCCACGGCTTTGTCAAGCCGCACCTTAAAAACTTCTAAGGATGGAGATTCCACCACCTCCCAAGGTAACTAAGTGCTTCATCAAACTCCTAGTGAAATTTTTTCCTAATATCCAACCTAGACCTCCACCACTGCAACTTGAGACCATTGCTCCTTGTTCTGTCATCTGCCACCACTGAGAATAACCTAGCTCCATCCTCTCTGGAACCCCCTCTCAAGTCATTAAAGGCTGCTATCAAATCCCCCCTCACTCTTCTCTTCTGCACACTAAACAAGCCTAGTTCCCTCAGTCTCTCCTCATAAGTCATGTGCTCCAGCCCCTGTAGTAATTTCTGTTGCCCTCCTCTGGATTCTCTCCAATTTGTCCACATCCTTTCTGGGGGGCCTGAAACAGGACACAGTGTTCCAAATGTGGCTTCACCAGTGCTGAATAGAGGGGAATGTTCACTTCCCTTGATTTGCTGGCAATGCTCCAACTAATGCAGCCCACTGTGCTGTTAGCCTTCTTGGCAGGAAGGGCACACTGTTGACTCTCCTCCAGTGTCTTGTCCACTTTAACTGCCATGTCCTTTTCTGCAGAACTGTTACCTATAGTCTTTAGCAGTGCATGGGATTCTTCTGTCCTAAGTGCAGGACTCTGTACTTGTCCTTGTTGAATCTCATCAGATTTTTTTTTTGGCCCAATCCTCCAATTTGTCTTGGTCACTCTGTATCCTATTCCTACCCTCCAGTTTATCTGCCACTCCCGCCAGCTTAGTGTCATCTGCAAAGTTGCTGAGGGTGCAATCCACCCCATCCTCCAGATCATTAATGAAGATGTTGAACAAAACCGTCCACTTGAGGCATTCTGCTTCTTTCTGGCTGCCAACTAGACATTGAGCTGTTGATCACTACCCATCGAGGCCGATGATCTAGCCAGCTTTCTATCCATCCTATAGTCCATTTATCGAACCCATACTTCTTTAACTTGCTGATAAGAATACTGTGGGAGACTGTATCAAAAGCTTTGCTAAAGTCATGATGTATCACATCCACCGCTTTCCCCATATCCATACATCTCATCAGGCAATCAGGTTGGTGAGACATGACTTGCCCTTGGTGAATCCATGTCGACTGTTCCTGATCATCTTCCTCTATTCCAAGTGCTTCAAAATGGATTCTTTGAGGTCCTGTTCTATGATTTTTCCAGGGACTGAGGTGAGGCTGACCAGTCTATATTTGACTTTTTCCAATCTATTGGGGCCTCCCCCAATCACCACGAGTTTTCAAAGATAATGGACAATGGCTCTGCAGTCACATCAGCCAACTCCCTCAGCACCCATGCACACGGCCCCATGGACTTGTGTATATCCAGCCTTGCAAGCTGATAATAAAGACCAAGATCTTGAAGTAAATGGAGAGCTAGTTCAACTAGCAGAACGCCAAAGTGGTGTGTTCCAGTAGGTTTATATTGCTTCCTAGATAAACTGCTGCAGGTTGAACCAGATTAAATCTCCCCAAGTATAGTACATTGCAGTAGCTGAATCTGGCGGTGATGAATGAGTGGGCAGATGGGGCTATGACAGGATTCGATAGGAGTGGTGCAGCCTTTTGGCTAGTTAGAGATGCAAGAAGGATTTTCTCTCTCAGCGACTGTTGGGCATCTAGGAATACCGGACAGTCCAGGAACACCCTGAGACTGCACCATCTTGATGAGGGGAGAACAGGCTCCCCTCAGTCGAGGGCAAAGTCATTATTAGAGTATTTAATCAAAAGCTCCCCTCGCCGAACCACTGCCACTTCTTTCTTGCTCAGGTTCATGTTTTAGCCAGGTTCTCTTCCTCCAGAAGTGAATTTCTCTTGAAAACTGAAACAGCTGATTGGAGGCACTGATTACATTTGATCTGAAGCTGCAGCAGAATTGAGTGTTATCTGTGTATTGGCATCCTGATCCATAACATCTCGCAATCTCTCTTAGGGGTTTAAAATAAAAGTTGAGTACCACAAGGCACTGTGTACCACACGGAGCCTTGTGGGACTCCACAGGTGGTGACAGCTTTCAGAGAGGGAGAGCAACTGACTGTCTGAGATCTGTTTGAGAGGAATGAGTGAAGCCAACTCACTGTTTTCCCCTCTCTCTGCAAGGTCAGTTCATGGAATCAATAACACCTAATGATTGATGGTGACAAAATCTGCAGGCAGATTTAACAGTGCTGACGTGGATATTTGCCCCTTGGTTAAATGAAACTTGTCCACCGGCCTGACCTGCTGGACTAACTTCGCATGTCTTGTCCTGGCCTGAAGATTGACTAGGAGTCTAGGATGGTGAAGGAGGTCAGGTGCTCCTGGAGACAGCTCATTACCATCTTCTCGGTCACTTTGCCTAGAAAAAGAAGCCTAGAGAGAGTGGTAGTTGACAATATCAGTTAGGCTGAGCACTGTTTTCTTGAATGCCAGCTGGGCTCCATGATAAGGCCCTTGGCAAATCTCCTTCCATTCTAGGATGCTGGGGATTTCCCCATTATACAAACTCTGCGTGGTCCCCCTTAATCGTAGAACCCGGGGTGTGTGTGCCCTGCATTATAGGGCTTTTAGGCAATAACCACATTATAAGACCTATTGGGCCCCCCATTATAAGGGCACTAAGTTCACCCTTTCGATTCTAGTGGCCTGGGGGTCCCCCCCCATCATAAAACCCTGGGGCTGGAGCGTCTACTCATCTAAGGCCCTCAGTGATTGCTGTATTATAAGGGTCTGGATGGTATCCAACATTACGGGATCCTAGGCGGTACTGTGCGGGAGTGTTTGTACTAAAAGCCTTATTGACTATTCCAGCATGAGTGAGAGGTAGCGCTCTGTGAAGGAATGGAGGAATGGTAATTGATCTCTTTCTCTAATGGACTCAATTGTTTGTTATTGGCTTCCACTAGATATGAGGGGCAAGGATCTGAGTCAGAAGTAAGTGGAAGGTATTTCTTCAGTGCTTCAAGGATTGCTGGCTGCATGATTTGCCCACATTTGGTTAAAGAAGATGCGGATTTGCTCCCCAGCATTGGATTCTGGGGGCCTGAAGCTGTAGCACGCATGATTGATCTTTCCCACAAAGTAAGCTGAAAGCTTCTTGCATCTGATGGCATTCAGTTGGAGGTGGTGTGAAGGCAATCTTCAAACAAGTGGCACTGAACTAAATTCATCATTGCAATTGACATCTAACCTGGTGCTGTCTAGAGAGGAATAGTTACCTGGCTTGCTTTGCATGTTGATACTTCTGTTAGTACAGCTCAGTATAACAAATGCTTTTTTGCACAAGACTCGTTGATTGCTATCCATTGACTATTGTAATCCTGTCAAGCCAATATTCATCAGTGACTACTAATCCCCAATCTCACTGTTCAGTGGTGGTTTTTTTCAGTTTCAGCCTATTTTTCTCCAGTTTGCCAAAGTTACTTTATATTTAAGCTTTTCTTTGACTGAATGCTGTGGCAGCTTCTGTGCAGCCTGCTATGTTTGGCAGCATTACAGTGGAACATCAGCACTGCAGAGTGACGTACCTGGTGTATGGGGAAGTAAAGGAACTTTTGTGCCTGCATGTAGCTGGTATGCCTAAAGACTTGCAGTCCCTTCCAGCTTTGTATCAACCCCAGATCTTTCTTATGTATTCCCCATTCCATTCTCTCAGTTGACAGTTACATCATTGACTATTCGCTGGACTTGAAGTGGATCCCTGTAGTACCTCCTTGGATACTTCTTCCTAGATGACACTGAACCATTAATAGCTGTTCCGTTATTTTTAATTGTGTACCCTTTATATAGTAAGTTCTGTTTAATGCACTTTTCTCTGGTTACCCTATGGGAATGCTCTGAAGAACCATACCAAATACCATACAAAAGGTAAGCTATGCTGTGCCATGATACTGCATTTGAACCCAGATCTCCAGAAATAGGTCTAGAGAATTCACTTCAAATGTAACTGAAGCCCTTTTTATTTAATTTTTAATATTAATTGTTCTGTTTAACTGTGTGCATAT
>ML675619.1:1675008-1862516 GCA_007922155.1 Mesoclemmys tuberculata
CATATATTTATCTTTTGTCCTGTCAGCATTTTTATTGATGAATTGCACACATGAAATGTGGCAGGCCCGCGCGCGCACACACACACAGTGAGTGTGTAAGGAAACAGATTTTATTCATGTCATTTCTTTATGAATAGGTCCCTGCAGAGTAATAAATGGATTTAGTATCTCTGGCTTTATTTCAGCTAAATTTTCAATCCTTCATTGGTTGCAGTCATAGATCTCACATACACGGTATGAGCTCTCTCTCGTTTCCAGTGCTGTGGAAGTTGGATACCTTTAAGGAGGGTTCTATATTATGTTACATGTTTCTAGCTGCTGGTTCAAATTTCTAAAGCAGGATTTTTCTGATTACAGGCTGAAGTTTGGATTTCTAGCCCCACCATCCCCCTTCACCAAACCTACTGCCTGTAATGTACAGACCGGTATTCTAGCAGATTTGTTAATGGTCCAGCTACATTCTTATCATTCTTTTCTCACAGGAAAATATCTGTAAATAACTCTGTCTAAAATTTCTTACTCTGCTTGGTTTTCTGTCACCCTCATGAACATTAGTGCTCCCTTTCAGCGGTAGAGAACCTCTAAGAATAATCAACCCATAGAATGTGATGATGGATTTGTCTCATTTGGATCGACAAGAGGAGTGTGTGTTAAATGTGCCTTTTTAAAGTGATGCCTTATCACTTGACCACAGCGTGTGTGGTTATAAATTGAAATGGTTTTTTTTTGCTAATTTTTTTTATTAAACCAACTTGGATCGTGGGATCACTAGTCTCTTTTGGCTTTTCATCCTGTTTAATGTTTGAGTTTTAATTTAATTTTAATTGTTTGGTTTTAGAATGGATTCAAGCACATGTAGTTCAGTTTGAAACCTTAAGTTTTCAGGATGAAATCCTGACTCTGTTGAAGTCAGTGCTAAATATCTCTCCTTATTTTTTAAAGAACTGTCCAGTTGAGTCTGAATATGAAATATTTTCAGTGCTCATAGTAAACATTAAAGATAGAGGTGTGATCAGAAGCCTGAATTTAAGTTTTTTCCCTCTCAATCTTCTGTGATAAAATTGTATTATTCAGCCCTATTTTCTCTTGTATTCCCAGATTTATTTCACATAGTTTCTTTTTGGTTCATATTATCTGGGTTATGGAACTATATCAACTGATCTGTGATTAAAGCCAACATTTTAAACATTTGTGCCTAAACTTAGGCACTTGAATCCATATTTAGGCACCTTTTGGGAGATGACTTTAGTGAGAGTTGTGGATACTTAGCACCTTTGGAAATCAAGTTTAAAGATAAACTTTTGTGCCTAGCTTTAAGCAGAGAAGTCAATTTTGGCCTTAATAACATAGTTGTGCCAATAAAATTTTCTGACCTTTACTGTTCTCTTTATAAGATGTTTTTGTTCCTAACATTTTTTTAAGGTGAAATATTGATAATTTCTGCAGGTGATTACTAGCTACACAATCAATATTTTATGTTAAAATACTTCTGAAGTTTCACTTCTTCCACAAGGCCAACACGTGCTAATTTGTGTCAATAAAACACACACAGTTAAAGCATGACTCCACTGGAGTCAATGGGAGTTTTTCCATTGACTTCCATGGTGCTAGGATTTAACTCCCAAACTTCTAGCTAGCACCATCTTCTGAGATTCCCACTGCAATCAATGTTGTCTGTTGTGTTAGACGGCAAGCTTGATAAGGCAGGAACGGTTTTGTACAGCACTGTGGCTCCCACCACACATCGGTTGGCACCTGTTAGAAAAATATGTGCTGATTGAGTCTTGGTTTGCGTGACAATTAAAACAGCTGTTGTGAACCCTTTAAAGTTGGTGTTGAGACAGCACCTAACTGTATCTCAGTAACCTGGTTACTGGACTGTGTAAGGCTTGGGCTTGGTTCCATTAGGTTCCATCTATATTCCAACTTTTGACTGTGTTGTAATTGGATCTCCTGACTCAGTTACAGTAGCAGCGTAGCTGGGGCCTTAGTGCAGAAAGCTGTTGATTATCTAGATCTGCAGTATGTGAGCAGTGTCCTCTCACCTTACAGTGATAGTTGGCTGAGTTGCATAAACTCATGGTCCTTAGGTTCAGTCAAAAACAGGCTGAGGGTTGAGCTTTCTCGGTTCAAAGTCCTTGGTTATAGAATTCTCTTAGAGGTGTTCCTGCTGGATGTTGTTATGGGACAGGGGCACATTATTTCAGTCTCTCTTGTACTAGTTAACCATTTTCTTACTCTTTGTGGCAATCAGGAGTTGTTTCCTTTTTATAGTGGGAGTGGTTTGCAGTACTGCAAACCCCAAGCGTTCAAAACTTGTGTGGGCTCCCAAATCATGAAATTGAAATTGGCTTAAAATCATGAAGTTTCACAACTATTATGTTGGGAGTTCTTTCTGTTTGTCTTCTGGCTTTTGAACCTTTAGGGGTCACATTTTCAAGCTTTTCTCTGCAACCATGAGTGTTAGAAACTTTTATTTTTAAATTCCAGCTGAGTGATAATCATGTGGCTCGAGGAGCCGGGTCTTTAAGACAAAGCCAGATATCGCAAGGCTCGTGATAAAATTGCAAGAGTTGGTGGCACTAGTTGCCTTTGTGCAAATCCTCATGTTCTGGTAGGTGTCCCATTTGGGCTAGCTGGATCTTATTTGTGATTGTAATGTTTTGTATTGATTTTATTTGCACAATGCCAGCCATTTGGGGTGTTATAAATGTGCTAAATAAATCTCCAACTGGTTAGTTTACAGTACAAATTGGATCAAGAATTGGTAGTTTTATAAATCACATTATCATGCAGAATATCCAGGGCTGGCTGATTTATGCCCAACGTGCTGTAACTTAGAATAAATTTAAGACTTTTATTTTGAACTACCACATCCCATATATTAAAATAATTATAGGGTGCTGACTAGGCAGCACAATTTAATAAAATGAATGAGTGAATATTAGTTGGGCCTTTTGTTCAGGATACAGCTATGTTGTTTAAAAAAAACTGCACAAGAAGATGAGGTGCTGTCAAGTGATGGATCTCAACAGAGGATTTGGGAGCAGTTGTCAGTAGTGCTCTCAGCAGTTTCTCCTTCTTTTAATAATGTGATGAAATAACCAAACGGAAAATTGAGATTGGATACAATTCCTGTTGCTGTTGCCTTTCTGTACATTCTGATCTGAGACACTGAACAGTTATCTAGCCTGAAATAAGAGACAACACAATCGACCATTGTTTGCTATGCTTAGCGTTAATAATTTTTTGGAGGGTAATAAAACATTTATTTATGTCATACTAGCACCTGAAGGCATTGACAGAAATCAGTGGTTAGACACTGTACATACATATAGTAAGGGTATATCTTTATTGTGGAGTTAACATGGGGAATCGGCAGTTGGATGTGAGTGGCCACATTGCAGAGCTAGACTCAAGTGTGTCCACTCAATTGTGTCCACATTGGTGCACCACTCACCTGAGTTTGTTGCTAGGAAACCTGGGGCACATCCCAGGGTTCTTTGTGGGTAAGCAATCTGAGCCACTCTGATTCTTTCCTAGTGAATTGTGGGAGAACTGGTTTGTCCTGCTGGGCACATGGGGGGAATTGTGGAAAGGCACTGGAGGACTATTGGCAACTGAGTGGTTTAGCTTGAGTCTTCACTGTAAAATGGGCAGTTACCAGCCCATGCGTAAGCAGCAATCAGACTTTAGCCTATAGCCCCAGGATGGGCCACCTAGCCTGGGTGCAAAGCACCATAGACTAGGGTGAGAGGCTTTTCTGGGTTCATGGGAGCCAAATGAAGGGCAGTACACCCAAGTAAGAGCCCGAATGAACTCTGCAGTGAAGACAAGCCATAGGAGAGAGTCCTTACCCCAAAGAGCTTATAGACTAAACGGACAAGGCAGACAAAAGGTGGTGCGAAGGAGGTATAATTATCCCTGTTGTACAGACAAGGAAACAAGGCACAGAGAGATTAAGTGACTTGCCTCAGGTCACAGTAAATCTGTGGCCGAATGAGAAGTACAACCTGAATCTCATGAGTTCTAGTCCAGTGCTTTAGCCAGAAGAATTTCCTCTCAAATCACTCCTGCAGAACAGTAGGTTTAGTTAATGAAGCTCAGAGGATGCCTTAAGTCTTGCTTAGTCAAGATCCACACTGATGATCAATCAGAAGCTTTGTGTCTGTACATCACACACATAGGGTGGAGCGAGGTGCAGCTAGGGGAATTGCCCTGGCAACTCCAGTGACGATCAGACGCTGCATGTGAGAGGACCTGTGCATTGCATAGGCAGCACTTCTGTGTGAGGGTAGCCCTGAGTGCAGGTAGAATGCCAAGAGAAAAGCATGAATTCCATCAGAGGAAACTGCACCTTTCCACACTCTCCCATTCACCTACCAATGTGAGCATTGGTGTTGACTTTAATGCTTTAAAAGAGACGTACAGGGAGGGCTCAGAGCACCATTTTTATGCCTTTCTGGTATATATGCAGTGGGTAACAGTAATCCTTTCCAGATTGGTATTACATTGACCAGAGGAACACCTACTTTCTCAAAAGTGATAGAAGAGAACTCTGGCATTTGATAGGGTTTGGAAGCAAACATTCCAGTTGCAAGCAGTTTGTCATAACCCCTGCCTAACATTCTCTTGTTCCAATCCACAGATTTTTCCTCATTTGCTGCATTCAGTAAACTCTAAGCTTTTGTTCTGAAAAAAAATGTTTATCTTTTTCAGTTGTGGGATAAACAGATGTGCTGCTCCCCTGTTAACCCAGCCTTGTGCTCTATTTCCAGTCAACAATAGCTACTGTGAAAGGTAGGAATCCATCCCTCCCTAACTCAATTCATTTCAATGAGCTGTGTAAGCTTCCAATACAGAACTGTGTTGACTTCTTCGTAGAAAATGTTATCATCTTCTTGAAAGTAGTCAAGCAACAGAATTTATAAACTATGTTAATGCTATGTTAAAGGTGACCTGTAAAGAGGGAGGAATCATGTTTGTGTACATTTTTTCCTAGTTGATGTATAAAAAAGGCTCAAAAGCCTTTAGATTTTTTTCTCCCTGATTTTTCACATTAGAAATTCAGTTCTTTTCTACCTTGCAAGAGTCTTTTGATCACTAGAGAACTGTTAATGTTATGACATAAAAGTACCAAAGAAGTTGAAATTTGATTACATTAGAAAGTGAGTTTTTTCTTTTTATTCAGACTGTTTAAAAAGCTGTGTACTCTATTTTTAACACGATGTAATGCAAATGCTTTAAAACATTGGGAGAAAATACGTCTTTGTTAAATTAAATGGAATCATCCAAGAAGGTCTTCCAGCAAAACAGGGAATGCCAAAATTTTGCCTTCCTGATATTTCTAAGGTATTAAAAAAGAAAAATATTTAAAAATCAAAGATCAAATGTCTTATTTGCATCATAAAGAAACAAAAAACAGGCACAACACACTTTTTTAAAATTTGCAGATAACCTGTAAGATTGTGTACTTAAAACAATTTCTGATTAATTTTGTGTTGCTCTAGAACCTTAACTTCTCTATTTCCTATCTTTAAAAAAAACCCCAAACCTGAAAACAAACAAAAAAAAAAAACCCCTGTCCAATCTCACTGCTGCATTGCTGCAGCTTTTTTTGCATTTAATAGATTAACAGGAACCTGCTATAGTGTCTGAAGTAGCAAAAAGATTTAAGTTCTGCAAACCCAAATATAAAGATGCTAAAATACACTCCTTAGCTGTTAATTTAGACCTACCTAGCTACTATTTTCCCATCAGGGGATTCAAACTAGAATGATAAAGACACATGTGCCAGCAGCCTCTGCATTCCTGTGTTCTAACAGAATCCCGGAAAGTGAGGTATCCATCTGTAATCCAAACCTGTTAAAAGGGATCCAGCTGAAGCAGTGGAAGGTCCCACTTCTGGCATTTGTGCAGCAGCTGCCTGGGCATTGTGCCATACATCAGAGGCATTTTACAGTCCTCCTCTTTACAGCCTTGATTCCCTTCCCCCACGCTATTTCGGATGCTTCGATAGAACAACCACGCTGAGCTGTGTGAACTTTCCAGAATGGGGATAATGGTGTCGTTCACTTTAGAAACATCCCAGCTTTATTTTTCTGAGTTCAGGGCCCTCGGAATGCAAGTAACCCTTTGCTTCTCTCTGTCAGTCCGAAACACTTGGTCACTGACTAGATATTACGTTTAAATGTTAGTTGCAAAAATATTTTCTAGCTCAGGTTACTCAACCTCCTTTTACTCTGAGCTGCATCATCAGTAATCAGGTTATATTCAGTCCCCTTCCAAATGAAGACCATAAAAAGATTGGTAGTCCTGATCTGTCTACATTACCAATCCCTTCTTTAAGTAGTATTGAGATCCATTCCTTGGAATCAGTGTCTCCTTATCAATGCATTTTTCTACCAACGGATATCTTCTCTGAACTTGGACTTAATTTAAATGAATTTTCACTTGGAAATGTTTTAATAGTGGTTGGGAAGGTTTTATTATTAGCTGCTTCCTTCATATTCTGAGAAATTACAACCAGAAGCGTATATACCATCTGTCTGCCTTTTAGAAAAATTTAAATAAAAATAAAAATCTTGTTAGCAATAAAGAAATTTTAAGAACTTCTGTACCAGGACAGATGTTAGTCAGCATACCTGATGGGGGTCTTGCCATCAGGGAAAGATTGTATCTTATTTTCTAATAAAAATCCTCATATTTCCTTGCTTGCAAGAATATAGTAAGGAAGACACGGTGTGTTTAGATGAGAATCTGATGTATAGCACTACTTTTTGCATTAATGCACATTGTATGAGGCCAGTGGTGAGATTTTTTGTTGTTGTTGTTCAATGTACTTGAGATATCTCCTCTCTTTATCTGAGTGACCATACACTGATGTGAGAAACTGCTGTGATAAAATGGACATGACAGAAATGGTGTTCAAGAATATCATAAATTTAAAGGACGGAAGAAACTTTTCAGTTCATCTAGTCCAGACACCTGCATGCAATGGGATTTCATTTATAAAAGCTTGGAGACTGTTTGTCTGGCAGTCTCTTAAATCTTCCAAGTGATGGTGCATCCTGGACAATTCCAATGCCTAATCTCCCTCTAGCAATGCTGCTTCAGAACTCTCTCTAAGCGGATCATTTTGCTCTCTTAAATTTGAGGGGGAAAAAAACTAATAGAAGATACTATTAGATAGTTCATGTGATCGTAATAGAGTTCCTGTATCTAAGTCACTGGTTTGCATCCTGCCCAAACTGGTAGTGTCTGAAAGATAGTTCCATCTGATGGGTTTTTGGTGGTCTATGAGAAATGAGTCTCGGTCCAGACCTTAGTGGAGCCTGTAATCCAAAAAGACACTGACTTACTTACTGCTTACACCCTTAGTTGCAGTTTCAGCAGAGATAGCCTATGTGGGCCATGAGGACTGAGCTCTCTCTGACTAATGTCCCCTCTGATTTTTTTTCTTTGTGCGCAGCACAAGACTGCCCAGGCTCCATGTTAAAATCTAGGCTCTCGTCTGCACACAGGTTTTGTGCCATTGTAATTACAGGACAACCTCAGAGTTACGAACATCTCGGGAATGGAGGTTGTTCGTAACTCTGAACAAAACGTTATAATTGTTTTCAAAAGTTGACAACCAAATGTTGACTTAATACAGCTTTGAAACTACTTTGCAGAAGAAAAATGCTGCTTTTAACCATCTTAATTTAAATGAAAAGAGCACAGAAACAGTTTCCTTACCATGTGAAATCTTTTTTTTTAATTTTCCCTTTATTTTTTTTTTAGTAGTTTACATTTAACACAGTTCTGTGCTGTACGGTGTTTGGTTTTTTGTCTTGCTGCCTGATTGCGTACTTAAGGTTCCAAATGAGGTGTGTGGTTGACTGGTCAGTTCGTAAGTCTGCGGTTCTACTGTATGTTGATTTCACACTGATGCAATCAGTGATACAACCCCTATATCACACTACTGCCCCAAAAATTATGTGAAAATAGCATCATTAAGGTTGCCAAGTCAAGCACTCGGAAGTTAGGAAAGGCCAGTATTAAGGCTGCCTGTGCAACCTTTATTCAGCCTCCTTGTACAGATGCATTTAAGATACGTTCTTTAATTACATGATCACATGTTGTTTTTTCCACAGGACCTCCTCATTCAGTGCTCAGGATGGACAATGCTCACTTAATGAGCAGCTAACCAGTATTTTCTTTTCACCTTCTTGCTCAGTGGGTGTCATATTTGTTGCACACTATACAGCCCCTGCTCATAATACAGAATTATTAATTTCCTTTTGGGTTTTTTTGTGGACTTTATCCCTGTTGGTATCCGAGTGCTTGGTTAATGTTAAAGAATTTATTTTCACAACACCCCTTGGAGATGGGTGTGTAGTCTCTCCATTTCAGAGATGGGGAGCAAAGCCACAGGAAAATTACAGTCAAAAGGATCTACTAATGTAGTGTGCTCAATTTGGGATGCCTGGGACCTGATTTTTCAGAGTACCGAGCATTATAGAACACTTTATGTGTTCAAAGCACAGTTCCCACTGATTGCAGTAGCAGCTGTGAGTGCTTAGCACATCTGCAAGTCAGACTTCAGGGTCTCAGGTCAGGCACCCAGAAAATGAGAAATACACAATTAGTGACCATATGTGAAAAAGTTTGGTTGAAGTGACCTGCTGAGCATCACAGAAGAACTCTGTGATGTAGAGGCAGGATAGAATCCAGTTCTCCTGGACATCATTCAACTGCTTTTACTGTGAGATCATCCTTTCTGTTTCTGCAATCCCCTGCCTCATTCACTGAACACCTTCCAACTTCTGCAACAGAAGATGCAGGTGTCCTACAGACAACAGCTTCCTTCACTACACAAACCTATTTCATCCCCAGAGCACGTCCATCCTGTGCACTGAATGAAGAAAGGGTCCTGTGGAAAACATAGTATATGATCATGTAATTAAAGAATGTATCTTCATGCATACACATAAGACATAAACACATGCCCTAATTCTGGCATTTCTGAAATTTTGAATGCTTGGTTTTGCAACCTTTAAGTTCTTTTAGTGTAGGGTTTGGTGGATTTTTAGATGTAATTTCCTAGGTTTTTTAAAAACCAAACTGGAAGAAAAAAATGTCTCCTGTGGCATCATATTGATACCCACGTGGTTCATCTGTAAGGTTGGAACATTTAGACCCACCACACAGACCTCTGCCTCGTGAGCTAACAGAGTAACTGATAGCTGTAATGGGTTGTCACCTTCTATGAGAATCTCTGCGGTCCAGCGCTAGAAGGGGATGGATGATATACGCACTTTGGCAGTGGGTTTCACAAATATTGCTGGCAGCAGAGGAAAGGTGAAACCTGGGAATCTATGGATCCATTCCAGGCTCTATGAGACTCTGCTCTTGTGATCACACTGTTCTGTCCATTCCCCCTAAGCTTGCCCCCTTCTGTCCCATCCCCTCTAACCTGTCTCTGGCTCTTCCCCACCCCGACTCCTCAATCCAGTCCCACTGGCCTTACCTAGCAAGTTCCAGTCTCCGCTCCTTAGGCTTCTCATTGCCCAGCAAGTCCTAGGCCTGGTCTACACTGCTGGCAAAATTCAGAGGTGGTCGACGGGAGATACGCCAGCTAGGTAGAGCTTACCGTGGTGTCCCCACTATGCTGTGCCGATGGGAAATGCCCTCCCGTCGACTCAGCATTACTCCTTTTGCAGGGATGGATTAATGGTGTCGACCTCCTGATTGATTGAATGGATCTCCCCTGCCGCTTAATCGATCCCACAGAGTGCTGCCATCAATACAGAAATACCCCTCGTGTCACCTCTAGACTCCCCACCCTAGCCCCTGTCACTTTCTCTTCCCCTTTCTGCCTACCTCCCACTTTCACTCTCTCTGTGTGCATCCGCCTGTCCATCCTTGAGGTCCTTCCCTTAGGACTGCCATAGTATTTGACAGACTAACTACTTAATTGTCACAACCCCTCTCTGAGTTAGATAAGTGCTGTAAATCTCAATTTTACAGATGGAGACATTAATGCATAGCGAATGAGGGCAACATTTTCAAATTTGGCCGTACTCCACAAACATAAAGATAATTAAAAACAAACTAGGGAGTGCTTCAGGGGAACACCTACCAACACAGACCTTGAAAAGATGGAAATATCCAGTGAAGGGATTCTTCTTACCACCCACATATTGCATTAATCATTGACTGATTCCACGCCACCAGAAATAAGTCTTATGAACCTCTACATTGTAAAAAAAAACAAAAAAACCCCCAAAACGTTACACACACTCCCATACTTACACAAAACAGCACTTGGCTTCCACTCCTACTAAAGCAAGAGGCTGGGGTTCACCCAAAGATTTCCTCCCATATGCTCCTCCATCCCTTTTAAATATAAAATTAATCAGTAAAGGCTTAAAGTCCATGAAGAATTATCTTGCTAACTCACCCCCAGGCCCTCTGTCTGGCCCTATACATAGTCATGGCATTGAAAAGTCAGTTCTGTTTGGGGTAACATGAAAAATTGTTTCATAGACTTGCTTGGCTCAAAGCTCCAATGACCCCAAAATACTCTAGAAAGTACAGATACAGAAATCTGCAGCCCTGAAAGCTGCCTCTGGGATGGCATTAATTTTAGAAAGACATGCTGTTGTTTTAATTAATATTGATGTTGCACTAACCAACTGACAGTTTCCAGGGATTCCCTTACCAAGGGTGGTACTACGATTGCTTTTCTAAAGCAAACACTTCTCCTGTTTCCTCTGCTGGCTTCTTGCAAACATTAGGCCGAATGTCATCTGTGTCTCCTAAAAAGCAGCATTTTTTATTTTATTTTTTAAAATCTAGGCCTTCTTTCACCATCCCCTTAATGATATTGAGGTGGTTCACCAAATCAACACTAATGTTCCATTTTTAGAATTACAGAAGATTAGGGTTGGAAGGGACATAAGGAGGTCATCTAGTCCAACTCCCTGCTTAAAGCAGGACTAACCCCAACTAAATCATCCCAGCGAGGGCTTTGTCAAGCTATGCCTTAAAAATCTCTAAGGATAGCGATTCCACCACATCCTTAGGTAACGCATTCAAGTGCTTCACCACCCTCCTAGTGAAAACGTTTTTCTTAATATCCAACCTAGACGTCCCTCACTGCAACTTGAGACCATTGCTCCAAGTTCTGTCATCTACTACCAATGAAAACAGCCTAGTTCCATCCTCCCTGGAACCCTTTTCAGGTAGTTAAAGGCTGCTATCAAATCCCCCCTCATTCTTCTCTTCTACAGACTAAACAAACCTAGTTCCCTCAGCCTCTCCTCATAAGTCTTTTGCTCCAGCCCCCTAATCATTTTTGTTGCCCTCTGCTGGACTTTCTCCAACTTCTCCACATCCTTTTTGTAGGGGGGGGGCCCAAAACGGGACATAGTATTGCAAATATGGCCTCACCAATGCCAAATAGAGGGGAACAATCACTTCCCTTGATCTGCTGGCAGTGCTCCTACTAATACAGCCCAATATGCCATTAACCTTCTTGGCAATAAGGGCACACTGTTGACTCTCATCCAGCTTCTTATCCACTGTAACCCCCAGATCCTTTTCTGCAGAACTGCCGCCTAGCTCGTCGGTCCCCAGTCTGTATCTGTGCATGGGATTTTTCCATCCTAAGTGCAGGACTCTGCACTTGTCCTTGTTGAACCTCATCAGATTTCTTTTGGCCCAATCCTCCAATTTGTCTAGGTCACTCTGTATCGTATCCCTACCCTCCAGCGTATCTACCACTCCCCCCAGCTTAGTGTCATCTGCAAACTTGCTGAAGGTGCAATCCACCCCATCCTCCAGATCATTAATGAAAATGTTGAACAGAATCTGCCCCAGCACAAACCCCTGGAGCACTCCACGTGATACCGGCTGCCAACTAGCCGTTGATCGTAACCCATTGAGCCTGACGATCTAGCCAGCTTTCTATCCATCTTATAGTGCATTCTCCCAACCCATACTTCTGTAACTTGCTGATAAGAATACTTCTCTTTATCTTCTTCCCAATACCTGCGATATAGGTACAGTGTCCCTCCTCTTATTGAACAATAACCTTGCTCACCCCACTGATCCTCCTAAATGCATTGAATAAATCTATAGTTGTGACATAGCTGCTTAATTCTGTGTTCCTTTGCCCCGTGTTGTTCATCCAGACCTGTTCACCACTACCTATGCTGTAAAGAACCAATGTCTGCAGAGAGATTAAAATCACAATGTAAATCACGTTCACTATAGGAGCTGAGATTAGAATGCTCAGACCTCTTGAGCTATAGAGGAAACTTGCTCAGTCAGCAGTAATGACGGATCCCTTTCTCTCTGTGGGTCCAGGCAGTTAGACAGCAGTGTCATTCATTCATATACATGTAAATGCAGAGCCCTCAGCATGTAATGGTAGAGGATCTAGAATTCAGGTTGCAGTTTAACAGGTTTTCCTGGCTCATCGGTGATTTGAGTCTCAAATCTAAGAGTGCATTCATTTAGTATTTCATTTTTTGTTTGGTAGTAAAATTTTGAAGCAGATTTTCCAAAGGACCCATCTCCTATTTAGCCTTTGAAATGAAATATCCAGATATTCCTAAATTCTTAGCACCCGGCAGCTCCTTTTGAGAACATTGAGTCATTTGAGCACCATGGAGATGATAATGGCATTTAGACGCCTAAAGGGAGCAGTGGGGTACTGAGCTGTTTGAAGATCTGACCTTTTAAGGCACTTTCCCTCAGAAGACCTTTCTCCAATGCGAATTGGGTGTCATAGCTTTTCTCGTCTTTCTCCATAATATGAATGGTTCTTTGACTATTTATATATGCTGAGCCTTTCTGTCTAAGGCTATGAACTACTTTCCAGCCTCCCTTATAAACTGCAGCGTCTGTCTGATAGTTTCCTTTCTTCTTTTAGACCTAAGGGCTCTCTTGTTCTCACTCTAGTTTCTCATTGGTATCTCAGTATGGAGTGCCCTGTGCTCTCTAATATGCTTGGGCTTATGCTTTCTATTTGAGCCAAACTCCCTGTCATGTGATAGTTGCATTCTGCATTCTTACATTGGTAACAGATGCTTTCTGCATACCTTGCATCTCTCCAGCCTTCAGAGTCTAAAGCGTCTAGTAAAACACAGTCTCAATTGCCATAGATGGAGTAGCGGAAGGATCATCAAGTGTTGGAAGCTCTGGAGAATGACAGGGGAAACGGTAAGAGTTTCCCAGGTTCTTGGGGAGATAGGCGGTCAGAGGATCTGTTGGTTAGTGAAATGTAACTGCAACAAGTTCTTGGTTTTTAGTTAAGCTAAAAGAGACATAAAAATTGGAATTGATACGTGCATGTGTGTCTCTTCTCAGTTCTCTTTTGTGTCCTTACTAGGAAATAATTTAATATGTGCTTCTTTAGCCATCCCCAGAATTTCATATATTTACTCAGACTTAGGAGAGTGCAGGATTCCTTTAGCTCCTCTTTCCCTCTCATACCTGCCTCTTAGGAGTACAATGATGTATTCTCCAAAATTGCATAGTAGAACAATCAGAGTTTCGCTCAAAAGTCATATTGTGTTTGGGGTGTGTGTGTGTGTGTGTCTGTCTGTCTTCAGCAGCTGAGTATTAAAAAATGTTTGGGGGGATTTTTACACATTAATTTACAATTATTTTGAGTCCCAGAAACCTACAACACCTGGACTTGTTAGGAAGGATGGTCCTGTGCCAAGACATTGAGCTGTGACCTGAAAGATCTGGACTCATTTCCTGCCTCTGCCATGGGCAAGTCTCTTCATCTCCCTGGGCATCAGTTTCCAATCTCTAAAATGGAGATAATACGCTTCTTTTCCCAGCCTTTGTGTTATCTAAGACTGTGAACTGAACATGGAAACATCTCTGCCTGTGTGTATGTAGGCAGGAAGCATGGTCCGGTGGTTTGGGTTGGGTGCTATCCTGGGGCTCAGAAGACCTGGGTTCAGCGCTCTGCTCCACCACAGAGTTCCTGTGTGACCTGGGATAAGTCTCTGAGGGTATATCTGTGCCTTAAATGTCTAGTGGGTTAACTTGAGCTACTTTGCATTAAAGGGCCTCGTGTTCATACACTCATTTTCTGTTCTGAATCATTTGGCATTTTAACATCTGTTATTAAACCCACTTTGGAAGTGAGCTCATGGAGCTATGGATCCTCAGTAGCTGTGGATGCATCCCCATCTTGACACAACTCTTGCACATTTGCCAGGCCCTTGCACTGGTATCCCGCACTGTTTTTGTCAGCCTGGCTGGACATCACCTCCCTGTTTAAATGCTGGCATGCAGCCAGGTGCTGTCCTTTGCAGTTCTGGCTTGTGGGGAGCTCATAAGCCCGTGTGATGCTATGAGTATTGATCAGCCATCGTGCCTTGTGCTTCAGCATGGTCTCATGCCGAGGTTCCTGACTTCATTTCCCTATGGGGAGAGGAGTGTGTACAGGCCCATCTGATTTCTAATCACTGCAATGCACAAACACACCGGCAGCTATCTGAACAAATGAATGAGAGGGAGTACAAGCGGGACCCAAGCCAGGGCCACACCAAGGGAGAGGCGCTCTGGCTGGGCTCTAACAGTGTGAAGGACAGTAATAGGACCTCTTGGAGAGTTTGCAGGGTTTGCAGCTACTACAAAGCTCTGGACCGTATATTTTGGAGCGAGCCTGCCCCTGAACCACTACATTTTCTGGACTCTGCCAACTAAACCCCCCAAAGATGTTGACCAGGATGCAAACCAGGAGAAGATTGATTCCAAAAATCCAGGATCTTTTTGACCTAATGAACCAAAAGGGAAACACAGTCCTGGGCCCTCTGAACCACAACTGGAGGAACCACATGGATCACAGGTGGAAATCCTAACCGTGGAGGGGACCACTTTTGCTAAGTATCATGTGATATAATAAAGCAGTATGGATGGGTTAAAAGAACTTTATCCCAGGTAGTGTCAGGGTGCTGCAATGTTAGTCTGTCCTCTCTCCGCCACCTGGGCTTTTTTTCCTCCCACCTGTAGCTCAAATGGTGGTTGTGCCAGAGATTGTACAAACACTCCATCCTTTTTTTTTCAGCCCCCTCGAAATATGCAAACACACAACCAGTGCTTAAACCTGCTGTGTTGCACCCCATCCCCTCTAGCAGGTGTTTATTATCCTCTCCCCCATCTGGTTACCTCCTCTGTTGACCCCTCACCCCAGCCAAGATGGTGGCACCAGGTGGGTTAACAAGGTGATGGTCTGAAGGAAAGGCCCTCTTACTGTAATAGGAGTTACAGAAAAGGCAGTGGAAATCATTCTAAATAAACATTTAAAAATATATTGTAAGGGGCTTTAAGGAATTCACCCCCCTTTGGGTTACCGTAGAACTGTATTTATTTTGCAGTGTGCTTTGTGCTGTTCTGCAAGTGTTTAAAAAAAGAAAAAGAAAAAGAGAGCGAGAGAACTTATGGCAAAGATAGCGCTCTAATGTGCCATAGAGATTGCACAGCAATGCAGCTCTCTCACCACTACCCATAAAGCTTGTGATTCCCCTCCACTTCTATACCAGTTCGCGGGGCACCATCTTGGCAAACAGCAGCACACCATATTTTCCTTGTTTGCTCATTGACCTTTTGAACAGACTCCTTCTCTTCCTTTTGGGGAGAGGGCCCAGGATAGTGGCCTCCAAAGTAAGAACAACCTGTAGAAGTGCACTTGTGATCACTAGCCTCAATCTGCTGGCCACCTCACCTGCCTATTCCCATCCCAAAGTCAATTTGCAGAGGTACATACAATGTTAGCCTGTCTCTGCTGGACCCTTTACATAGTCCCTGCTACCCCAACACTCAGAGCCCCCCTGGTATTTATTACTCCTTTCCCCAAGTTGCCACAACAACCACCAGGGGCCAACCCCCTCCTACTCCAGGCCTAGAGAGCCTAAAAAGGAGGAAGATTATGGCAATGTCTTACCATCGCCAAGCTTACCCAAGACAGAGAAGAGCCTGTGGGAATGGAATTCCGAAATCGTGGAAGGAACAACAATTTCTCACCGTTGGCATGGATGCTACAATTTGGACAATAACGCATCCTTTTTCTGTCTTTCTCCATAGCAGCTAACACCTTGTAATGATGGACAAGTGGTGCTAACATTGAGTGAATGCCCTACCAGTCAGTGTAGGAGGTAAAGGATCTCAAGCAATGACACGTTCAGAGAGCTCTTGTTCACAGCCCAAAAGAAGGATAAAAATATGGATGAATGGTGGGAACAGTTCCTGAAGCTTGGCAAAGAAGAGAGAGAACAGGACAGCTGATGGATATGATGGAGACGTAAACAACCCTTCTGGAGAACATAGTGGCTTTGGGGTAGAGGATTATGTAAAGCCTATGCATCTGTGGCCAATACCTCCATGCTCTGGGACGCACTGTTACAAAACCCAGAAACAGGTCCTTTTCTAGGCATTCTGTGCCACAAGACAAAAAAAATGTGGGCAGTGGGCAATCCTCTGAGCTCCCTCAGCCACAAGGGAAATGCCCTTCTATTAACACCTCATGTCCCAAGTTGCAGAGAACATTTTTGAGCTCCCTACATACACTAATTTGTGACCTTCAAAGCACAAACTTTCTGCACTGTACACCGTTTGTTCTTATGTTTTTAATGGGCTTTATCTTTGCACATTATGTATAGTCAATCAATATTTTTACTGCTCACCATGTTTAAATTGGTGCGTTCACTCTTATTTATTAAGAATTAATTGAAAATGTCTTTACATTCATGGTTCTGTATCTTGAACAATTCATTAAAATGCCCTTGCTGTCATAAAATCCACACATGTACTAAAATATAAATCCTACAGCCACTGTCCTAAAATCTCCACGTGAAGCATGAAAAACACACACATGAATACATGTGCTATTGTCCTGGATAAAACCTGATACAAAAGTCTGTACATTGTTTAGCAATGTCCCCTTTCCTCAAAGAATGAGCACAATGCATCCCTGACTGTGTGCCTTGGACTAGTTGCAGCATTTCAGAGAGCCCTCCTCTCTAGCTGTTCAAAGCGTTCAGCAAGTCTGCTGTTGTCAGTTGCTGGCTGTGTGTGGTCTCCCAATGTGCATACTGTCCGCACCAGCTCTGCGCAGGTAACCGAGACACCGCTCCACGATCAAATTGTTTAATAGGACCACAGATCCTTTCAGCAACGAAGGCACCAGGCCAGGTGTATTGTCAAATGAGCACAGCAGAAAGCACCCTATACGTGCTATAAATACACTTAATATTGTGTGCCCCTGACAATGGACCAGATCAGTAGACAGTGGGACTTTCCCTTCCTCACTCGGCCAGACAAAGATGCTTCCTCTGAGACCCTCTTTCATACATTGATACGAACAAATTGAGTATTGCCCCTCCGACGTGTGTAGTCGCCACCCCCGGACGTGGCAAGGTACCACCCTTGGACGTGGTCTGATACCACCCATTACCTTGTAGCGGGTGGTTCAGTCAAAATAGCTCTCTTCATCATGTTAAGACATTTCTAGCCATTATCGTGTCAGTTGGAGAGGTCGCTGCACCCTCGTTATCTCTGGGGTATTAGAATGACCTGGTGCCTTTCTGGACTGTGCTTGTGCCAACGCTTTTTTGGGATGTGTATTTGTTAAATCAGCTCTGTTCTTGCCAGTTACTGGGAGCCTGCCAGCATTCAGCGCCTGACTTCTGCTAACTTTGCTTCATAACAGACTCGACCACTCCTCTGGCTCAGGCCTGATATACGGCTCGTTATACTAGGCCTCGTGTCTCAGGCTCTCGCTTTCTGCTACATCTGCCAGCTGCCTCCTCTGATCCATCCACAAGACTCTCTGAAAGGCTGTGCAAAACACAGCAAGCAGCTATTGTAAGAGTCAGGTATTTCTCATCATCAACAGTCTCGACATCAGGCTCCTCCATCCACCTTTCATTCTTTCAAATGTACATTCCATTGTCGTTCTGCAGTATATTCATTTGGGGTATAACTAAACCAATGCTTAATTTGTGCCAGGCTGAACCTGGCCCCTCTAGGCTTGGCAGTTCATAGCTCTGGCACCTTTGGGATTGCTACGTCAGTTATGAAAGTAAAAAAATTGCCTGAGCCCCGGCATCTCTCATTACAAATTAAGCACTGAGCTGAACAGGTCCTTTCCCCTATCTAAGAGTCCAGTAGAAAGCTTTATCATAGAGGGGGTAAGCTGGGTCTCCCAGAGTGAATTGAATGGCAACTCCATCAATGTCCATCAAGAACATGAGAGCAAATGTTTCATTCCTCATTGCAGAAGACTTTCCAGAGTTTCTAAAGATCTTGGTGTCATGGACATTTCCAGACAACTTCACATTACTACTGATGAATCTTCCATGTGACCAACCAGGCCTTGCAGCACCATGGAGAAATACCCTTTTCTATCAATGAAATCCGAGGCTTTGCTTGGGGGAGGGGCACAGAAGAGGCGTGTGGGTCCCATCAGTGGCTGCAATACAATTTGGGAATCCCAATCATGCAAATGGCTCAGTAATCTCCTATGCGTTGCCCAGTTTTATGACTCTAAGGTGACAATGCCATCTTGGTAACAGCACACATCTCCACAACAACAGCCCTGATGGCTGTCGACCCTTGGCAGTCCGGGATGGTAAGCTTCTGGAAAGTGACAGCTATGTACTTCTCCATGCTTCAGGGAGCTCTCCTGTTGGTGTTCTGTTGCTGCAGCTCTAGGGCAAGCTCTGCACGGATTCCTAGGAAAGTAACTACTGACATCCTGAAGTTCTGCCCCCCAGGTCTGCAGCTGTATCCTGTTCCATTAGTCAGTGGTGGTTGGCCAAGCCCCAGAGTGGCACTCCATCGAGTGAAGCTTCTCCAGGAGAAGATACAGCAGAAGTGTCTGCTCAATTTCAGCCTCCTCCAGCTCAGGTTCCCATATTGCATTGAATTTAGATCTGCTTGTAGTAAGCCTGTTTATATTCACCACTGTAAGTCGCAGCACATGCAGGTGTTTCCTCCATGCTGTCTGAGAGTGCATTGAAAACAGCACTGGCTCGCAAAAGCCATATAGATGATGGGGTGAAACGAGGAACCAAGGGAATTATGTAGTGTGACCCCACACCCCAGAATTCCATTGCTGGCTGGTAGGTATCCCACTATGTGCAGTGTGAAAAATCCCAGAATGCATGCAGCACAGTGTGGAGCAATGCATCATGAGATGTCTGACCAGAACGCTTAGTGCTTATTTCAAGATGTCACTGTGGCCACAAAGATATGAGGAGACAATAGCGTAATTGTGGGATAACAAAGCAATATGTACACACTGCTCATGCAACAATTGTGGGTCACTTAAGGGGGTTCCCAAAACTTGCAACAAGTTTCAATGCAGACATGCATTGAGACATTTAGATGCTTTGTCCCTCAGATTCCATCCCATACAATGGGGTTAATAGCATTTACCTACCTCCCTGGGGTGTAGTGAGGAGAAATACATACAAGATTGTGATGTGCTCGGATATTACAGTAGTGGGTACCAGATAGGTGCCTAAAATATTCTGGTATGCTCAGAATCTAGCACAATGAGGTACTTGCGTTAGCTGGAATCCTATGTGTTCCTGTAATACAAATAATTATGATATCTAATGCTCCCCTCCCCTCCACTCCCAAGGGCTGCTGCAGAATTATTTGTTAAAATATCTGTTTTAGAGCTGTATCCATTCTAGCTTTAAATGTATCAAGGCATGCAGATATCCTCCACTCCTATCTCACAATCTACTAGATCTCACTGTTTCTTGGTATTTTGCTTGCTTTTCCCCCATGAGTTTCCGCCCATTTCTTAACTGTATACCCCCTATCCGGTTGGCTCTAGGTATTTATACCGTGCCCATCACCATGGTTTCTAAACACCTGCAACCACTCAGAACAGTTCTTCCTCATCTGTGTTTATCTTCTTGTTGCAACCTCCCCCCACAATCTTAATGGTGTAAGTGTTCTTACTTTGTAGGAATCTATCGTCCTTTTTCTCCCGTCTTAATAATATTGAAAATCAAACCAGCGTTTTTGAAGGCTGTAAATGGCGTATTTGGTTTGACTTGGTCTTCAAGACACGAGGCAAGTTTTTTGTTTTTTTTTTTTTATTACGAAACACCACATTTCTATAACTCTGAGTAGGATGGGTAATAAACAAATGAGGGAAGAATAAATATCGTTGCAGGACATCAAATGAGAAACAAATCACTGGGAAAAACATCTCTGGGGCTTTTAATTTCTTTATGCCTAGTGTTCCTGCTGACAGGAGGCAGTAAAATACTGTAAATCCATCATTGCATATATACTTACACTATAATCTGAATGTGGTGAGAATGTGTAAGTGTGTGAGGACACGTTCTAAATTTTAAAGTAATGCACAGCAAATAGCACTGAACCCAGGTTATTTTCTTTAACTTCTGAAATGTTCATGGTAGACTTTGCTGACTCTTGGCTTGAGTCCCACTCCCCCAGAATAAATTGTGAAGGGGGAGAGTATCTGCTTATATTTTGTTAGCTGCAGTTTTGGGTTCCAGTTTAACGGGAAAAAATAATAGGTTCTGAATGGGATACTTAAGATCAAAATCATTTTAAAAAATTGATACCTTTGTATAAATGAGTGGTGTGTTATCCTGCTCCTTATTCACCACACACAAAGGATATTGTCCAAATTATATTCTTGCGGTTTTCCTTATTATAAATTAAATTAATAAAATCCTAAGGCAGAACCTGAGTTATAAATATGAGCCTTAGCTCTTAAACTTCCTCCGGGGTAGGCTGATTAGGGTTTTCCCAGCAGAGTCTCCTGTCCCTCCCTCCAGTTCTTTGTTTGCCTCAAAAGCCTTGCCGTTAATAACAGTGATTCATCTCTACCTGTATTAGCAATTGGGAGCAGGGGAGAAATACTGCATTGGATGGTGCTGATGGCACTTAAAACACTCGCAGCACCAGACCGCCTTTCTATATTAGGGCTCCCGATGTCACCCACTGTACTAAGCAGGCCTCTATAAAGGGTTAGGTAGCCTGACATCCAGCTCCACAGTTACTAATACCTACAATCATTAAAACATTTTTAAAAATCAGAATCACTGCTAACCAGTTTTGTGCTGTCCATTTACACTTTGCACTCCACAGTTGTGAGTTGCTTGGACAATGGAACGAATGAGCAGGTTCATTTTTTAAAATTTTAATACATTAATTGCGGTGCTTTTGTGTCTAGGTTTCCAACAGGGAGGGCTGTAAACAAGCAGCTTCCTCATAGTCACCCCTTTGTGGCCTTGGGGCAGCCCTGCAAGTGGCCTCCTGCCTTAGTTTCTCTCTTTGGTCCCCAGTTAGTCCACATGAATGTATCCTCTACTACATCAACATAGTTTATCAAAACATAAACATAGACCATGTCACCCCCAGTTCACGTGGTCTTTAAAACCCGGCTTCATTCTCACCATTACCCGATGTATTCTACCACACCTTCATCTTTCTGACAGGAGAGCCACCCTAGCTCTTCCTTCTAGTGTGTAAATCCTGCTTTTTCCCAGCTGGGACACCCACAGCCTCTCTGCTGGGAGTATTCTTGCGAGGGGAGCCTCCCTCTCTCCCTCAGGTCCTCTTACTGGTCCTTGGGGTGCAGTTCTCTGGAAAGGAGACATCAGCGGGTAAGCCCCTCTGACCTTTGGCTCTGGCTGTCAGGCGTAGAACCATCAGGCACCTCCCTCAGCTGCTCCTCCTGCCTTTAGCCCTCTTCAGCCGTTCCTTCTGCCTCTCTGACTTGGGGATGCTACCCAGCAAATTCCTCTTGCTGCTCTCCTGCCTTCATCCCTCTCCCAGAGTCCACCTTCTGTGTCTGGTAGCTCTCCTTTCCTGCCATCTCTTGACTGGTCTTTTGTAGTTCCCACAAGCTGCTCCACCCTCTTAAATGGCCCAGCTGGGAGCCCCTGAACTGGAACAGGAGCACTGAGCTCAGATTTATTTAACGGGCCAGCTACTTGGTCACACAGCGTAGATGTAATTGTTTTTATTTCATTTTCATGAAACTATTTACATTCATTTTGGGCTTGCTTGCCTCTGCTCCATTTCAAACAAAACGGAAGCACTGGGCCTTTGTTGTCCCTTTTAAGAAATACAAAACATGGAAAACAATGGGCACAGCCGCCTGTGAAGTCAGGTGAAGAAATGCACACAGACCTTGCATGCATAAAAGCTGTTAGTTGTGTCCACCAATGAGCATAGGCCCGTTTCCAGCATTTTGAATGCTAACTAGGAAAGATTTATGTAGCGTTTCCTGATAGCTTCTGTAATTAGTCCTTTAGCCCTTTTCATCTTCAAAGCATGTGAGAAATATTTATTAAAGATGGGGAAACAAAGACACAACTGATGATGCCTTTTGCTGTTCTTACAAGGCTAGCTGTACCTGTGTCCCCTGCCTGGTCTCTCTGAGTACATCTCCTCAGGCATCAGGCCTCATACCTTTACCTATCCTGCAGTCGAAATTCATAGCTACCCTCTCTTACACCAGGACCTGGGCTGCAGTACTCCGTGTATTAACCGGATTTTAAAACAACAGTCTTCACGCAAGTCTATCTTACCGGAAGGCTTATCCCCTGGTGGTAAGCTAGATAGTCTTAATTTCTTCAAACACCCCTTCAGGATGCTGTGTTTCAGTGTGAACAAATCTCCCCTGTCTCTTGAGCGAGTCCCTTTTTAAACAACAGTAGTCCATTTGATCTCTGGTGTGTGCAAGCCTTTCCTTGTCCTAGCATTGGTTTTTAACAACACTCGTGTTCATGGAGAAGTGGCTGACCTTGAGCTATTTTGTTTCCTTCCTGCTTGTTTTTCCTTACAGCCTCCTATTAAACTAAACCAATACCTTCATCCAGCAAACATCCCAATAATCAGGTCAACATACAGTATTCATAAATTATTACAGAGCAGCTTCAATTCTGTCCCAACATTCTGTTAGATTGCGGCTAATAGAGCATTTGAGCTGGGGCCTAAAGAATGTGTAGGGAAATTCAATAACCGTGAATTGCCGATTGTACACTTCTTCATATGCATTCCCTATCATCCTTGGAGTCCCTGCCCAGCTTGCGTTCTCTGTCACCCCTGCAGTCCCTGGCCCCTCTGCTGAACTCCAGTAGTGCATGACAGAACTGGAAGTCCTTCCGAGCACCTTTCCCCATTCTCCACGCAGCCTGCTCTTTGTCTTTCGTTTTAACTCCTGACAACTTTAATCCTTTGCTTTCAACTTACTCTGCCTGTAGTTCCACTGCCTTATTCATTGCAGCTAGTTTAACTATTAATTGCCACATTGATTACTTGGCATCATTGCTGAATTGCTGCGTGCCGCCATTAGCTGCCGCATTGATTCCGCACCTAGCCATGCTTCTTGCTCTCCACCTTTGCTGTGTCTCACTTCTCTCCCTCCCTGTACCACCCCTACATCATCTTGCCTTGTTTCCCTTCTCCGCTCCCTCTACACCTGCGGCTCTCTTCCTGTCCTCGACAAATCCGCACCACGCCTTTGTCTTTTTCTCTCTCTCCTCACTACTGGCAATATTGTACCCCAGACCGGACCACATCCTCTTTTCCCTTCAGCCTATATTCTGAGCTGCCATCCCCCCACCCCGTTGCTGTAGTGATATCCATAAATAGTAATGTCTAGAGGCCTCAGCCAGACTGGGGCCTCATTGTGCTAGGTGCTATACAAACATGTAGGAAATGTCTTCCCTACTCCTGCTCTTCCACTTTCTTTCCCCTTGCCTGGCTTAGTGAATCCTAAGTCTTCCCAGCCTCTGTTAGTGGCCTCTCCTGTCATGGCCTTTTCTTCCTGTTTGCTTCCCACTCCGTTGATCCTGTTACCGCAGGCTCTGTCTCTCTGTTCTAGGAATTTATGCCGTCCGTCTCTTCCTTCACCTATCCTGTGTTGTTATCGTCTCGTCACTGCCCCTCCTCCCCATCTTCCATCTCCCCTTTCGACAGTTGGTTGCATGCTTTCCTCTTGCTCCTGTCCAGCACTCACCTTCGAGTCTTCACTCATGTTCATAAACCGTCTACCTCTCTGGCCTTCTCTCACATCCTCATTTACACTGCAGGGGTGGATCCGCTTGCCACCTGGGCCCCTCTTTTCCCTTCATCTTCACTAGGCTTTGTTGCTCCTTACTCATAGGGAGGAACTGACTGAAAACGTACACGTGATATGAAAGCTTGGAAACAGTGACCACAAGCTCCTTGAATTCAGCTGTGTAAAGCACATACTCAGAGTACACCAGTGCAAAGGTGTTGGATTTCAGGGACGTTAGAAATCTACTACATAAGGTGCGCTGGGAGTAAGTATTAAAATCCACCAGCATGGAGAAAGCTGAAAAATTCTAAAAGACACTGATTTAAGAGGATATAGGCAACGGTTACTTTGGAAAAGAAAAATGCAAGAAATAAGAAACAGTCAGTCTGGTTACCTGAAGGGCTGTTTAAAGATCTGAGATTGTACAACCAGCCCCCCCCAATCAAAAACAGAGTGAGGGAGAAAGAGAAAGTCCCTTAATACACGAGGAGGTTAAACGGATGAGAAGCAGTGGAGTTACTAAACTCTTTCTTTTTGTAGTTTAAAAAAATAAAAAAGTGTGAACAATTAGTGAGGCAGACAGGCTGTTAACATTGCTATTAATAACAGACAGGTAAGGGAGTACATGAAAAAAGTGGACATAACTGCTAAAATGCCACATACCCCAAAGATTAGTCTAGAACTTAGCTAACATTTTACTGTACCACAGTTGCTGGAAAAAACCTGGACAGTGGGGGGAGGTATTGAAAGGCTGAATGATAACAAATACAGTACTGACCTTTACAAGGAGAGCAGAGTGAGCCTAGCAATTACTGTTCTGAAAGTATAACGGCTAGTAAAATAATGGACCAAATAATAAAAAAGGAGGGGGAGGAAGAAGGACGTGTAAGAAACAACACAACCATAAGCCATAGCAACATGAGTTCATAAAGACTAAATCTCACCAGACAAACGTTATTGCTCTTTTGATAGAATTACAAAATTAATGGCTGTAGGGAATGGAAAGGAAAATAGATACGTGTTTGGATTCTAACCTGAAAATTAATTGAAATTGGCTTGGGTTGGAACAGTATCAAGTGGATTGAAAACTGGGCAAAAGACAGTAAACAAAAGTTAATGATAAGCAGCAATGTATCAGAGGGCTGGATGGAGCCAACAGGTTCGAGAGTTGGACTGGTCTTATTTAACTTCTTCATTAATGATCTGAAAGAGGGAATAAACAACACACTAATGACATTTGAAGATAAATGGGGAGTTTTGGGTCTCAGGGAGGGAGGAGTAATAATACAACGGGACCGAGAGGGATTAGAAACAGGGAAAGGAAATAAAATTAGATTCAACTTGGAAACTAATATATCTGGGATGAAATAATCCAAAGTGCATTTACTAAATGAGGTGGAGAAATGTGGAAATCTGCTGAAAGAAACCTAACTGCTGTGGTGTTGAAAACGGCATTAGGTGCTGAAGTACTGCCTCTGTATGACTGCTCCCAACCTTGCTAACACCATTGGAGTTTGAACCAATGTTATCAACAGTGGGACTTGTTTCTAGAAGTTATCGAGTACAGACAATGCTTTATCATGGTTTCTAAAAGTTTAGTCTTTCTTACATCAGCAGCTAAACCATTTAGCAGCATTTCAGAACCCTGCTATTGAACCCAGCCTCACCAGGCCCTTAGATGGCAACCCTACCTGCACCGCAGTGGTATACTGAACCAGTACCCCTGACCGATAGTCTTAGTGTTAAAGGCCTACAGCAGCCATGCTCCAGGCCCCTGATTGGTTGGATAGGCAGCATTCTTATTGGATACCTGGACAATATAAAGACTCCAATAAGAAGAGGAAGTTGTCTGAGCAATAGGCCATGCCCGCTAGTTGCTGTCTCATTTGACTTTGTCTTGTTGCCCTGACTGTGCTTACCTATGCCACCAACCCATCCCCTTGGATTGGATCTCCTGGCTACTGATACCTTTAAGAACTCCAACCATTGCCCTGGAATGGCTCTAATACTGATTGGTTGCTTGGCTACCAGACCACCCACATGTCACTTGGCTGCAGCACTGGACTGCCCCGAGTCTGCTTCAGTCACTAGGCATTGCAGGCAGCTGGCAGGACCTGTTCTTGACAATTACTGTCAGCAAGGGTCCATCTTGAAATATACCTGTAAAGCTTGGTCTATACCCGGGGTTCTCATCTTGGGGATCATTAAGAGGTCCTTGGGGTTGTGAACACTCTGCCTTTCCTATATTGATAAATGGGAGGAGTGGTCTCATAATGGTCCCAGTGCAGAGAAGTGGGCACAGTATGGAAAAGGGTGAGAAACCCTGGATTCCTCTAGGAAACTGAACCATTGCTGAAAATGGGTTTCAGTAATGGGATTCTTGCCCCCTATTCTCTTTCACTGACTTGACCAAGGTGTGTGATTCCTTAAATCGTAAATCCTCCAATGTCTGGGTTGCCCATTGAAATTTGTTACCATGCTGTGACTTCTGCATGATGACATGATCACCACTGTCCTGAGTGGAAGATCTGAAACCGACACCTTCCGCATTCAGACCGGGGTCAAACAGTGTTGTGTGATCACCTCCACCTTGTTCACCATCTGCCTGACTGTCCTCATCCAACTCATCTGAGATGACCTACCATCCGACGTCAGTATCCAGTATTGATTAGACAGGAAGCTCTTCAATCCTGGTTACTTCCGGGCAAAAATGAAACTCACCACCAAGGACATCCACGACCTTCAGTTTGCAGATGACTGTGCGTGATGGCTCACTCTGCACAGGACTAAGCAATGCTAGATCTCTTCAATGCTTCGTACAAGAGATGTGGCCAGTCCTTGAACGTCGCCAAGATAAAAGTCCTCCACCAACCTTCCCCAGGCCAGTTTGAACATCCCTCACACCATCCATGTAAATGGGGAGGCTCTGAAGTATGTGGAGCACTTCCCATATCTCAGCAGCCATCTCTCCTAATGGGCTACCATCAATGAAGTAGTCCAGCATGGGGTTAGCTGCGCCAGTGCCAACGCCTTCAAGCTGCGACTGTGTTTTTGAAAACAGACGTTTGGAAGTCGATGAGGGTCCTGGTTTATAAGGCTATCGTGCTGATCACCCACCTCTACTGCAGTGAAACCTGGACCATCTACTGACACCACATTAAGACTCTTGAGAGCTTCCACTAGTGGTGCTTGCATCAAATCCTGGGGATCAAATGAGAGGACCGCTGGATCAATGTGAGTGTCCTCCATAAAGCTGCATCCACCAGCATCGAAGTCTTGCTCTTGAGAAATCAACTCTGATGGACAGGCCACTGTGCCTGGATGTCCAAGAACCTCCTCTCTCACCAGATTCTCTTCTCCCAGCTCTCCATTAGCCAACGATCAATGGGTGGCCAAAGGAAGCGGTACAATGACATGCTCAAGGTCGCCTTAAGCATGGAGGCATCGACACCAATGACTGGGAGGAGCAAGCTGCTGACCGCTTGACGTGGCACCACCAGGTCCATCAAGGTGTGTGCCCCTTTGAGGCTCAGTGTCTCGACATGGAGGTGGAACGGCAGTGGCAGAGGAAGGAGGAGACCAACCTGGGGCTGTGAATCCTAATCCCTCACGTAACAGCATGCCCCCGCTGCTGAAGAATGTGTGCATCCGGAATCGGGCTCTTCAGTCATCTGAAGACCCATCAAGCCTGATGGATGTCATCCTCGATTCTGAAGGACCGATGAAGACCTTGCCCCAGCACTGTAGACTGATACAAAGTTGTTGTACTACAGATTGGAGAACACGTTCTCATTACCATTTCAGAAAGCATGTCTGAAATAAACTGTGCTAACACTTGGTTCTGCACTCGGAAATATCATCTAAAGTTTCCCTGTTTCTGGCTCAACCACAGGTAAGAGCAATGGTGGTAGAGCTGGTGGAGACAAGGCACCATCATTGTAAACACGATGAGTAAAAATCTGGCCCCATTGAAGTCAGTGAGAGTTGTGTAGATCTGTTCTGGGTAGGATTAGACAACATGCAACGTAAACGATATTATTTGTATTGTGTTATTACTTAGGAGCCCCAGTGAAGGACCAGGATCCCATTGTGCTAGGTGCTATATGAACACAAACAAAAAAAGACAGTTCCTTTACCTTACTGTATGAGTAAAGATAGGTGGCTGCTTCGAGCTGTGTCTACATTTGCACTCCTAAAGTTACACCCCTGCAATGAAGCTAAACAGTTAGTTAACAGCCATAGTAGGAAATGTGTAACCCAAAAGCACAGTGTAATCATCCCTCAGTTGTGCTTGGTATGGAAAATGGTTTTGTCTTGGCTGTGCTGACACTTAAACTGTTTCAGTACCAGATTCATAGGGTAAATGAGACTCGGACGTTGTTTAAGCTGTTTGGTTTTATTTGTCAATTTCATGCTTTTTTGCATATTATTTAAAATAATATTCTTGGGTGAAGAAGAAGCCCAGTCTGTGCATTACGTGCAGCCACCTGCAATAGGAATGCTGGAGGAAGTGCAGGCCATAGCAAGGGTTTCTCACGTAGCTGAATTTTAAAATCCGAACTCTTAAAATGATTGGGTCAGAACATCTGTCTAGCACTCCAGAACTGGCTCTGTGCCCATCTCCTCCTGCTCAAACCTCCCTTGCCATCCTGTTCACACTGAGGCTATGGCTGCACTAGGGATCTTCCGGTGGCGTAGCTGCACCAGCACAGCTGTAGTGGGAGCTGTGTTGGTGGGAGAAACTCTCCCGCTGACATAGTGCAGTCCACACAGGCGCTTAAATCAGCATCAATTATGTGGCTCAGGCAGGTGGCTAATTCACACCCCCAAGCAACATAATTTATGTTGATTTAAGCAGTACTTTAGCCATAGCTTGAGTCTGACTTTGGCTACCAGCTTAGTGCAACTCTTTCCAAAGCCATTTAACAAAGCCCTGTGCCTCAGCTATAGAGCTCGCTCCTTCCGAATTCCTTTCTTTTTCCTCCTTCTGGTCATTGAGATGCTGCTAGCTGGGGGATCCAAGTCAGGATGCTCCACATGGAAGACCATACCAATCACAAGAATATATTTCAACCATTGCAGAAAAGCAACTAAAAATATTTATTCCTGCTGGGTGTGGAAATAAAATAACAAGAATTCAGGCTAACAAATTGGGTTCTATTCCCTCAGCCCCTCAGATGGTCCTTTAAAAAGACCTGGCTTCTTTATATCATAACCCGCAGACTTCCCTCCAGATTGGGACAGTTGGTTTCATCAGGACTTCTACAATTGTGATAGCCTGAGGCATTTTTTTGTACGTGCCTGCTGTCAGAAATCAAGCCATCATGGCCTCACTTTTTATTAGGGTTACATGCTGTTTGCTCCTGGAGTTCTACATGCAGGCTGCTGTGCATAACACTTTTAAAACTCGATGCACATGTATGTAGGCTTACAACTGCAGTGTTGTATTTTGTATCACTCAAAAAAACACAGAAAAGAAGGAGTGGGGTTTGGAGAGGTGGAATGGATGGAGGGAAGTGCAAATGTCACCCCACCAGTGTAACTTTGTTAGAGGAAATTGCAAAGGCAGCTTCTATTCCATTTGGGCAACTTTAGAGGAATGGAAATCTTGGTGTTGAATCAGATTTCAAGGAATTGTATAAATGACAGCAGTGCATCCTCTAATCACTCATACAGGTTGCTGAAGTATCCCTATAAAGTTGGATTAAGAGGGAGGACCCTTACAAGGCTCATGGCACAAATGGACATGCGGAAAAAGATAGAAGCTATTCCTCTTTAAGCCTTGAAAAGGAATAACATTCTAGAGAAACGTGTAACCAGTTAGGGTTTTCAGGTTAAAAATAGAGAAAACAAAATGCCCCTGAATGGCTGCATATTTCCCTCTCTCTTTTTAAACCTTAAAGAGGAATCATGTATTTTTCTGCATGCCCATTTACCCCTTGATCCTGGTAGCCTTTTTAGCAACAGATTTAGCTACATAGAGATGTCATGTAAAGGATCATTTAAAATCCTGATTCCATTTGAAATAAAAGAGCTGCTTATTATTATTATTTGTTATTGAAAATTTATGGAAATTTTGCCATGGATTTTTTTTGGGACCATGACTTGGTCCCATACGTTTTTTTCACTTTGCGCAATAGAAGCAATGGACAATTTTAATAAAACATGCTGCCTTGCTATGAGGAGAAGCTCCAGAATGAACTTGAATGGCTCCCCATCTTAGCCTTTAAATGATAAATCATGTCAAGGCATGAAAATCCATTTAATTCCTTAAGAATGAAAGCAACATGCAGTGCTTTGAATGTGTATGAACAAGATTCTTGTACGTGGACATTGAAATAAACTGTATTATGTAGTTATGTGAAAGCTAGTGGAAGGCAGATAAGTTGAAAAGATTTTACTTATTGTAACAAATTCTCAGGAAAGGTTTCTAGCATTTCAGGCATGTAGGGGACTGGTTTTATGTCTGTCTGTTTCATATCGTGTTCATTGCAAAGTAACTCAGTGCAGTAAACACAGACAGCAGAGCACTGCAGAAAAGGTGTTTCCAAATGCTAATAACTTCTCTTAAAGGAGTGTATGACAAAGAGGTTAGAGACAGAGTGACTAATAATCTTTTAAAAACCCAAGAAAAAAAGTGCACAGTGTATGTCTGCAGCAGAACTAACATGTGGACAGGCTAATGCAAACAACAGGACCATTCACAATGGTTACAATCCGTAACAATAAGGCGGTTATTTGGGGATGTGCATAGCCGTGTTGTGTTCACAGTGCTTGGACAAAGTGAATTGCCTGGATTTTCCTTTGAAAGTCTAGCCCTATACGTAGTCTTTTTATGAAAGGCTTTACTAATCAGACCAACATACATTATTCATATTCTCGAACTGAGATTGTTTCTAGCACTTAAAGGGACACTCTCTACTTACATCACACTTCTGTCTAAAAAGTTTTACTTGCTTTTGCTACACTGACACCAAAGATAACTGGAACTGATAGAAAGGAGAGAAGATAACGATTTTTCTCTGTTTCTTTCAGTTTGTTTACTTTGTGCATTAGTCAGTTTCACTGACTTCCTGCGGTCTTTCATAGGGCAACAAGGAAGAGAGAAATATTTAAAAGAAAAGGGTAAGGTGATTGTAAAACCACAAAAATTAGCAGGGGGGGCTCAGAATGTGTGTCATATCTAAAACTACTTTTATCTTTTTTTTTAAAAATTGGTATTTCATGTTGATAGAGTCCCTTTGAGAATGGAAGGGGCTGAGTTTGATTCTGCTTCATGAATTGCAGTTCCACAGCAGTTTCCCCAAACCACTTTCTTATCTGCAACACAAAAAAGGAATTCCATTATCTCTGTATTTAAGGATCAGGATTTCCTCTCCCATATAAATAACTTTAATTTGGGGTCTTAAAGAAATTTACTATTGAGGGGCTTAATCCAGCCCTTCGTCTGTGCAGCTGGTAAATCTCCAGGGCCAGATGGATTTCCTGCAGAAGTTAATAAAGCTTTTAAATAATTACTAATCCCTGTTTTTGCAAATATGTTAGATTTCTCTTTCTGGGATAAGGTCCTATGTTCTGCCTGATTCACTCCTACACTGACGTCATTTTGCAGTAGAGCAGGAAAGATCTATGAGATTGAGGCATGTTTGTTTGTTTTGCATTTGTTGTGCCTGTTCCTTTAGTTAAATGTGGATTTAAAAACCCTGGCCAAGACATTAGTTAACAGATTAGAAAGGATAATTACCAAATTAATTCACACAGATCAGACAGGCTTTATGCTCTGTAGATACTCAGTTGATAGGATGAGGAATTTGCTAATTTGCCAATTCTAGCTATTAATAAGAAATGCATCTTATTTTCTTTCTGCTCTGAAAATGCTCTTGCTTTGATTGGTTGCATATCACTGTGTTGCATATCTTAAATTTGACAATGTTTCAGTTGTTATTATATAGCAGGCAAGTCAGTCATTCCCATTATCCATCTAAAACCCTATATCAATAGAATCTGATCTCTGCCTTTTAAGCTTTACGATGGGGGTGAGTTGGGGAGGGCTATCAGACTTTTAGTCCCTCCCATCCCCAGTTTTAGGAACTGTCAGTATTAATTTTTTGGTTGATGTTGCAAGATGGTTTGAAAATACAGCAGAGATTTCAGGTGATGGGCAAAACATTTCGTCCCAGTCCTTATCTCACTGTACTTAAAAAAATTAAAATGTAAGGCTTTTATGAATTTTTAATACAAAATTAAAAGGACACTCAAGCTATTGAGGCTTCTGGAATTTATCTTCCCTGGACTATGCAGCATCCATGGAAGAAGTTTTACCTGGTTTCTCCCCAAAAGCTGGTTTTCCAAAATATTATTGTTTTTAGTAGTATCCAATTCACTTTTGTGAGAAACGTGCATAAATACTATATACGTAACCTTTCATCCTGAAAGATCCCAAAATACTTTACTGATTTAACAAGTTGAGTTACAAATTGTGTGCAGGGATCACTTCTCCTGCCAGTTAAATCCGTGAAAACACATGGCAGCTATTTAACAATGCTTCACAGTCCTACCCAGTAGCTTAGGGCAAGAAGTGCTTACAGTTATTAGGTTTCTCCTCCATGTTGTGAGAATGTGGGATACAGCATGGCAGCCTTTTTGTGATCCTTAGATTTCTTTTTATCTGAATGATTTTGAAAATGTAATTAAATTTTAAATACAAGATATACTTAAAAGCAGTAAACTGGGATAATCTTGAGACAGACATTTGAAAGCTAGAATGCACATGAATAACTCATTAATGAGCATCCTGTTTTTCCCCCTATAGCTAAGGTATTGATGTAGTCTAAAAGACCCAATTAGAGCCCATTGATGTTTGAGAGCGCCTATATAAACACAGCAGACACATTAGCTAGGGGCAAAAATTAGGCATGTGTACTGTATGAACTGAAAGTTCTGATATAGAACAGTACGAGATACTCTAAATACTGTCTGAGAGGCACTGACCTGGAATAACTGGCAACACAGAGTGTTTTGAAAAGATAAAGACATTTTCTCAGCCTTGTTTGCCCCATAGTAAACAAATAAGCTTAGAATCAAATTAGAGAACAAGTATAAAATGTTAGTGTCTTCTGAAAAGTGATCATGTGAGAAGGGAAAATGGCAGCTTCTGACTCAATGGATTTGTTCCCTTTCAGTATTCAGAGAGCCATAGCGGCTGACTTCACGGATTTAAAATAAGCTTTTATTACTGTGTATTCCTGTTAACCATCTAGGGCCCCAACAGTACTGCTCAGGGGGAGAGAGCTGGATTCTGTTCTGGCTCATCAAAATCAACTGAATTATTAATTAAATTTCAATTGAAGAATTTTTACTTAATGCATAGGGCAGGAAAAATTCAGGTTGAGTTTGAAAAAGCACCTTGTAAACTGCGCTGATTCGATCTGGAATTGATTGACATACAGTAAACATGGGATGCCAGAATGCAATGTTTACAGTCACTTTTCAGATTGGAATGACCCTTTAATACTGCACATTTGAGTGTAATATATTTTTTTAAAAGAAAAATGACTAGAAGACACAGCCTTTTCCTGACTTCACGGGAGGATGAGTAGGCTAAGCTTTCTCTCTTTCAGTCTACAGTGGAGGGGAGTGGCCATATTAGTAATAAAGTTTTTATACCATATCTTCCGTACCAGTATTATAGAAATAATAAATAATATACTAGAGAGTTCTATAATAAAGTCAGAGAAGTAGAAGGAAAAAAATGGAGGTGCGGACAATGGAGAGGAAGAAATGTTGGGTTTTGGGTGGGATTGTAAAAAGAGATGAAGAGTTCATAATGCAAAGCAATACAGAAGGTATCCAGCGATACAGAAGGTTGTTCCAGATGGTATGAGAAGGTTCTTGTTCCACTCTTGGCTGGATTGTTTGACAGGACAGGAAGTAGGCCACTAGCAGGTGAGGGACAGGGCATGAAAGGGAGAATAGAGGTAGAAAGACCCATGAGGTAGATTGGATAAAATCCAGGGAGCAATTTTGAACAAAGCTCTTTCTGCTTCAGAGGCAGTGATGTCCACACGTAACAGTGGACCTGTTAATCATAGTAACAGTCTAGGGATAAAAACACACTTGGCAGTGCATGCATCCTTCCTGATAAGTTACCCGTTATCTGTCTGACTTCTAAAACGCTGAAAGGCCTTTTTAGTGAAGGTGAACTGGACATAGATTCAGGGGTACCATTGGAGATAGAGGCTATCCACAGTTGTTTTTTGGGGGCACCATCATCCGGCTCTTTTAGGACATTATTTTACAAAATCCCCAGCATTTTTGTTCATGGGATTATGGCTTTTTTCATTTTGCTTCCAAAGCCTTTAATTTAGTTTGTCTTTTAAAAATCCATCCTGACAAAAGGCATGCAACTTTCTAAGCATTTATTAACACACACTTGATAGATGGCTCTCTATCTAAGATGAATGTGTAGTATATAGGATGAAGAAACATCTCAGTTGCTTCTGAAACAAAATGCCAGCGTCTCAATTAATTTGCAAATGGAAAATATCTGCCTTTGATGAATGTACAAAGTGCTGCTGTTAAAGGCCAATCGATATTTTATACAGTAACTGCTGCATACTTGTTACATGCCTAAATAGATCAGAGAAGATTGAATGACACAGCTTATTTCCAAAGTATCTTTTTTTTTTCTTTTAAGCGCTATGAAGAATTTTAGTGAGGTTCTTAACCACTGGGCACTGACCAAGGGTAATTTGGTCCTCTTGCCCCCTAGACTCTCTGATGTTGTGATTGGCTTTTTCAAAATCGAAGTGAATGTGGGCTTGGCTTTTGGAAGGCAGTCAAATGCCTGCTTCCATTCTTTACTCCCCATGTTCGGCTCTGAATGCCTGGTATTGCAGCTAGCGCCTGGCATCCTCGCCAAGTGTAAATGAGTCCTCGTCAATGCAGATAAGGTCATAAAACTGTAGATTAGATATTGCAGTGATATTTCTGCATTTAAAATGGCTCATTAATTGCTATACAATTAAAGTTAGATGTTTTTTACTGTAGATCAGGTAATTCAACTGCTACATAATTTCTGTAGATTGGCAGACTGCACCCTATAGAATTGTGACCTGAATTTTTTTTCTTTCCTTTCCTTCTTTGTCATTTTTAAATTCTCACACCCTAGTAATAAGAGCTGACACTGTGATCTTGAAGCTTCTGAATAAACAGCACTGTTATATAAACCAGCTGGATTACACTAAGAGGTTTACCTTGGTTTCATTTTTGCACCATTCCTTGTACCTCATACAGAATAGATGAGAACCATTTAGCCTGCATTCTTGTGAGATGAGTAAAATGGATACAGTATCTGCTTCCTCTGGGATTCAAATCAGACTTTTCTTTTTTCAAAAAAAAAAAGGCAGCTTAATTGCAAGGCTGTTGCTTTACTGACACATCCTCTGTTTAATGTCTAAGCTGACATCTCCAGGTATTGCCGCAGAACAGGCAGAAAGATGCAAATGCCCAGATGAGATGAATAAATCTAAATAAATAAAAAAATTGAATTAAAATAAAATAAAGACTGAGGAGCTGGAGACAGGAAGGAAATCCTCAGAGAAATGTTGCAAAATGTGGGTAAAGCCATGGAATGACGTTTAGTCAACCTAGCAGGATGAATGTTGGTCCTGGTGCAATGGCTTGTTTGAAGTCATTCTATAGAGGGCTACTTCAGACACGCTGTTAATGAAGCCTCCTTTTATGGTTCCCACCTTTTATTGTCCCCAGCCTTTACCGGATACTTAATTTGAGTTATTCCAAAATGTTCTTTGTGGCTGCAGGAACTTCTCTCTTGAAAGGAAAAGGGGAAAAAACGGTTTAGCAGCATAACCCGTTATCATAATTCATTGCCTCAGGAGGAAAGCCAAAGAGTCACTGGGCCAACGAGACTGAACTACCCTTGTGGCTCTGAACGTTTCTGCTCCACAACTTGCGTTGCTTCTTCATGGACTGGACCTGTTTTGCTGAGGGCTTCTGTCTTCGTGGTCATGGTCCAGTGCCTTTCACAAACACTAAATTCACGGAATGTGTTTAGACTCTGCTGTTTTCTTTGGACAACAATGGCATGCTCTTTCAACTAGGCATCTAACTTGGGGTGAGTTTTGGCTCAAAATCATGTCCTCAAGAACCACTTTTTATAAACAGTCTCCTGATTGCCATTAGTTATGCCCATCTTCTGGGATGTCATTCTCCACTCAAAAGCCAGTCAGTCTCACACTTGTCTTAAAGTGGAGGCACTAGGCAGTGATGGGTTAATGAGAAAGGAAGCCTCCGCTAATACTGAAAGTGTGCTGTCCATTGCAGGCATCTCTGCTGTCCCTGTGCCAGCCCTGACGTACTGGTATTAAACGCCTGCGTTCATGGGATCACACCTGCTTATGCTTAAGTGCCAAAAAATGAATATTTGAGTAGTGAAGGAATTGAGGCTATGAAATGAATGTGCCTGGAACTGTGTCTTTATCACATTGCTGCTAAGCAGCTTCGAGAGAGGTGTGTTGCCTTTTAAAACTGATTGCCCACTTGTGGAGTTATTTACCACCTTCTTGGATCTTTCCTCATGTGGACTCCTGTTCGGTGGCTTTAAAAAAAAAATCATTTAAATTGTGACGGTACACAGAGGCCAACCAGGTTGGGGAACCCCATTGTGCGAGGCGCTGTGTGGACCTATAGGAAATGACAGTCCCTGCCCCAAAGAGCTTACGGTTTATTTTTTTTCATAGAACTTGTATGTAGGTAGCAGAGTTCCCTTGTGAACAAACACGTATTGAGAAAAGAATACTTTCCTACTAGTCTTACCAACTGTAGTAAAGTCAAGCCAGAGGGCTACGGCAGGGTACTTCAGGGCGGATATGTAAGCCCTAGAATGATCAAAGCCCTCTTCCCTACAGGCAGGAGAGAGGTAACAGCTAGGCAATCAGGGGCACCTGGAACCAATTAAGAACCAACCCAGGTGTGCTTAAACCCACACTGGCCAATCAGGAGCACCTGGAACCAATTAAGAACCACCCCAGGTGTACTTTAAACCCTGCCCTGCACTAAAGACAGAGAGGAGTAGAGGAAGGAGCTGTAGGAGAGGGAGGAGCTGTTAGAGAGTGAGTTGGAGCCAGAAGTTTTCTACTGTTGGGGAAACAGAGCAGAGGAGACCCTGATCCTGGTCCCCAGTCTACAGGAAGAACGGGTACCCCCACTGGGCCACCAGCCCAAACGGGCTAGCTACCCTCCCCAGTGAGGTTGGGGAGACAGCCCTCAGGCCTATAGTGAGGCCTGCACCTGCTTGCCCGTGGGGAGGGGCCGAAGAAGAGGGGAAGTCCTAGAGATTTACCCGGACTGGGCTGGGACTACCTTAGGTCCCCGGCCTACAGAGACTGTTGCCAGTGGGTGAGCGCTGGAAAAGGGGGGCTGGCGTACCACACAACTCTCTCAGTTATAGCCTCTGTCTTCTGATACATGATGTTTTTCTTAAAGCCCCGACTCTTGGAGTCACGGGAATGAGAATCTCAGTTTACGTTGAAGAAAAGAAACAAAAAGCAGTCCCTCAAGGTTGTGGATAAAAGTTTGTAAACATGTCACCTAAAGGCTCAAAAAACAGAAGGTGATTAAAAAGAAGCCAAAGTGTTTTATTTTTTAAAATCTCAAGGTCTTTAAGCCCTTCTGATTTTTGGGTGCCTGACTTATGATGTTGGAACACTTGGGGCCAGCAGTGCTGCTGTGCACCCGCCATTATCTGTTTATTCCATCTTCTGCCCTCTGCACAGCTTCCACCCCTCTAATCTCTGCTTACGTAGAGTGTTATAAATCATGTCTCGGCGTGTAGCTGTTGGTGCTGTGGAAATGAGACAGTAACGGGTGCTACATATGTATTTGCATCACTTTGCTGGCCAAGGTTTGGTTTTGCTGATGTCAGCTCGTTTACAGTGAGGTCCTGTCTTAAAAATAGGGCTGCTTGCTATTTTACAATGAAAACGTATGCAGGTTCACAATTAAAAGTACTGTAGCAAGTAAAAAATGCTACAAATAGGGTATAGAACTGAAACTATCAGGGTATTTCTTTGTAGGCCCCAAATTTAAGTATGTGGGGTTTTTTAAAAGAGACTTTTTTTAAGCCTAATATTTATAGAAAGACACAGTATGAACTGTGAATAGGTGTTTTTCAGATCTAATTAACTTCACTTTTAGTAATTGAAGGTGTCGTTAGAAACGTAGCTGATTGAATCTGTTAAAATTGGATTTTTAACTTGTCCTTTTAAAAATGGTCTAATCTTCAGACTATCAGAAGAGATTATGTTACTAATTTCAGAAAAACATACAGCAGAGATAGAAGGGGGCCTAAAATGGGTGACTGAAATGATTAGAGGCATGGAGAGATTTCCATATTAGGAAAGACTGGAAAGATTAGAGCTGTTTAGATTAATGGAGAGATTAATAAAAGGGGATGTAATAGAGGCTTACAAAATAATGAACAATACACATTGAAAGCAGATAAAAGGAAGCAGTTTTTTACATAGTGCATAGTAAACCTATGGAACTCACTGCCAGAAGGTAGAGAGGCCAAGTTCTTGGTAAAATTTAAAAAGGATTAGATATTTATGTGGATATGAGAACATACTCCCAGTTACGCAAGATGAGATAAAAACAATTAGAAGGGATACAAATTCTCTTCCTTCAGGGCAAAGATTAAACATTCCTCTGATGCATCTGGTACTTTCCACTGTCAGACAGGATACCAGACTAGATGGACTAATGGCCTGATCTGTTATGGCAGTTCCTATCTTCCTGGAGATATTACTTTCTTAAAAGCTGCTGGTGAGGTAGTTGATTTGGTTGCTTTAGGAATGTAATTCTAAAGTTTCAATGCAATTGTTTTCTCATGCTCCCACATCTGTTTGTATCCACCTGTTGTCTCTTGTTGACTGTAAACTCTTTGGGGTAGGGGCCAATATTTTTATTCTGTGTTTGCACAGTGCCAAGCACAATGGCCCCATTCCGTGCCCCACAAAACAAATAATAAATAAATAGAATAGACTTTCCAGATTATAATTCCGGGGGGAAAATGTGCTGGTGAATTACATTCTTAAAACCCTCTCCGAAGGTTCACTTTTTGGGTCTAAATTTGGTTCAAAATGAAGTTTTGTTTAGTTTTTTAAAAACAAACTTATACCAATTGAAATCTGTCTATGACTTGAAAATGAGTAGGCTTTTTTTTATAGAAATAAACAGTTCCCTGTAGTTTGCTACCCAAACATTGTAGCTTTCTGCTAGCCTGTTTGACTTTATCAGTGTAATTGACTAGAGGAGACTATAATCAAAATTGCAGCTGAGTAGTAATCTATTTTCATCCTCCAAGTTGAGAGAACTGCAAAATGTAAACAAACAGTAAAACAATATTGAATTATTCAATGTTCAAACTAAATTGAATTTTAAAAAATGGAGTTTGTTTATAATCTTAGGGTATTGCCTATGACTGAGATAAGGAAATCTGCTTATTAAATATGTTATTTTTTGTTTTGTTTTTTTGTGCAGAGAGTAATGAACCTTTTAAGCCTGTCAGGATGAGCTGAAAATATAATATACTGTCTTAAGCACAGGGTGGTTAGTGGAAGTTTTCTCTCCTACCCGAAAGTCTTGATTGGACAGTCATAAAATACTGGCCAGCTTAGTTCAAAACAGCGTTTGATGTTTTGCCAGAAAGAGCAAGAGATTTTCAAGCATGCGTATCTATGTCCTCTATGGAGCATTTAGAAATATTGGATTTGCTTGGTCAGTAAATTTCCACTGATGCATAGTAATCAACCATACTATTCATCACATTTCACTTGATTTGTGCCTACTGGAGTTATCTTTCACTAGCTACAGCAGCCTGAACATACTGATAAGTATTTATTTGCTAATATTTTATCTGAGTATCATGGAGTGCAGTTCTGGCCCTGTTAGAATGCATTGAACCATATCTTCGGTGGTAGACTATTACAACTGATTCTGAATTAAGGAAACTGGCATGCTGATCTGACATAGCCTCTATTTTTAGGTTCAGACCCTTATTCTGATCTTTGACATTCATACCCCATATCTGCCGTGCATTCGCATATCATTTCATCATCAGCATCTGATCACAGCAGAATAGTATCTCATGACATTGATTGCAGATACTTCATTGTGTGACTTTGAAGCATGGTGACACCTTGTTTCTTATGTGGTGTCTTGAGTGTGAAGACTGAAATCCAGAACCCTAGTGTGTGCTGTTGGCAGCCAGTCTTCTTCTTCGAGTGCTTGCTCATGTTCATTCCCAATTAGGTGTGTGTGCGTGCACCAGTGCTGGAAATTTCCCCCTAGTGGTATCCATAGGGCCAGCTCTAGTGCCCCCTGCAGCATCATGCATATGCGCCCGCATATAGGCACTGCTACCTCCCCCCCCACCTCAGTTCCTTCTTACTACCAGTGATGGTGCTAGAATGTCTCTTGCTCTCACAAGTCTCCTCAAACCTAGGGGTTGATTTTTCTCTTTGTTTATCTGTAAACAGTTAATCATTATGTTAGTTAGTTGTAGAGTTACTGTAGTTAAAATCCCAGGGTCAGGGCATGCCCCATTCCCCAGGGTTTAAGCCTTGCGCTTCGTGTAAGAAGCGTATGTCCAGGAGCGACCCACACCAGAGTTACTTGAAGTGTCTTGGGGAAGCTCATGTCTATGAGAGGTGCAAAATTTGCAAGAGTTTTTGCCCACGGACTAAAAAGGACTGTGATATTTGGCTTAAGGCCATTCTTAGGAGTCATCACTCAGACCGGCGTCGGAGCCAGGAAGGTCAGACTCTGCGCCGAGCACTGCAGCCTTGGCACGCAGCGCTCTTCTGGGGGCCTCTTCTTTACGATGCCGTTGGCCATCACGGGTAACAAAGAAGATGCCAAAGAAGATGGGTGCCGACTGGGGGTGCTCACTGGCTGATAAGTTGAAGAAAAGTGGAAGTGACCAGGAGAGACCCGAGTTGGGCAGCCAATCCCTGCAATCCCTGCAGGGTCCCTTGCCATTGCGAGCCTCGACCCTGGCACCGGCCCCTCCACCGATTCTGGGGAGCAATGAAGGACCCCGCCGTCTGATGGTGCCATCGACTTCAGAGGCTTTCCAGGCAATGAAGAGCCTCCTGGCAATGCCTGTTCCCCTGATGCCAAGGGATAGGTCACACTGTGACCTGGCTCCAGTGCCGGCAGCTGCTCTATTCATGGGCAAGGCAGCAATCAGATCTGCGAGGCAGTCACCGGCTCCCATACACCACTTGCTGATGCGTAAACGGTCCCCTGACTTGAGACCCTGCTCTCTGGCACAGAGTAGTGAGAGATTGGTCTCCTGCCGTTGGTCCCCAGGTGTCCAGCACCGATTGGCAAAACAACTGCATCGGGCTTCACTGGACTCACGGATCCCTGTAGCCTTGCCCCCACCCTCCTAGAAAACACATGGACAAGAACCAGTACCAAGACATCCGACACTCAGGCTTTCTGAACTGATCACCGACAACAGAATGCCACGATGTTCCTCTCGGTGCTGAAAGATATTCAGAGTCAGCACCACCTTGGCCCTCAGATAATGGCTCCTCGTCCACAGAATGTGAGGACGAGATCCAGCAGTCGAGATAAGCCCCGTCCCTGATGCCCAGCTTCCCAACAATGCCACCAATAGGGGCATGGCCATGGGGGCTATGGCCTGGTCCATGGCAATACTGGAACCCATGGGGGTTCCCCCCTGGGATCCCACATGCATATTCGGTAGTGGAGACCTTGGTACCGAGATTGTTCATTCCCCAGAGCATGGCGTTATGGAATTGGACCAGGAGGGGTCACCTGCCTTGAGCCTGGGAGAAGCTACCTCTACCAGGTAAGTGGACCCTGTCCCATTGCAATCACTAGCCTCTTCCACATTGTCACCCAATGAGGCAGTAGCAGGACCATCGCTAGCGGCTCTGCTGGACAATTTTAGATCCCACCAGGACTTTCTAAAAAGAGTGGCATCTAACTTGGGCCTCAAAATAGAGGAGCTAGATGAACCAGTGGATGAACTTTTTGGGGTCCTGACATCAGCAGCTCCCTCCAGACTGGCCTTCCCTGTTCAGGAAGGGGTGTTAAAACTTGCCAAAATGTTGTGGCAAACCCCAGCCTCCCTACCCCCCACTTTGAAAAGAGTGGAAAGAGAGTATTATGTTCCAGCAAAGGGGTTTGAGTACCTGTACAACCCTCCCTGGGTGGTCATGGCTGCCAGTGAAAGAGACAGGCAGGGCAGAGTGGGCTCCACGCCCAAAAATAAAGAGACAAAACGGCTGGACTTATTTGGGTGCAAAATTTATTCTACTATGAGCCTACAACTATGTGTATCTAACCAACAGGCATAGCTAGGCAGATACCATTTCAGTATCTGATGGTCACTAGAGAAGAGTGTGGACTACTTAGCGTGCAGCCCTCCAGACAAAGTTCAAGGCCATCCTGGAAGAAGGGAGGATAGTGGCCAGGGCATCTCTACAATCCGCCTCCAATGCAGCAGCCTCCGCAGCCAGGACTGTGGCGTCTGTGGTATCAATGAGAAGGGCTGCTTTGTTGCAGTCTTAGGGCCCTCCATCAGAGGTCCAGCAATCGATACAGGACCTTTCCTTTGATGGCATGGCCCTCTTTGCCAAGCAGATGGACTTGGCTGTTCATCTAGTCTGCTGCAGCTTTTCCTGCCAAGTTCTCAGGCAATGTGGTGCAGGTACTCTTGGACAACATGGTCTCGGTGTACTATATCAATAGGCAAGGCGGGGCCCGGTCACCAGCCCTGTGCCAGAAGGCCATACGTCTATGGGACTTTTGTGTCATCAAAACATTCACTTGTAGGTGGTGCATCTCCTTGGGGACAGCAACACTTTAGCGGACCGCCTCAGCAAGTCCTTTTGCTCTCATCACGAGTGGTCCCTCTACCGAGAGGTGGCCTCTTGTATCTTCCAGAGGTGATGCAATCCACTAGTGGACCTCTTTGCCTCCAGAGAAAACAGGAAATGTCATCACTGCTGCTCTCACCAAGGGCTCAGCGATGGCTCTCTGACCAATACCTTTCTTCTGTTTTGATCAGAAAGTCTCATGTATGCCTTTCTGCCAATACCATTGATCCACAAAGTGCTTGTGAAGGTGAAAAGAGACAAAGCAAGGATTATCCTGGTGGCTCTGGCGTGGCCCCGGCATCACTGGTTTGGGTTGCTGCTCAAGCTGGCAGGGTCCTGGCAGTGGAAGCTCCCATCATGCCCGGACCTCTTGTCCCAGGATCAAGGTTGTCTGCTGCACCCAGACTTGGCTTTCCTACACTCGATGGCGTGGATGTTCCATGGCTGAATGGGGAAGAATGGGCCTGCTCAGCCCAGGTCCAGTGGATTCTACTAGAGAGTAGAAAGCCATCCACCAGATCCTCTTACTAGGCCAAGTGGCAGCGTTTTACCTGCTGGGCAGCTGGACGTAGCCTCCCTAATGGAGACCTCAATCCCACTGGTCCTGGACTGCAGGACGGTTTGGGCTACTCATCCATTAAGGATCACCTGGTGGCTATATTGGCGTTTCACCTGTGAATGGCAGAACAATCTTTTCACATGATTCCTCAAGGGCCTGGAAAGGCTCTTCCCACCAATATGGGAACCAACCCCCCAATGGGATTTGAATCTGGCCATCTCCAGGCTTACTAGGCCTCCATTTGAGCCCTTGACCTCATGTTCCCTTATGCACCTATCCTGGAAGGTTGCATTCCTAGTAGCCATTACATCAGCACGGTGAGTTTTGTTGATTAGAGTGCTGACCTGAAAGCTTCCCTATTCTATCTTTTATAAGGACAAGGTTCAACTACAACCGCAGCCGGCCTTTTTGCCAAAGGTGGTCTCTCACTTTCACCTCAACCACGATATATTTCTGCTGATCTTCTGTCCCAAGTCTCCAACTCGAATGAGGAGAAGCGTCTGCATGCCCTCGATATTAGAAGAGCTCTAGCGTTTTATATTCAGAGACCAAACCCTTCCATCAATCTACGCAGCCCTTTGTTGCGATTGCAGACCGATGGAAGGGACTGCCGCTGTCCTCACAGTAGCTTTCGAAATGGATCACAGCATGTATCCGGACTTGTTACGAGCAGGTAGGAGTTGTGCCTTCAATGTCTTTGATGGCCCACTTGACAAGGTCCCAGACATCAATGGCCTTCCAGGTGCATGTTCCAAGTCAGGACATCTGCAAAGCTGTCACCTGGTCATCGGTACATACCTTTACGTCCCACCATGCCATAACACAGCAAGCCTGGGACAATGCTGGCTTTGGCAGAGCAGTGCTTCAAGCATCGCATCTATGAACTTCTACCCTCCTCCAGGGACACGGCTGGTGAGTCACCTGACTGGGAATGGACATGAGCAAGCACTCGAAGAAGAAAGAATGGTCACTTACCTTATAACTGTTGTTCTTCAAGTTATGTTGCTCATGTCCATTCCACACCCACCTTCCTTCCCCTCTGTTGGAGTTCTGGCAAGAGGGAACTGAGAGGGAGGGGGGGCTGTTAGTGCCGATGTGTGGGCACATATGGGCGCTGCTGCAGGGGGCACTAGAGCTGGCCATATAGGTACCACTAGGGGAAAAATTTCCAGCACTGGTGCATGTGGTGCGCGCACACACCTAATTGGGAATGGACGTGAGCAACACATCTCAAAGAACAATAGTTACGAGGGAAGTAACCGTTCTTTCTTGAACAGTACACTGCTGGCCAAATGCCATTGGGTGTTTGGCACAATGGACTGTCCCACAATGGGATCTTTTCCCGTTCATAAGTGGATGTTGGTAGCCAAAAGGCTATATCTGTTCCCATTTTGGACAACATTTTAATAGGCAAAATTGTATGTTTTGTCAATATGAATCCTCTAAATATAGTTTGTTATACAGACAAATTAGGCTTCTGTATCATGAATGGGAGAGATGGATTATGTCTGTGAGTTTGAGATGCTGCAGTGTTTATTTATGGGTCTTTGTGTTATGGAAACAAATGAATTCTCTCTCTAATAACAACAATAATCATTTTTATTTTCAAGCAAAATTAGCACTGATTGAAAGGGATTGGCTTGAAAGCTCTGGCGACTGATAGGTAAGGCACAGGTCCTGGCAAACTTCAGTGAGACAGGAGTTCCATCTCCATGGTTCATCAAATGCATAGAGCTTTTACTGAGCCTGCCAATGAGAGAGTCAGTTTTAATGATGGCTTTTGGGATGTGGACACTTGTCCACTGAGGACTGGCCTGAAACCCATGGACTGTGACCCACCGAGTTTCATAGAGCCATCAAACAGTTGTTAGATGGTGATGACTTTGGCTAGATAATGTCTAGCAGACTAGAGGTGAAGTCTCTCCTGCTGAACTCCAGCCATGTGGGTTGTACCTTGGGGAAGTCCTGAGTAGCTGAATTCTTGATCAGTAGGTTTTATGGAAAAATAATGAATATAAAAAAGAGTGTTCTTGGGATGTTTGGCGGTGTATAGCTGTCCACCTCTCAGTAGTTGCAGTATTGCCACACTCAGCTTTCCAAAATCATGAGACGAGCCCCCAAAATTCACAAGATATTTAAAAAATAACTTTTAGAGAGGAAGAATGGCCCAGTGGCTAGGGAGACCTGGGTCCAGTTCCCTGTTCTGCCACAGGCGTCTTGTGTGACCCTGGACAAGTCATTTGGTTTCTCTGTCTCAGTTCCCCATCTGTATAATGGGGATAATAGCACTGCCCTGCCTGACAGGGGTGTTATGAAATGAATAAATTAAAGATTGCAGCATGCCCAGATACTAGTTATTGTGCTATTTTTTCCCCCCTTTTGGTTTTTGAACCTTTGGGGTCATGTTTTCATGCCTTTCTTTGCAATCATGAGGGCTGATTTTCATGTAATCACATGTCTCCAGGAACTGGAGCTTTGAGAAGTTATTTGAGCCAAATAACTTGAGGCTCGAAATAAAATCGCAGGAGTTGGCAATCACTGGGTGTGCGTCACCCTGGAATTGCGACTGCCGCTTTGCAAAGAGCTATGTCAGAGCATTGTAAGTAAGTGACAGAACAAATTTCAGTTCCTCTTTAATTTATCAACATTGTGTCTCCCCAGTCCTCCCCATCCCACCCCCCGGATTTCCTTCAGACATGCAGCACTTTGTGCCATGTATCTAAAAACAGACTAGTGTCCTAAATGCTCACCTTTGTGATGGGCTGGGCCTTAGTTTTATGAGCTGTGGACTGGAGTCTTAAATCTGTTTGTTCCTTTACTGTCTTTGTACCAGACTGTTGAATGTCAGACTGACATTGATGTTTTAGTAGAAAATTTCATGATTCAATAAAGTGTTTCAGATTAATGAAACACGTAAAAGGATTCTGAATGTTTTTAATGCTGTAATTATTCAAAAGAAGGGCATCTGAGAGGGTGTGGGAGAGGAGAGTGTGTTTTGCTGTAAGGTCACACTAACATGCAATGGCAGCCTTAGATGCTGCTGAATGACCTTACTACTTACCTATCAAGTCTCTTTTAGATGCAGAACGAAGGTGACTGGCCAGTGAGCACACAGTATGTTTTTAAAAAGCCACCTGGTGTAGCAGGGATGATTTTGTCAGGATAAACAAAAAGATATAATTTATTAATCAAGCCATACAAATACCGAGTTGGTATTCCAGCAGGACTAAGCCTTACGTAATCTCCAATACTGCTACATGGCCTCCGATTCATGTGGCAAAAAGACTCAAATGAACTGGAGCTTGTGAAATAATGGAGTGCTGTCATGGCCTGCCCCTGTGAGTGCTGTAAGCCTTCTGTTGTGCTCAGGAGGAGATGAGACCATTCAGAAGTTCAAAGTGCTGGGGCCTTAGGCCAAAATTTTGAAACTTGGGTGCTTAGAGTTAGCCATTTACTTAAGTGGCCTAGCTTTCAGAGGTGCCGAGGTCTACCCGCTCTCATTGGTTTCACTGGGAATGTGTGGGGCTTAGCTCCCCTGAGAACTAGGCCCGTTATTTAGGTGCCTAACTATAGAAGCAGGTGGCTACCCTTCAGGCTGCGAGAGTGAGAATGCTGGCTTTAGTAAACAACAGAAGAATAATATGCTTCTGGGCTTGCTACAGATCACAAACACACAATGCTCTGACCAGGCTTGCTGCTTTTTTATACCTGCACCATTTTTTCCCCCACCTTCAGGGTCTTCTGGTGAGGTCAATGATGTTTTGCAAAAATGTGAACCAAAATTAACTAAGTACATTTCTCTGTGTTCTTTGCCCCACAAGAGGCATGAAGTAAACGATCAACTTAATATTAACTTACATCTGGTTTCCTCTTGTTTGTTTCCAAGTTGTATTGGTCAGGTCCATTCCTCTGACCTGCCAACCTGTGTCCTTTTGAGATGTCACCACAGCCCTTCAGCCCTGGAGGATGATGGGAGTTAGCCAAAAGTGGGGTCAGAAAAAAGTCTTTAAAATATATCTATATCTATATAGCATGGCTTATAAACTATCATTTTTAAATTCCATATGGTATACAATAATATTTTCAAATATTTTCAAAACCTCCACTTATCTGATGCTTTATCTAGGCTAGCTTCACAGTCCAGCAAGGCTGAGTGCTACTAGGTTAGCTGTCGTTTATAATTGGTATTGTGCTGAAATATCTCATGTGCCTCTTGGCATGTATAATAATACCTAGAGCTTATATAGAACTTCTCATGAGTAGATCTCAAAGTTTTACAAAGGAGGTCAATACCATTACTGTCATGGAAGACGGGAGAGATTCCAGAGGACTAGAAAGAGGCAAATACAGGGTCAATCTATAAAAAGAGGAATAAGGACAACCCAAGGGAATTACAGACCAATCATCTTAATTTCAGCAACCAGAAAAATAATGGAGCAGATAATTAAGCAATCAATTTGCAAACACTTAGAAGATAAGTAATAGGCAGCATGGATTTGTCAAGAACAAATCGTGTCAAAGCAACCTAATAGCTTTCTTTGACAAGGGTAACAAGCCTTGTAGACAGGGAGGGTGGGGGAGAAGAAGAGGTAGATGTGGTATATCTTGACTTTAGTAAGGCTTTTGATACTGTCTCGCATGACCATCTCATAAACAAAGAGGGAAATGCCATCTAGATGGAGCTACTACAAGATGGATGCATAGCTGGTTGGAAAACTGTTCCCAGAGAACAGTTATCAGTGGTTCACAGTCAAGCTGGAAGGGCATATGGAGAGGGGTCCCGCAGCGATCAGTTCTGGTTCTGTTCAATATCCTCATCAATGATTTAGATAATGGTATACGGCTTATAAAGTTTGTAGGCAGTACCAAACTGGGAGGGGTTGCAAGTGCTTTGGAGATAGGATTAAAATTCAAAATGATCTGGACAAACTGAGAAATAGTCTGAAGTAAATAGGATGAAATTTAATAAGGACAAATGCAAAGTGCTCCACTTGGGAAGGAACAATCAGTTGCACACATACAAAATGGGAAATGACTCCCTAGGAAGGAGTACTGCGGAAAAGATTCTGGGGGTCATAGTGGATCACAAACTAAATATGAGTCAATAGTGCAATACTGTTGCAGAAAAAGCAGACATCATTCTGGGATATATTAGCAGGAGTGTTGCAAACAAGTAGTAATTCTTTCCCTCTACGTTATGTCCAGTTCTGGGCGCCACATTTTAGGAAAGATGTGGACAAGTTGGAGAAGGTCCAGAGAAAGCAACAAAAATGATTAAAGGTCTAGAACAGTGATACTCAGTGAGGGGTCTGCAGCTCCCTGGGGGGACATGAGCTGGTTTTGCGTGGCTGTGGGACCCCAGGGCTGAAGGCCAGCACTCTGAGCTCCGGTGCCCCTGTGGGGCTGAGCCTGGGAGCAGAGTCATAGAGAGCCCTGAGTCCTGCTGGGCCCTGGAGTTTTTATATAGTATCTTTGCGGGGCTTCAGAAAGAAAAAAAGTTGATTAAACCCTCGTCTAGAAAACATGACCTCTGAGGAAAGATTGAAAAAAATGGGCTTGTTTAGTCTGGGGAAGAGAAGACTGAGGAGGGACATAACAGTTTGCAAGTACATAAAAGGTTCTAACAAGTAGAAGGGAGAAAATTTGTTCTTGTTAATCTCTGAGGATAGGACAAGAGGGCTTAAATTGCAACAAGGGCAGTTTAGGTTGGACATTAGGAAAAACTTCTGAACTGTCAGAGTAGTTAAACTCTTGAATGAATTACATAGGGAAGTTAGGTAGATACATAGATGCAGTTGCAAGGTTGGGGAATTAAACTTAACATTGCAATCATAAATGCATGTTAAATTACTTCAAAATAATATACTTTGAATTATTATTTTTTTAATTTTAAATTTTCTCTCACTTTGAGACCATTTGTTGGTTTCACCTGCCCCGCCCTAAAGCCTGAGAAGAAATTTACCTACTAGATTTATAAAAATGCTTGTTGTTCTCTGTCCATTTTTGGGGGGTAAGATCACAGTGGTATATTACAGTAATACTACAGCAGTTTTGTCAGCTCTTGAGATTTTATGGAAAGTCTCGTAATATTTTATATTTTTCTTAAAACCCCAACTCCTGGAGTCATGGGATCACGAGAGAATTTGAGCTTTCATAAACAAACAAACAAACAAAGTAAATTTCTAGCCATTGTGGAGAAATCCTTGAAAATGTGAGAGCTTAAAAATCAGAAGGCAAATTAAAAAACCTCCAAATTTAGCATTTTTAAAAATCTTAGGATATTTAACTCAATATCATGATATTTGTCTGTTTGGGACTGGCAGTACAGCTACATGAATGTATCACATTTAAAGGTAGGATAAATGACGCAAGGAAGGAAACAATTCCACATAAGGAAAGTACTGGAAATCACCAGGGGAAAGCCTTGTTAAAACATATAAATCAATATATTTTTCATCGTATTCTGCAATGTAGGAGCAAGGCACAAGGCCACTCAGGATAGGCAGCAGTGGACAGATAAACATAAGGTTATTACTTAACTGAGACATTCGTACAAATACTTTGCAACATTTCCAAGACAGTCAGGCAAGCAATAATTGTTCATTCTGCTGTCAGTTCAGTGGAACAGCGCGTTTAAGCAGACCCTGTGATGCAAATCAGGCATGGCTATCTTCTAACAAATGATGAGTTTCAGTGAATTGCAATGGAAATGTTAATGCAAATCCCTTTTAATAAGAAAACAAATCTTTTTCGTAACATTTTTTGTCTACTTAGCTATGTCCCAATATTGAAAAGTAAAAACAATATTTTAAAACACAAAAGCCCAATAGAAATATTTCCATGCTTAAAAAATTAAAAAATCCAATGAACGGAGTCATTTTAAAACAAACAAACATCCCTTTCAGTCTTTGAATCTAAGGTAGGGTAAGTAAATAATTATCACCACATATAGATGGTGAACCTGAGACAAAGTTTAAGATTACCAATGGTGTGAGTTTCCACATATGCAAATAATTTATAGATACACAATGTAAACATTTGTGCTAAAGATGTTATCACTTGTGCTTCCTTAGTACACCCCAGTCAGCTAGGAGCACACCTACGTTAGTAACTCAGCATATGGGAAAAAGAAGTTCAGTTTAACATGGGAGTTTAGAAATATATTAACTTTCAGATCTGAGGGACATAGAGGCAAATTCTGTATAATAAACGCCTCACCAAAGTGGGAGAAAAAAGCAGTTAAAAAGATCTTAAAGCAACTATCTGCAATTCAGTGTGAAAATGCTACAACTTTCTGAAGACACGTTTGCCAAAATTTTCAAAAATAGTTGGACTTCTAAATTCAAATGTAGGTATCTGCCTGGTTTTTGAAAGTGCTGATCATCCAACAGCTTCCAAGTATCTCAGGCAGGTGTGTACATTTAAATTTAGGAACTTATCTTTAGGGTTCTGTTTTTGAAAATCTTGGCCCCTGAGGATAGCCCACGAGAAAGGCAAATATAGTTCCCGTCATCACAACAAAAAATAAAATAAGTATTTGGCTATTCTCTTTTTAATACAGTTTTGTTGCGTATTTGTCTGTGAAACTATTTCTGATCTAGTGCTTGAATGCACTGGGATCTTATTTTGCAAACACATATAAACCTGAGTAAGTTTACTCACATGAGTAGTCATGGGATTACTTGAGAGAGTAAAGTTATTCATGTGCTTGGATTGGAGCCTGTCAGTGTTGAAGTTGTGCTCAAAGAAGAGAGAGAAATCAATGTTGTGTATAGTGCATATTTCATGGCAAGGTAATTAAAATACTTTACAGAAAGCAGAATTGTAGCACTGGTCTGTCACTGCAGATATATCATATCTTTATAAAGTCATAGAAATGTAGGGCTGGAAGGGACCTCAAGAGGTCATCTAGTCCCACCCTCTGCTCTGAGGCAAGGCCAAGTAAATGTAGACCATCCTTGACAGGTGTTTAAAAACCTTCAAGGGTGGGGATTCCACAGCTTTCCTTGGAAGCCTATTCCAGTGCTTAATTATCCTTTTGGTTAGAAAGTTTTTCCTGCTCTGTAACCTAAATCTCCCTGGCTGCAGATTAAGCCAATTACTTCTTGTCCTACATTCAGTGGACATGGAGAACAATTGATAACTGTCCTCTTGATAAGAGCCATTAATATTTGAAAACCCATTATCAGGTTCACCCCTCAGTCTTCTTTTCACAAGACTAAACATGCCCAGTTTTTTTAACCTATCATTATAGGTCAGATCTGCTAAACTTTTAATCACATTTGTTGCTATCTCCTGTTTGTCCACACCTTCCCTAAAGTGCGGTGCCCAGAAATGGACACAGTACTCTAGCTGAGGTCTCACCGGTGCCAAGTAGAGTGGTACAATTACATACCATGCTTTACATATGACACTTCTGTTACTGCACCCCAGAATATTGGCCTTTTTGCAACAGCATCGTACTGTTGACTCAGATTCAGTTTGTGATCTATTATAACCCCCAGATCCTTTTCAGCAGGTACTACCACCTAGTCACTCGTTCCGCATTTTGTAGTTATGCATTGGATGATGATATGATGAGGAACTTCATATTAGTATACAAGGATGACAAAATATTGCAAAGTGCTGCTAAACATAGAGATCTAAGCTTGAAGAAAAAATGGATTATTATCGGGTCACATAATTAAAGACTTTTTGTGTATACATGAGAGGTCAGAACTAAAGTTGTGCACAATATTTGCATTTCCTGACGAGTGTTTCACTGTGCAAACTTAATGGTCCGTTAATGTTGGATTCTTTTTTTTTATGGATTGTATATCTTTTGCGTGGACAGTTCCTTTACCCAGTTATTTGTGCACTTGTTCTGTCCGTTCATGAACATGTACAGCTTATGTGAAACCAGGTTTAAAACACCATGCAAACCCAGAAAACATTCCAGGGAAGTCTGCTTCATGTGGGTTTTCCAAAGAACATGGGAAAACTAACACCATCTCTATATTATAGGAAGTCTTGATATCATTATATCACTAGTGTTGTAGAGTCACATCATGAGGCATTGTACTGCCCAGCATGAGAACTGTGGCTAGGTAGAAAGGAATAGAGCATTCAGGTCAGTGTGTCTAGTTCACAGACTTTATCTATAATGAAAGAAGCCTGAGAGAATACTGTATGCTAGAGTAATCTCTAAAATACCAGTTAAATATGTGTAAATAGCTGCAGGCTTGGATACTGTAACATTCAGGAGGTTTAGGATTGATTGATTACCCTGTAAAAAGACAGCAGTTCTATGTTCCACATTATGGTTAATTATATCACGCTTGATGGCGTCATACTATGTGCGCACATAACTGAGAAATGTGTCTATTAGATGAACACTAGGCGCTACCCGGTTCCAGTTGCTTGTCCCATGGCATTCATTTAAGCTGCAAAAAATGTAAAAGTATATAGTTACTGTTAATTTCACTGGGGGGTTTTAGCTTCGTATATGTAATCCTTACTTTTACAGTCTTTCATTACATTAAAGGAGTATCATTACCTCATGATTCTTGCCCATAAACAGCTAAACAGTACTTGACATTTGAAGAGATTTTCTGTTGTGCACTTGTATAGTCAAAGAGTAATACTAATCCTATTAAAGATATTATGTCATGGAGGCATGCCTTGGGGGAAGACTTGTTCTAATTGGCTAGCTGTAAAGCAGAGGGGAGGGGCTATGAAGAGGGTGGATTTATTCCTTAATCGTTAAATCAGGGATTTCTGTGGGAAATGCCCAGTGGTTGCAGTTGCTGATGATTTCACATCAACAGCAGTGCAACAGAGAGTGAGCTCCAATAGCTGATTACTGAATGAGATACTGCAAACGGATAAAAAAAAAAAAAAAGCAGCATGTGAGAGGCAGTCAGTGTGAGGCAGAGAAGAGAGCTGAGAGAGCAAGAAAAGTGCTCAGGATGGGGAAAGTCTTCCAGGTGTATTGGACAAGCCTTTTGGAAATGGGTGTAAGGACCATCTGCTGTCTATAGATCAGAGGACTGTGGACTAAGAGTGGGGAGAAAGAGTTTATGGCTGTTTTAAATAAAAAGCTAAGTTATGCATAACCGATTCATCAAGACGTCATGAGAATGTTCCTGCATGGGAGGCTGGTGTATAAATCAAAGCTACAGATACCTATAGTACAGCTTACTTTGCTATAAATCAGAAAAAGAAAAGAAAAAAAGCAGCAATGCAGGGAATATTGCAATAAATTCGACAGTGGTTATGTGATTTGTTTGCTAAGATAAAGAACAATCAGCCTTGTACGACTGTGGAGTTCACAAGGCATTGCATTTAATGCTGAGAGATGCTAGACATTAAATCTGACAACTGTGAAAAGAGAGATCATGGAGAAGTCAAGTAGTGAGGATTCTTCAATTCACCGTAGTCCATCTTTGGACAGCAGGGACTCAGACTTTGCTAAACCTTCTACCTCAGGCAGGCAGTTTGGTCGAGCTTTTACTGCTGGAGCTTTTTACGGTACTGCTGGATCACGCACACAGAGCCACACCGGGGCTGGAACAGGCACCGGCATTGGAACTGGGACTGGCATAAAAAGTGACAAATACAATGCACCCAAAGGCAGCAAATATGTGGTGTTTTACCTGGATCTATCCTTTGTTTTCCTTTTAGAATTTAAGAAGTGCAACATGGCAAGAGGCTGCCTGTGTTGTTTGAAATACATGATGTTCCTATTCAATTTAATGTTTTGGGTGAGTATTGCCTTTTCTCCAATTTCCTTCATTTGTTAGAGTTCTCTGTACTACTGCATTATGTGCATAGTGCATCTTTGAAGCACTACCGTGAGCTTTTTTTCGTTCCCCTTTCTCTCTTGTACCTGCATGGAATATTTACAGTGCTAAATCTGTGCCCTATGGGAAAATGTACATGTTTTCTACAGATTTTACCTCTTATTACTGTACTTTGATTACAGATTATTAAAACTGAAATCTTCTATTTTATGTCTTTTGTCTAGGATAAATTAAAAGAGGGCAGGACCTTTTTAACATTTAAAATGATCCAAATCAGTTCAGTGGGATTTTTTACATTCTGTTACAGTGCCTCATGCTGCATGAAGTTGCAGGATAATTTAAACCTGACTTACATTTTTGTTGTTCCCTTCAATCTTCCTGACTCTTCTAAAGTAATTGACAAACTGCTTTTCAAACTGAATGAAGTTTAGTCTCTTTTCTCTACTTTTAAAAATATGCATATAGGTTCTAATCCTAAAGTGTCAGCACAAATGTAAAATGACTGGAATGACAAATGACTCCTGATTCAGTTTCAGTCACAGTTGTCCTAATTGGTGTGTTAAGTTGGAGACTAGCTCTTGCTTTTGAGGGGATCAAAACTGATTTTCCTCTACTAGCGAGGAAGCGTGAGGCGTTGTAACAATGCTTCAGCAAGCAGATTCAAAGTATAAACGACTTCTTTGAGTAAACTAATGTCACGTACACTTGGAAACAAGGCTATGAAATCAGCCAGCTACTGGGCATCCCTGTTTGAACAATATTAGAGGGAAAAATGCAATCAAATTGAAATGTCGAGTACATTTGAATACAGTGGAGTACAAAATTGTTTTATCCGAATTAAGGGCAGCAGTTTTCTGCTGATTAAAAAAAGCAATTATAATATTAATGTCTTTGTACTTTAAAAAAAATTCTAGGTTATAATTCAGAAATAAAAATTATCTCAGAAGTAAATTAAAATGTAGCTTTATTGGTTTATTTTTAAGCTAGAAAGGCATTAAAGTCTAATTTGGACACATACTTCTGCTGTGGAGAAGTCAACAGTGAAGTTAGGAGCCATGTCTCTGCCTTATTCACCGGCTTCTCTGTTTAGCTGACCCACTTGCTGAAATAACTTTTAACAGCCAGAGGGAATGGGAGACCTGGTAGGGCACAGGACGACTCATGCACCAGTGAGCTTAAATAGTAAAGGTACTGAACCCTTCCTATCACGGAAGGTGCAGAAATCTGACTTAGACAATCTTCTGAGTCGGGTTTCACAGAAGGTTGGGGCTGAAAGGGGCCACTCAGGAATATCTAATTCAAACCCCTACGTCACTCATGATTTTTCGCTCACTTCTTTCTGAACTCTCTATTAGGATATAAACTTGTCACCAGGCAGGGTCGTTCATGCCAATGCTGCATTACTCTGACTCCCTAGACATATCTGCCTATGCTAATTATTGCCATTAGTTTTAGTAAATGGGACAACAGATGGGGAGGACTCTGAGTTACTACAGAGTATTCTTTCCAGGTGTCTGGCTGGTGGGCCCTGCCCACATGATCAGGGTCTAACTGATCACCATATTTGGGGTTGGGAAAAGAGATATTTTCAGGCAAGAGTTCAGGTGAGAGGGAGAGCCGACAGGGCACAGAGATACAGGAAGGCTTTTCCAGGTCGTAGGAGCTGCAGAGTAAGGCCTGGCCCTGGCAATAATGAGATTGCATGTAGAGACAGAGAAGAGTCCAGTGGTGTATGAGCAGATGAATCAGAAAGCTGAGTAGAGAGAGAGGGTCTGAAATAGGATGAAGTGAGTTCATGAAGGAACCACACAAAAAGGGTCACTGGAAAGTTGGGAAAAAATAGCAAAGAGAGCAACTAAAAAGATACATCAACAGAGATTTAACACCTAATTATGGACAGCCGAGAAAAACGTTACTTATGAAGGAGAAGAAAGAGAGAATCTAATACCATTATACAGCATGAGGTTTGAAGGGATACCTAAGGACTAATCATACAGAACAAGAGTAATAAGACCAGGAGTAAAGTACTAATAGACTTGAAGGTCAGAAGAGACCATCACGATCACCTGGTCTGACCTCCTGCACATTGTAGGCCCCAGAACCTCACCCAGCCTTCTCCTGTAATAGATTCCTAGCCTCTGGCTGAGTTCGTGAAGTTCTCAAATCATGGCTCAAAGACTTCAAGTTGCAAAGAACCCACCATTTACACTAGTTCAAACCTGCAAGTGACCCATGCCTCATGCTGCATAGGAAGACGGAAAAACCCTAGGGTCTCTGACCTGAGGGAGAATTCCTTCTACCTTGGTCTATACCATATTTTCCTCTTTTCTTGTTAATCTTTGTCTCTGTATTCTTCATGATGACTCTGTCAATTGTTCCGAGATGCGCTTTGTATGAATGTAAACGTTGGTGTTAAATGATGAATCTGAGATTTTAGAGACGTGCTGATACAAAGTAGCAAATTTTCAAAGTAGTTTACCACAGGAGTTGGATCCCTTTGCCACGTTGAAACTGTTCAGAAGTTCCTCTTTTTTACACACACGTTTATTGGGTTAAACTGAAGCTCTGAGAATTGTGTGCCTACATCCATTATTTTCAGAGGGCTGCAGTACCACTAAATGTTACTATTGAGTGTTGATTATTTTTAACAGGAACGTGTCATCCTTCTGTGCTTTGCGGCACTCAGCTGAAAGTTGTGTGTAATTTGTAAAATTCGGTGTCAGTTTTGTTGTTCATAAAAGGCTAGAGCGAAGGATGCTGTGGGCAGATGCTCTGCAGTCTGTCTGATTTTGACTTTGCACCTTGGTCTTGATCTGACCTACCATGTAATTTTCCTGGGGTGCCATCCCAGCTTTGCCAGTGTTCCTTAACACTGATTTCAGTACCATGACTGTTCCAGTCCTGGGCTCCCTACACAGCTCTGTCAGTGCTGCTCAATCCTGCCCTGCAGCCCCCTGGACATTTCAATCCTCTCTTTCCAGATCTGTCTGTGCCCCACTGTCCTGCCCTACAACACACCCAGTTCAAAACTCTTGTCCCCCCATCTTGGCCAGAACATCTGATTTCGGAACTATATCATCCCCTGCTGCTGCAGTTATATGTGCCTACACATCCCTGCCAGAACATCTCAGTCCAAACCTATGAAGTTCTGTGCTGCTGATGACCAGTGGCTGCCAACTTGTTCAAGACTATGTGGTGGCTTTATGATGTGGAGTGCTTTCCTCAAAGGGCTCATTTTAGGGAAGCAAATCAGTCTGGACCTATGAGTTAACATAGAATGTGAATCCACGTCTCTAAAGATAGATGGTGAATGCCTGAAATCAACATCCCCTCTGCTGGCAAAAGGAAGAGACAATATTTCATGAGTTTATTTGGATGACTATAAAACGAAGCTGACAATTTATGTTTCAGGGAGCCTGCAATCAGATGCCAGTCTACCTGCTATGTGTTGAATTATCCTATTAATGAGTACTACAAAATAGGAATTTGTATAGCATGCTGTTGTGGTTCTTTTGACGTTATTTAGAAGTCAGTGGTTACTTCATCACTGCATGTTTTGCAAGTGATGTCTTTCGGGGTCTGTCTTCCTACACACAGTCTTCAAATGCTGTGTTTTTCTAGCTAAAGCATGCTGAACATTGTTCCCTTTTAAGTCCCATCAGTACAGCTCTTGAGCAGTCACCCAGAAAATGAGGCCAGTGGCTCCTTTTTCATCATTCACAGCCTGGCAATGAGGGGCCAAGACTGAGACCAACCTACTCTAAGATGTCCCGTCTGGCAGCCAGTTGTGCTGCCCCAAAACCACTGGTCTGGCTCAAAGGGTATCCATAGGAAGATGCTATGGATGCAGTGGCTAGAATACAGTTTGCACTGTCACATACGTAAATGTACCATCTCTTTGTTGACCGTGGTGAACAGGTGCATTGTTTCTGCAGATGACCATTTCAATCACCACATCAAAAATTATATTAAATGTATTGCATCTTAGTCATCTGTACCCTTGACATGAAAATGCCCTTCTTCATTTAGTACGAGGTGGACTAACTAACCTATAGTGTTGGATGCATCATTTGCTTTGCAAAAGACGTATCTTGCTGTAGATGGGCATATCAGTAACTTGAAACAGCAGGTCTTTTTCACCATGCTGCTAAGAACTTCAGGTATTTTTCCGTGGCCCTATGTGGTTCTTAGCAGTTGTTCTTGGCCATCTGGCTTTGCTTTCTTTTGGAGATTAGAAAAGTCTGAGCTGAGGGTTAAGGAAGCTTATAGTATTTAATTGTGTGGCTAGGATGGTGATTTATACTGAACTCATCTTAAGTGCATAATATGTTTGACAAAAGGTCTGTGCACGTACATATATTAGTTGATTCAGTTTGCCTTCCAGAGCATTTAGGTGCAAATGAATCAGGTTTGCAAAGTGGCCAATACAACCTCACAGAAGAAATCAAATATTGATTTTTGTTTATACAGATAGCAGCTTAATTGTTAAGAAAGATAATAGCTACATATAAAGATTGGGATATGGGTTAATACAAAATATTTCACTTCAGTGCGTTATTGAGAAAGGTAGAGTGTTACAACTGTTTATAAAACGTATTGCAAAATCTTTAAGTAATAAGATTTTATGAATAGAACAGTAAACTTTCAAAGATAAATGAAAGTTCACTTTGCCTGTTTAAACAAGGGAAATTTTGAAGTGGTAAGAATATTTGTTCAAAGTTACAGTAGACAACTTTACATATGGAGTTTGGTGTATGGATAGATGTTAGGTTGCCCTGTTCTTTTAATTAAGGGCAATTAGTCCCTCATGGTGCATTTATTTTGGAATGTTCATGGTGTACATTTTGATAGATTTTAGCATTGCTTATTTGTTTAAATTTGCTAATACAGTGCATTTATACTCTATGAACGTTGAGATAGAAAATCATCCAGAGAGTTAATAATGTCATAATGGGTAGGAAAGCTAAGAATTGGCTGTAAGTCACTTCATGTGATTCTTTTGTTAAATGTAGCCTGCCTGTATATTTCTTTGACAAAAAATATAAAGTCCTTTGTTAAGAACTTAAATAATTACAAGTATTTTTGTCACTTAAAGCTATTAGTAATTTTATTAATCATGTTCGAAAATAGATTAAATTAGTGAAGGTCTAAGTCCAATTAAATTATATAAACATTTTTGCAAATTCAGATAGTGGATATTCAGTATTTTTGGATAGTTTGGATAGTCAGGATATTCGAGCAGACTTTTCCAGTAACAGATTTTGGGCATTTTGTTAAAATATAAGACTGCAAGCAAAAACAAGCTGAAAAAGTTAACTTGGATATGCAGTGCAGACAGTTTTACATCTAGCAAATAAGAATCACAGTTCTGTTTATAAATCCATGTTAATAAAATAAGGGACAAAGGCTAATCTTGAAAATGTTTTCTATTTCCATAAGTAATCTAATTTTCTCGAATAGGAAAGCAAGTGGTTCATAATTTCCCTTATTGACCAAAAATGACCATGGATATTTAGTGGTGGAGCAAATTTAACAGACTATCTAAAGCCAGTAAAGCATACACCAATGTATATCTACTGTAGTCTGGGTTCTGGGATCAGATACAGAGAGAGAGAGAAACATGGCCCTTCTCTTTGTGAGTGAGACTGCTGTCACAGGTATTGGTACTGTAATGCAGCTAAGACGCCTAGAGCTGTTTATATAGGGTAATCCATACTTAGAGGCATTTTTTCTAAGTGGAATATATACTATAACACCACACTGTTTAGTTTGAGTTACAAAGCTTTAATGCTTATCTGAACCTGTTGGACAAATGTATAAATCTTGTGAGCTGGCTTTGTCCCTCCGCATATCTGTAAATTAATCTTCTGGGTTTAATGACACGTGGGGTCTCTGAAATAAGAACAGAATTGCAAACTATGCACAGTGTGTAACAGGGGACACATTCAGATTCACCTTATTTTTCTGACCTGGTCCTGAACGCAAGATCTTGTAACCATATTCTCCTGTGTTGCACATAACCATTTTATGACACCAGGAATCAAGATAAGGAGAGATGATAAAGGATATAGGGAACCTTGTTTCATGACAAGATATCAATGTTTTCTTCTGTAATTTTCTGGCAGGAGTGAATCCAGAGCCATCTCAACTGGCAAGTGACAGAATGCATATATAGTACAAAAAACCTGTACTGCCACAAAACTCCAGTGTGGTGGCATGTAAAATAGTAGTACCCAGGTAAAAAGAGGCGACTTAAAAATTCAGATTCATAATTTGTTTCTAAAGTGCCCCATACTGAACTCTGGGGGAAAAAAGATTTTAATTTTGCTAAAATGCTGTTTCTGTTTTCATTCTTGTCTACATGGAAAAAGTCCATTTTTAAAGAGGATTTCAAAGGATAAATAATTTCCCAGAATGCTAATTTAGACTCGCTTCTAAATGGGCACTTATGTGTGCAAGGCCCAATTTGGCCTGTGATCCTAACAGGGCATACACACATGGGAGTGCAATTACATACACATTTTTGCACGTGGATCTTTTAGCCTCTGGTTTTAAAATTTGCTTGAAAAATGTCTGATTTCCCTACGAGTTCCGTTGGTTGAATATGCCATAAATAAAGCACTGTCCTCTTTATAACTTCTGAACTATGCTGAGGATGGTGACATGGCTTAAAAGTGTTTAACACTGTTTGCATCCAGCCAGCATTTTACAACCATTTTACAACAGTGTCAGGAAAAAAAAAAAAACCAGGTACCCTGCGAGGATGCATACTTCCAGACCTGCTTCTGTTGAACATGGTTTAGCTTAGGTTGGTTTAGTTAGAGAGCAGATGGGACTTGCTCCAGATCTGTTAGGTTGGTTCAACTAGGTGGCAGGGATTCAGGAACATTTTTAAAGGTGTGTTTAAGTTTGATATAGGAAACATATGGAGCATTCTTTACAGTATTCCTTTCACAAACTGCTATTCACTAACATCATGTTCTAAACTTGGTTTTTGGTGGGAGAGTGTGGGAAATAATTTGTCTTTGGAAATATTTTTGCTGTAGCTGTCCAGACGCTCAGGAGCCATTTATTGTTTGTTATGTTAGAGAAATGGTGTATTGATGAATGATTCAAACATAGATTTGTCTGATACATTTGTCACAACATGGCTGGCTGGTTTGGTCATCTTTTTGTGAGGCTGTCTCAGTGCATTGAATGTCAGAAGGACAGTAACAATTGAGAAATTAAAACAAACCATAGTTAAGTTCCTGATTTAAATGTGTAATGTGCTGTAGTGGCGTAGGCCCTATGGCATCAAGTGGCCTAATAATTTGTAAATGAGCTTGCCAAACACCTTTTCAAATGGGCCCCTAGATAAACGAACCTTGTCTCCCTCTGCCCTCACCCACACTAGCGTGATCATCTCTTCTCTCTCCTGCACAATAAGTTGCCCACTCTATTTGCCTCTGATTGAGCCCCAGTTTCTTGCAGTAGGTCCTGTTGTGGCTGTGGTTAAAAGCTTTGACTGACTTACCGCTACACCCCTGTCCTATCTTTGGCCTGGTCTATACTTAATGGGGAAATTTGGCAGCAGTTGACAGGAGGTGTGTCGAGTTCCTAAATCCTCTTCTGCATGCTGTCTCCACTACGCTGCGCCGACGGGAACTGTGGACCCATCGACGCAGCGCTATGCCTTTTGAGGAGGTGGTTTAATTGAATCAACTTCCAGATCGATTGAGCGGGTCTTCACTGCTGCTCAGTTGGTCCAGATAGTTCGATCGGCTGGTGGCAAATTTGCCGCCATCAGTGAAGACAATTTACTTCAGTGCATACTGCAATATCCTCTGGATCCCCTAGATATCAGGGTGGGAGGGACTTGCAGCTTCTTCATTACCCTGAGAAATTGGCAGCAGCAGTGGCTCCACAGATGAGCCTCTTCTCTTCCCACCATCCGCCATGAATCACTGGATATTTAAGAGATGTGTTTGTTCTAGTGCAGCGGGGGAAGCCAGCCAATTGGTTGATGGACTTCTTGTGTGAGTTCATGCTGCTTCTCGTCTCGCCTGTTCTCTGGGCCATGTAAGGGAACACTGCAGTGGGCAATGCAACTCACAGGCGCAGCGAGAGAAAAGAACAGAGAGCCCACTAGCGTGCTGAAGGACTGGTGGTTTTTATAGAGGGAAGGAGAGACCACATCTTCTTTCTTCATGATCATTGGCTAGCCAATGAGTAGTTGGGAAGACGTAACTACCCTGACGGACCTGGGTTGTTGGTTGTGGGTTTTTTTTTGTTTTTGCTGCCTAGAGGAGAGACTGTTTTGATCATGTGGTGTGAAGGCAGTGTGGTCCGCAGCCTGGTGAGGATCATCCTACATACTTGCCTTTGTAAAAGGAATCTGTGGACGTCAGTGCCGAGCACTGTTACAGCTCTTAATAGGTTACTTTATTCTGATATTTCTTATGCCTCTGGATTCACAGACCAAACCTAAAACTAGGGTAAGCTGCTTGGTTTGGGTTTTGCTAGGGCTTCCTCTCTCCATACCCACCTGCCATCATCTGGGTGGGTCTGCAGTAGAGATGGCTCCAAAAGTGCAGTTCAGCTTGTGCAAACGTAGTAGGACGAATATGTAACTGCAAAGGGGACCCTGACTTTCTCCGCGTGTGTGCATGAGAAGGAGAAAGCCATTGCCTGTGAACATAAACCCAACTAAGACCTCTGTGCATAAAGACCAAGAGACGTAGCCCAGCTTGTGGTAAGTGCAGTTCAGTTAATTGGGGTTCTGCTGTATATGCAAATTAAAACATGCCTTATGCAAGGCTGAGTTACCATTGAATGACACAGATTATTTTATGTAAATGTACCTTGTAATTTCTCTCCACTCTTCTTGTGCCATCTTCGAAGTAACTTCACCTTTCAGCATCTCGGTCATTTCACGTCTAACGTTGAATCAAAGGAGGAATCCTCTGGTAATCAGATGCTGGGCCTGGACTCTCCTAAAGATATAGATGACCTCAGTGTCACCACCACTACCTTTACCTTGTCAGAAAATAAAGACTCCTGACATGGCTAGAGGTGTGGTATTAAATGGCGAACATGCACTGTGGCTACTGGGGAGTTCATGTAAGACTTAATCATTTTAACGTCACCTCACAGAAATGATTGCAGGCATGGAACTCAAAGCAATTTCACAGTCTTCCGAAACAAATTATCTTTAAATCAATTCAGATAGATCATCTCTATCAGTACAGTCCCTTGCTGCTTAGGAGCAAATTAAATTTCTGCATGTATTGGATAGAGATAATAGAACCTCCAAATGTTTGGAGGTTTGACTTGGGTAATCCTCTGCCTTTCTCCCTCTTCCACTGCCCTGGGTCAAAGTTTGAACTGCCATCCCAACTTCTTTGGTCCATGGGTTAAAGCTATAGTTTTAAAGTCCATGGGTTAAATCAAGCAAAGTGGGTTTTCCATAAGGAATCTGCGTGACTGTAGTTGTCTCTGATAAAACCACAGGTAAATCAGCCCTTTAGCAGCCTGGTCCTGTCATTAAGTCTTACATGTGCCAGTGTAAATTCACCAGGGGTGAACTGTAAGTGTTCCAAGCTAAAACTATCATGCTGTGACTCAGTTGCCTCATTTCCTCACCCCGAGAACAAGCTGCTGCTCCTAGACTTTCACAAAGAACCTTGCAGTTCTTACGCTCTTAACCCCTTCCAGCACAGAATTATTTAATTTCAGTTCTTTTTGCAAAGTTGGTTTAAGTTTTTAGGGCGGAAGAAGGGCCTGTGGGCTCAACTGAATAACTCACTTTGACCTCCCTACAGATTGAGTTTGATATCCCTGCCCTATAGTGCACCATGAAGTTTGAGTGTGTGTCTCTCTCTCTTCCATAAAACTTGAAGAAGGATCAACACAGAGCTAGCTAATCATTGCTGCTCTAGGACCCAGGCTCTTAAAAACATATTGGTCCTGTAAGTATCTATACTTATCTGCTACAGTGATTCTAGCCCTGGCAAGTCATGAGATACCAGACTTTAAGTCATATCGTCCTAACTACCATGTTGCTTTTATTCCTTCACTTCACCCCATTGCATTCAGATGTGATTTCAATTGCTGGTAGGTCATGAATTGCTATGGTTAGAGATCAGTGCTTCATACCATTGTGGATTATGAACTGTTCAGAGCAGGGACCATCATTCTTAAGTGTTTGGGAAATGCTTAACACATTGGGTATTACTGTAAATACATAATATCATTTGGAAATCAGCCTTTCTACTCTTCTGTCATTTACAAATGTATCGATTTCTTAGCTCTGATGAGTTTTGAGATATTTGACTGCTAAAACTAGAATTGCCCTCTGGGTCCAGTAATGCTTTTTTGGGAAACTTTTTTGATCCAGGACTGAAGTTAGCAAATTCTAGACCTTAGTCCAGTGAAATTTCCAGCCCCTGGATTTGAATCAGTGCAAAAAACTAAAGAAAAAAAAGGTATAAGAATCTTTCTTTATCTTTCTCTCTCTCTCTCTTTCTCTTTCAGGCAGATTATTTAAAATATTTCTTTTAGCTGGGAGGGAGGGGGGTAAAACGTTATCCATGTGCATGCATTCGTGTGTGCATGTAACATTGCTAGTCCTGCCCTATCCTCTACTTCAGCCTTTCCAAATTATTGTATTTTATTGCTGATCTGAAATCCACATCCTCCAGAGTTCCATAAAACTGTATTACAGGGGGGCATAATGGGCTGGATCCAAAGCCTTTGAAGTCAATGGCAAGTCTCCCATTGGCAATGTATACTGTGCACGTATGTGTGTGTCTACCTACTTTCCTAGTATAGGGTGGTAAATATAGAGCTACATTCATATATGGTACATTTAATGTGTATATGCATATGTGAGTGAGCATTACATAAAATTTGCTCATTTGATCTGCAGCTTAGAAAGCTGAAATTCACACCTTAATGTTTATACTAACATAAACAGTATTTTGCTATGATGTTCTCATATGAATACTTGTGAGTCAGATTTATTCACTGTAATTGGAACGTGTCTCTTGCACCCGTAGCGCACATTTTGATTTTCCCATTAGATGCATTGGCTTGGACTGGGATCTTTTATTCTTCCTCATTTAATTCTTCTGGCATTAGCGACCGTATCACGTTTTGGGAGGATTTTTTATCGAGGTATTTCCCTATGCTTACCGACGTTTGTTACTGCCAGCGCTGCTTCTTAATCAGATGCCCTTTTTATTTTTATTTTCTTTAGTTCTGGGTCTGGTTATTAAACACTCTCGACTCTCAATGTTGATGCTGTGCCGGTAATACTTATATTTTGTTAGCGGCTGTGTTACTGCTGACTAGATTGACTTCTTTACAAGACCGATTTCTTCTTCAGAGTAGCCTTGGACAGCTTCCAACCAATTATGGTCTGAAGCCAGGTAAGAGAACTGCTTGTCATTGGATTGTCATTCAGAAACGTGCACATTTAATTTCAGGGTGAACAGCTGTTTCAAACTAAATCACTGTTTGGGAATCTTAGTGTCTTAGGGTATTTCTGCACTGCACAGTAAGTCCAGGGGACGAACTCAGCCTGAAGCCTAACTCTGCTTCCATTATGCACAAATTGCGCTAACCCACGCCTCGGACCAGAGTCCCAGAACCCCTTGGGAGGGAGGGTCCAAGCCTGAGTTCAAGCCCTCTTGCTCTGCAGTGTAGAGGCGGTCTTGCTGGACTTATGCTGTGGGAGTCTGCCAAAAGCATTCTACAATCCCCCGGGACAACTTTCTTTGTCCAGTGGACAGTCAGGTTTTCCCACACTGCACCATGAACGAAGGGCTAGGGTAGTCACATTTTGGGAAGGTGCTAGGATGTCTGGGATGGGGCAGTTAGATTTGGGCCCTCATAAAACAGTGTGGGGAGCAGGGGTGGAGACATTCAGCATGGAGGACTGTGTGGGGTACATTTGCTCTGGCAAGTCACTGCTAAGGCCAAGTTGCATGGGCCAACCTCTGGCCATTAGAAAAAACAGCCACTCATAAAGTTCTTTCTGGTGGACTCTCTCTTCCTCCCGAAGCCACTGTACCTGTGGCAGGAACTGTGAAGCAAGTGTCACTGCAACTTTGTCCCCAAGTGCGGCACACAGCCTGTGCCATTCTACTTGCTGGGAGCTTTGTCTTTGTGGTATCCATCCTGCTTGTTGGCTTTGTCCAGAAAGTCAGTCATAAGTTCATCACAGAAACGTTTCCTCCTGGATTGGTTTGTGATGGGACAATGTCCAACGCTTCTGTTGGCATGTGGGTAAGCTGTTGAGGTAATAATACAGTCTGTAGAGGTGGAGGGGCCCAGGAGCAGATGAAGCACAGAAGGCTATTGTCCAAAATGGCTCAGTGCATGAGCACAGAAAAAACCCTTTTGGGATTTCAAGGACCTGAAATAGTACTTTGTAAAACTTAATTTCAGTATATTGTGAGAAGGAGGCTTTCAGATCACAGGAGCTCCCTGGACACAGCCTAGTTAATCACAGTGAAAGAAGTGCACCGAGAATGGTAAGTTAAAAATCACAACTGCTTCCCTCCCCTAAAAATTGCAGACTGGTTTGAGTGAGAGCAGTGACCAGGGCATGCTACATAAGCAATCATTTCAGACATTCCACACGTGGAGAACATAAAAAATTTCCTTCTTCGAGTGCTTAGTCCCTGTGTGGATTCCAAACGTAAGCGTGCATGCGTGTGTGACATGGGCCGGAACTGTTGAGGAACATCAACCAACGTGCACACCCTGCGTTGCCCACATGGCATGTCCGAGGTCTTATGAGGCTGCATGGGTTGACGCCCCCTCAGTTTCCTCTGACCGCCACATGGTCAGAGTTGGAACACTCCTCTTCACAGCGATGTAGCAAAAAAACAAAACAAAACCCAAAAATCTTAATAGTCAGTGTTTGTAGAGTATTTAAGATAGTTTACATAGTTAGCATAGTTCAAACGTTTAATATTGTTACAGTCCTCCGATTATCTCCTCTCCAAGGCATTCCACCCGTGTTGGGGGATTATGCCTAACCAAGTTGATTTCAAAAAGCCTGTGAGCGTTCTCGGTAGGTGATGAGCACCACCATTGTCTCTCCTGCCTGGGACCCACGTTGGGTTGCGCGGTGCTCCATCTGTTGCTCCTTCCCCACAAGAACCCGCGAGGCAAGAGAACTCCAACTCCAGAAGCATTTCACGGAGGAGGTGATGCGTCCACGTGTGCACCAAAAAGTGGCACCGATGGATCCACCTGAACACCCAGCCGTACTGATGATACCGGCAGTGCTGACTAAAACGCTCACAAGGAGCATACTCATGGGCACAAAGGGATTCCTGAGAGGGACCGCCTCCAAACGCCGTGTTGGCTCCCTGAGCCCTGATCAGCCAGGTGAGAAGTCGTGTGTAGGGTCGACAAGACACCCCAGGGTGAGCCAAAGCAGACAAAAAGACCAAGCGCATTGAGAAACCTGAGGTTCCCTCTGCGACTGATGCTCCGCCGGAACCCTGGCTCTCCGCCGGAGCTGACGGGATCGCTACAACTATCACCATATGCATTCATGCCAATTCTTGCAGGGACTCAGTATGAGCAGTATAAGTTACTAGTGAGACATGGTATACCCGATTTGCAGATCAGATAAAATGTGCAAGGATTTTTTAGATAGTTTAATACAAAGCCAAAAATTAACTATGACCTATTTATACTTACTAGACTTAAGGAGTTATGTGTTTACCTTAGAAGCTATGTTCAGGAATGGCTGTTTTTAGGAGCCCCGCCAGGTGATTAGGCTGGCAACATCTGCAGAATTAGGTGGTGATGAAGGACGCTTTTTTGTTTGGGTGGTGGCTTTTTATTTTTTTTTTTAAATATAATTTTTATTTATTTATTTTAGGTGATGTTTTTTGTTTTTTATTTTTATTGTGAGTAATAACTAATATTTATCGTAATAAAAATATAAATTGGAGCAAAATAACATTAGGCAGTAGCAGAGGAAATGGGTAAAACTCGCCCCAGACACTGGGAGACATCACCCCTTAACATAAAATGTATAGACTTGTGTTTTTGTTGATATTTATTTACGTGCGGCTGCAAACTAACAAGCTATGTGCTGTGTTGTATTAAACCCACATTATTCATTATCTGCTGTAGTTGCAAAATCTGAGGCACCACAAGGTTACTCAGCGGTTTATTAGTCTTTGTTAAATGTAAAGGGCAGTCAGGCTGCTAAGGTTTTAGGCCTCAAACAGTAGGCAAGTAATCTTACTGGTAATCAAGCAACTTAGTTCAGCAGCTCAGGCCAGGCTAGGCCTCCAATGCTCTGTACCATGCACCCCAGGTTGCTTATTGCCCTGATGCTGACAGAGGGACAGTAAACTGCTCTTTTACTGTTGGAGGGGCCCTCACAGCGGCATGCGGCACTGGACATCATGCAGCTCTGTCCCCAGAAGACGAGCCGCTGCTGTTGTACGATCCTCCTTTGTCACGACCGCAAGGTCCATCACAAGACGCACCTGTACCACTGGCTCCATCTGCTCTGATGTTACCCGAAGCAGCAATCAGATTCAGACTGGTTCTCAGAGGCAGATCCCCACCTTCTTGTCAGTACGGTCATATAGCCCGAAACAATAGTATGCCGCTGCGTATGTACACCCTGGAGTAGTGGTTTCGGAGCTCACAGGATCCCCCGATACCAGTGGACTGGAGACTGTATTAGTATGGGTGGGACCTCTTCTGTGGATGTAGAAGACTGCTACTTCTCCAACACGGACCCTCTTCAGAGCACGCTGCCCCTCCCTCGGTCTATGATGAACCGCGGAGTTCTGCTGCACCGCCAGCACCGTTGGACCCGCTGATCCCGACTGGGGCGTCACCCTCTCCAGATGAGACCCGTCGCTATCCCCAGTGGAGGACCACAGGCAATACCAGGACCTGCTATGATGTATGCCCTCTGCCCTTAATTTTCCCATGCAAAATTCTGGGGTCAGCAGGTCGCCATCCCAGCTGAGTAGGTCACTGCGTAGCGCCGTTGGCTCTGTGCTCAGTGCAGTATTCCGCACCCGGGTAAACTCCTCGTAAGAGGGGCACGAAGACTGCAAGTTCTCTGAGGTGTGGTTCTGGTCCCTGGCTTTCTGGTAGTCAGTCTTGAACTGTTTAATCTCTTACTTACATTGTTCCCTGCTGTTCATGCTGACAGTTTTTTTTTGTTTTCTTTTTTTGGCAGTTTGCTGGTATTCATAGTCATTCCAGGCAGTCATACTAAAATCCAAAGTTTTGCTGGCCTTGCACTAGTAAACCACCAGAATCTGGCTGTGGTCTTGCAACCAGGAAGCAGTGTGCTTGGCAAAGGACTTCTTGTGTTTGGGAGCCATTACAGATGGAGGAGGAGATGCACTGTAGTTTGCAGTTCAGCAGACAGAACAAAATGGAAAGGTTAAATACTGAGGAGCTGTACTTGACAAAAGGGTGGCCTCCATTTCCTGGGAGTCAAATGGTGACTCTTCGGATAGAAAGAACAAAGAACATCAGCCCATGGGATTGTGGGATATCATTGGTGGACTCTCTGGGCCTAAGTCTGAGGCAGCTGCGTCCACATTGTAAAATGACAGGGCTTGAGCCCTGGGTCCCAGCAGGACTTGGGCTTGAGCCCACCTCCTGGTGGGTTCCTGGGGCCCAGTCCTGAGTCTGACAAATTTCTGTTTTTTAGTGGAAATAGGGGTTGTGCATGAGCTTGGGTTTACACTGCAGTGTGGACACACCCTATTTGCGCTCCCTATTCTGGGTCTTCTTTTCATTCCAGGCCCCCTGAGTAAATCCCTTCTGCCATCTCCACAAGAAATGAACCAAAAGCATCTTTTACAATGCTTTTTTAAAAACGTACAGACTTCAGGTGATTTCTTCCTTCGGATTTTCCTGCATTCCCTCTCTTCTCTTTTTTTAATCTGTCTAACCTATTTACATATGGCCCCCGTTCCTGTAGGATCTGAGCACCTCACAATCTTTCATTTATTTATCTTCCCAACACGCCTCTGAGTGAGGGCTGTGCTATTATCTCCATTTTATAGACGGGAAACTGAGGTACAAAAAGACTAAGTGACTTGCTCAGGATCATGCAGGAAGTCTGTGACGGGAGGAGAGTCTTGTCTCAAGTCCTAGGCTATTGCCATAACCACTGGACCATCCTCTTTCATCTGTTAGGGCCAATCCTGCAAAAGGGTCAATGCAGGCAAGCCTTCCAGTGAGGTCAGCTGGGCTCTGCACAGGCAGAGGGTCCACACGCATAGAGCTCTTTGCAGATATAGGGGCTAAGATTGTAAGCGTTTTCGGGCGGGGACTGTTTCCTTTTCATGTATTGGTGGTGGCTGAAGAATATTAATAATAAATTTGAGTGTAATATTTTTATGTTTGGCATTAATTAACATATTGATTGTAGCAGGTCTCTGATAGCACCAGTGTTCTGGTAAGAAAACTGACCTTTTTCCAGGCCCCAGTCATGTGACTGACTTAGCAAGGTTACTAAGACTGATACCTCATCTCATGATGTGGGGCTTAGTGCCACTCCCTCCAGTGGCTACTGTTATGTCTTCTCACGAAAAAAATCAAATGCAAATAAAGTATCATGTCAGCCGCAAACAACTACAGATGAATAGAGCCAGTTACCAAAGCCCTATAAACAAGGCCCATCAGGGTGGAGATCAGGGTAGATGGCCTGAACGCTTTGACTGATGAGGAATATTTTGCCTCTTAGCAGATATCTCAGTAGCTACTATGGCTACTCCTCAATGACTCAGATCACATGGCTTTTCTTACCCTCAGACCTGTTCCTACCTTTTCAGACGCTGACCACGGTAGATCTGCCACCTGGAGCCTGTATTTGCTCCTTGTGTTTTTTATTGTTGGTGACTGAGTTAGCCCTGTGTTACTTCTATCAGTACAGGAGCACAAACCTCCAAAAACCTGCAGAGGTGGTTAGGATGTATGACTTTGGTGCAATTGAGCCATCTGTTACTTTGATAGATTGGCGGCTACTTTGTCTTTGGGATCTAACGTTTTCTCCACTAGAAATGGAAGGTAACTCTCTGGCATTTTTCTCACAGTATTTCTTGTGTTCTAGATTCTTGGCTTTGGTCCTTTTGTAACTTCATCAGGGTTAATTGTTACAAGCTCAAGTAGCTTGTTAGATGTTGGCACCGACATTTTTGTCCTTCTGCCTACAAGTCTCTGGACTGGTGATCCTAATAAAGTATCGTGGGGTTTGTAAACTTCTTAAGCCCAATACCTTTGAATTTCCAAAATATCTCCCTGCACCCCCCCAGGCTTGGAGAGGGAAAATCAGAGAAATTAAAATACAGAAAATGAGGTTACTGGAACATGCAGATTATAAATATTCAACAATAATTTAATTGTAATTTTAATATTCTTACAGTGACGCTTCCTCGCTCATGCTGCGTGTTCTAGTTTCTGCTTCTGTGTGGCTTTTTAAATAGCTATAAATACACATTGAGATGTGCAATATATACTGCAATGTGATCAGGCCCACCGACCAGCAGAGGGGCAAAAGGGACCATTGTCCAGGGGCCTGGCAATTTAAAAGGGCCTAGGCCCCTTCCTCCCATGGCCTTGCTCACATTCCACCCAGGCCCCGGCCCTTGCTGCTCACCACATTGCTTCCCTCTGCCCACTTGTCCTCCCCACCATTGCTCACTGCTTGCATCCCTCCTCTTCTCCCCCGCCACTGCTCGTCACATCACTCACCCCTGTTCAGCCCCCCTCCTGGCTGTCACTTGCCATCTGGGGGTAGGAGGAGTGTGGAAGAAAGGAGGAGGACCAAACGGGGAGGGAAAGAAGCAGCGGTGAGCAGAGGTGGGGGTGGACAGTGGGTGGGACCCCAGGTTGAAAAGGCGGTACCGGACTGTTCTGCCCTGGGGCCTGGAATTGCTGTTGGTGTGCCTGAATGTGATGGGTAAATTTTTACTATGAGAACGAGAACGTTTTTCATTCCCAGATTTTTGAGTTCTTAAATTCATAACCTTACTGTTGCAGTAATATAATTTTTGTGCTTTATTTTAATATTCCTGTAGCTGTTGGGATTACTTTTCCCCTTACATTTACAAAATCTTTCCCGAAATGCACTTGTTTCAGCTAAAACACTTAAGCTCCTTTGATCCATGCTGTACTTTTTGTAGCCCGTCCTGCAGTTTTGTTGTTATGAGTCATGTTTAGGTTTAAACTCCATCTCATCTGAAAGAGCAGTTGGCTCAAATACTGACAAGAACAAAAACATTGATCCTATTACTTGTCTTTCCAAGCAGTTGAAGCATATAGATTGTGTTCTCTAGTACTGTATATTGATTTTGTAGATTGCTATATGTGTTATACTGTTTCATAGTATTTATCTGAACTGCTGACTGCGTATTTGAGTCCATTGCGCTTACCTTTCTGGCCTTATCCTGGGTCATACAGTCCAGATGGTGCTTGTTTTCCATTTTATGTGTAGTCCCATCACCAGGGTATAACATTCTTTGATTTCAGAATCTGTAATAATTTTACTGTGTTGTCTGTGTTTTTTAAACCTAGTTAAATAATGTTGTGTTTTAAGGCTTTTTAACAAGTGCTCTTTAACTTAGATTTATTATGTATAACACAGTGCAGAAAAATAAACCTCTCTAGTGTAACTCTGTGAAAATTGGTGTGAAAATGGTCATCAGGATGATGATTTTTTTTTAAAATTTTTTTATTTAATTAAATAAAGTAGGCTCCATGGTGATTTCATGTTTTCCAGTGGTGCATCTATCTTAATACGTGTCCTAGCTAGAGTCCCTTTACAGGAGTTAGCTGAATATGTTTTTCTCCAAGTGTTAAATTAAAGCCAAACTGCTGTTTCTTTCAGGAAACTTCTTCCCCTTCTTCATAGAAAGGAATGTAGAACAACCACATTTCCAAAGCATACATGGTTCTGGAAGGTCTGAGAATACACATTTGTCACTTAGAAGCTTTCTCTGCTGCATGTGAGCTGTAGTAAATGGTAGACACAGGCCTCTGGGGACAAGTTTAAATGGGTGAACTGTTCCCTATTTCAGCAGTCCTGGGAATTTTTCTTCGTCAGTCGGATGCTATATTATGAGGCTGACCCAATCCTTAGTGACAGCTTGTCGGGCTGATTAATGCAGACTCTAGAGAATAGCTCTTTGCTGTCTGATTGATTCATTTTGCCAATCTAATTCACATTCCTGTGGTGTGAATAATAAACGAGTGATTTAATGAGTCCCCCCCAAACCCATTCAAAATTGCACATCCTGATTGGAGCAGGGCATGGTTTCAGAAAGCTTAAATATGTGGAGTGTGCTGCATGCTGAAAACCCACTAAAGTATATACTTCTACCATAAATCCAAATTAGAAACTTCACTCTGAATTTCCTTTTTCTACAAATAGAAGCATCTCCAGAGAACAGATGGGTATTTTAATTATTACTTATTCCTAATCTTGTTGGTTCCCAACCATTAGTATGTGTCTCTCTACAAGGATATTACAGGTTCTCAAGAGTCCTGCTCTCAACTTTAAAGGTGACTTGCAAAGAAGGAAACCAAGGGCTTGCTTCCATTCTTGTTTTTATGGTGTAAAGAGAAGCCCTGAAAAGGTCACCTGTATCTTCTACATTCCCTTTTTTATTTATTTCTTTATTTTGTTGCATGTCCTTTACATGAGAAATTTAGATTTCCTCTGTCTTGTCTTTCCTGGAGGACACTGTGGGTGACTGGAGAATTGATAGTATTGCAAAAGTCCACAAGCATTAAGGAATTGAAAGGGGGAAGGACCTTTGTTCTAATTGATGTTTCTTGTTTGTTTTTCTTAACTCCTATTTAACTCAAATGTCTGCACAGTTGGGAGGAAAGTTTTCTTTGTTGAAGTTTCAGACATTTTCACCCTTTCTATTAAAGTCTTAGAAAGCCCCCATTCTGGTATTGTGGCTATCTAAGGCCCCCTCAACCAAGGCCAAGAGGGCCGGGTATTTGTAAAGTAAACACAAATATAAGTAGGGAAATAACTACCTTAACCCTAATCCCCTACATTCACACAAACCCTAAACTTTAGACATACTTAAAAAAAAAGGGGGGGGTGGTAGGAGAGAGTGGATGGGGCACAGACCCATTTATTCCCCTTCAGATTACTTTTAACCATGACCTTTTGTCTGTGCCCACATGGATTGCTACCTCCCATGTATCATTTAGCTGTGTACATAATCTCCTGTTGCTGTAACCCCCAAGTTCTGTTGTTGCAAGCGTGCCCTATGCTCTGCTGTGTGTCAAAGCGTGCACAACCAAATGGAGGCAAAGGTCTTAGTCAGATCATCTGGTATCATAGGCTGAGAAGAATGGCAACTGCTTGCTTATTTCCTTTCTTTTCCAGGCTCCTTTTAAGAAAGCTCTGAAGGTAGATTTGCACTGGCGTGAGGCATTCCTTTTGTAAATGGGTTACTACATCTCCTGAAAACACACAGCTCGTCAGACTTGACTTCACGTTTTTGAGTAGATAATAGGTAGGCGGCCACAGTCATTAAGTTTTCTCAGTCGTTCGAAGAGGCTCAGCACCTTTAAAACATCCTCCTTTGTGTCTTCCATTTAGGTGCCAGGTAAAGGGGTTTAGAAGTTATAATTATGAGCACGTTGAAATGCCAATGTCTAGAATAGCCTTTTTTGCCATTTTTCATCGTACTTCCTTTTGGGTTTCTGCTCTACAATGTCTCCTACGTTTTTCTGACCTTTTGGGACTGCTGCCTTGGTGTGAAATTCACTTCAGCAATGGCTTTGGTTGCTGCAGTATCAGCACAGATTTACCGTTGGGCGCTGATGCAACATATTCGTTGGCTACTCATCTCAAGGTTATTGCTGTTCCTGGCTTTGCTGTAACTAGACTCAGCAAAGAAAGTGCTTAACTTGGATAGCTTGAAGGGGAAAAACAGGTGTGTGGCAATAAGCTAGTTCAGGATTATATAGAATTGGGATCTGTTTTTAGTCTCAAATGCACAACACTGAAACGGCAGGCAACATACCAGGTTTGCAACATTTCATTTTGGGGAAAATCACAGGAACCTAGGATTTACCAGACTGCATTAGATATTTAATCCACCTACTTTGATATCCTTCCTCTGGATGTCACATCCTCTTCTCCAGAGAACAGATCCCATTGCCGATAATGAAACTACCTAGTGGTGCAATGCTGATGTGGAATGTGTCTGTAATATAGGAGCTACAAGTTCTTCAGCACGTTTATGAAAGGGGTGGCCAGATCTCATCAGTTACCTATGACCTCTGCAAAGTCCCAGTTCAGTTCGGGATCAAATTCTATGGTGGGATGCTGGCTAAAAGAACATCTTACTAGAGGCCACGAGTCCTACAGAGCATGTTATCAGGCAGAACCAGAAGTTGACTATGTTCAGATCTAATTGCAAAGCTTACCTCTCTGAGGCTCAATAAAGGCACTTTCCCTCATGGAGATCCAAAAACAGGGAGAATAGAAGCAAAGAAGAAAACCAACAAAACCCAATCTGCACCTGGCTGGAACATAAAAAGTTGGAGAAAGTTGTCCTCATTGGCCTTGAATATGGTAACTTTAATTGTTGTTTGGCACTTAGATACAATAGCGGTTAGGCCTTATAGAAATACCCAAGATAAATGGTTTATGGGGGAAGGAGGGAGGATTTCTATTTAGCTCTCTTAATAATTCAGTGACAGTATTTGGTTTAGTGGATTCCTGCAGCCGTGAATTGCACAGGGTGTGTGAATAAGTAGTTTTCTTTTTTCCTTTCATGTGTTCTGAATAATTTACCTGCCATGAATTTCAAATGACACCTTGAGATCTTATTCTGAGAAAGTTTTATAATGAGGGGAGCAGACACTTTTTACTCTGTGCTTTTTTATAATAGTATACTGTAAGCTTAAGTCAATTGTTTCTTTGCATTGAGTTTTTTTAATACGGTTGATTGTCTTCAGTGGGGTTGCTACCAATTTAAACTGATATTGACTGGAGAATTAGGCCCTGTTCCCTGCATGATCTCTTTCAGAAATCAGTAGATCAGCTGCCACTAGTTGCAAAAGCTAGAGAAATCTGATCAAAGAGAGTCCTAAACTGGGTCATCAGAAATCACAGGTATGATTTTCAGAAGCATTCATCCTTGGCCAAACTCTGCAGCAATGAAGGCAGTTCTCTTCAGAGGGAGCTGAAACAACTAAGCTTTTTTAAAGTTGTACCTCAATAATTTGCCCGGTTAGAATTTTTTGGAACAAGCAGATGTATTGCATTTTGTTAAAACAACTCATAAAAGTTCGAGGAGAAAATTCTGTATGTTTGAAACCCTAATTTTATTTTACACCCCAAGGTGTCTAATGTTTTTTACCTCCAGGGCTGTATCTGAGTGACCAGTGGCAAGGATGTTTAAATTTGCAGACTTTCTTTTGGTACACTAATTTCTTTCTGTTAGGGTTTAATTAAAAAAAAAAAAAGCGCCAAACGTTTAGATGACTAGGACTAGCTCTCTTTATAGAGGAAACTTTTAATTTAAAGTGTCTTTATCTTTGAACAATAGCCTTCAGCTACTTTTAGTTGCCACTAATGATATATTTAACACCGGGTGGTTCTGTTAGCTCTTGTTTTAAGGTCTTAATTAGGAAAGGCTTTTTACATTCCGTTTTCAGTGCCTGCTCCTTAAGTTTAATAATAATAAGGGTGGCAAATAGTTTCAGCTGATAAATGACATTAAATTTATTTTTTCAGCATTCTTTATTCAACGTTACTGAATTGGAAAGAGCAGTTTAAATGAAATCATTTTTCTGTTTCCAGAGTGGGAAGATTTAGTACAAGAGATTCCCATTCATTCCACGAGGTGCCTCTGTGATCTAGTGGTTAAAGCGCAAGGCACCCCACACTGAATGAGTTAACTGGTCTCAGTCCAGATCCTATAGCACACAGGTGACTGCCAGAGTCGATATCAAATAGCACCCTTGCCGGTAATTTCAGCAGAAGTTCAAATAGACAAGCCACGGAACTTACTTCTAGTGATGCTTCCGGAACAGGTTTGAGGCACATTAGTGGGGCATAGTGGGAGAATTTTGCATTGTGGTTGCATGTGCTTCCTTGTGGTGTAGATAAACGAGGATTGTAGTTTCCAGGGCGGGCAATCTCTTACCTTTCACTCACTACCAAAACATCGAGGGCGAGAAGGCTATATAGTGCCGGGAGCTGGGAGGATCGGATCTGAGTTATTGTAACACTTTGAGGTTGTGTAAATGTTGTTTTCCCCTCTGCGAACATGGGGAAAAAAGTAGGTAGAATTTTCACCTAATTCTTCACCTAAGTTAACCTGTCTGGTAATAAACAAAACCAGAAAAGACTTCTCTTGATGGATTGAGGAAAAGGAATGAAATCCCCTCATCCTCCGATCTCAAACCGCTTTACAAAGGAGGAGGATTATCATTATACTCATTTTATAGGTTCCCAATTGAGGCACAGAGCGGTTGAGTGGGAGGCTCCAGCTTATACTGTGCAGGCAAGAGACTTGTGGGTAGAGCCCAGGTCCTCTCATTCTCAGTCCAGCAGGCCATCCACTAGTGCAGTGTTCCTCAGCGACCAGTCTGTGGACCAGCAGTGGTCCTTGAGATCTCCCTGACAACGGTTTAGGAAAGCAGCAAGCCAGTCCCTGGTATTGAAAAGGTTGAGAAACACTGCACTAGACCATGATGTTTGTATTGCTTTCCCCCCACCTTTATATTTTGCTCTAGTCAGAAATCACCTGTGACATAGCAGTGGGGGTTGGCAGATGTTGAGGAAGCATAATTGTCACTCATCGTTTATGGTAAACAGGAATCTATGAACGTTATCAAAAAGGTCCATGCAGCAATTTGCTAGGAGTTTATTGAATAAGCTTTGTATAAAACGGGAGTGACTCCATCCTTTCTCATCTTTACTATGGAGGAACAACCTGCAGGTCCTAGTAACTTAAGGAACCGTTCTCTTTAGAGTAGTTTAATATCTATGTATTATTTTTGCAACTTTTTGGATGAACTTAGATCTCTGTAAGGTGTTGACAGTGCTTCTGGAGCACTGGAATTCTTTGATTATAGAAATCCAGCCAGGGAGCTGCTTCTGCTTTCCTTTCCCGCCTATCAGCCAGCACGCTGTCTCTTCTGGCTAGCCAGCGCACACACTGCCCAAGTTCCTTCCCTCCAGATGTCTGGCAGCCTAATCTTCCTGTTTTCCCTTCCCTGCCCGTTGCTGCTTGTTCTCATTTCTGTCCTATGGTTCCTGCAGCCTCCCTCCTAAATTTTCCTTCTCCCTAGAGCTGCTGTCGTCTCCACCATCATCTATCTCTCTGCTATACCCGCCTCTTCCAAAGTAGCTCCCCAGTTCTCTTCTGAAGTTTTGTGAACTCTGTGAGCTGTACTTTGGCCATCCAAGGGGTAGTGTGAAGAATTACTCTGTCCAGGATGATGTTGCTCTCAGTTAGGACACGCTGGTTGCACAGGCAAGGTGAAAGGAGCACATAGAATGATTTGGTAATACTGTAGCTATGGATTTCTTACAATGGCGAATGACTTCCCTTTTCCAGTAGTGGGGGTACAATGAGCATCTAAAAGAGCAGAAGGAAGAAATGGTGGGTGTTTGGTGGTTCATCGTTGTATTTCTGCTTTTCTCAGACCGTAGTGTCTAGTACGTGTACTCTTATGCCTGTGCCTTCTACAAATTGTGAGTCTGCTGTGAAATGTGACTGTGTAAAAGCAGCAGCATCTCATTCAACACATCTGGGTGCATTCAGTTGCATATCTGTTGACTTCAGTGACTAAAATAAGTTTTACTTTTCGCTCCTGTTCACCATGCAGAGCCAGCGCAGCTCAAACAGGGCCAGTTGGATTCTATTCCTCCTTCTGCACCATCCACTGAATCCGTTACTAGCTTCCAATCTGTTATAGCCTGTGCAGACCCTGTGTAGGCAGTGGGATTGCACAAGTACCATTGACAGCACAATTTGGCTGGCAAAGCCTTTATTACTAGCCGTCGTGTGAGAGAAGGAAAGAGCCCATCTTGGCACTCAGATCCAAGGCTGATATTGCAGGGTTCACAGTGAGAAAAAAACAATCTTCTATGATTGTAAACGGAGCAGATTGGGTGTGAAAAATATTGAAACATAACGTAACATGGAATCCCATGATGCCTCTTCCCATCACTCTTTACGGGAGGACCAAGTCTAGTCCGAAGCACTGAGGTGTATTAGAAGCTAAATTTGTTGATGGCCAGGATGGAAAATACAGCTTGTTGGAGAGAGATTCTGTGTCAAACTTGTACTGGTAATTGTAATTCCCTCTATAGGAAATAGACCAGATAGTAGAAGAGAGATGTTATTTACTCACCTAGGTATTCAACCAGAGTATCCAAATCGACACTGGTTTGGGGCAGTACTCCCCAACTTTCATAGCAACAGAACAGGATTTTAATTAGTATGAGATTTATTGAGTTTTGCTTTGCATTCTGGTTTATTAGCTTTTAGGGACTATTAAGAGGAAATTGATATTCTTTTTAAAGATAAAATGTGATATTTCCCCCATGTAAACACCATGTTCTAAAGCAGCTTTGTTGTCACCCATATGTGCCACCACTTCTCCAGTTTAAAATAGCCAGCCCAGTCCATATTGTTTGAAAACTGGAAAAGAGAGATCTCTTGTCTTTACATCTCAGTAAAAGTTTGAGAATTTACAAAACTTCCTGCTTGTTTATTTAGCTCTGGCTAGAACGACCTACTTCCTGCCAATCTGTTTTTAATTTTCTTTTTTTATAACTTCTTTGTTTCCCTAAGTCATGTAGATGCGAAGCCCAGTGGAAGTCAAACCAAATTCAGTATTGAAAGGTGACTGGAAAGATAAACACAAAACTGAGTTAAGTCCTTATATGTGCGGGTGTGTACAAACCAGGGAGTTCAACAGAGGTGGAAACTTCAACCTTCACTTTTCTAAATTACTTATCCATCCACAAAACTCAGCTGCTCTTCTGGGAACAGGAGTGATAACCCCGACTGCAGCACAGTGAAGTCTCAATTATTATTATGGTTTGTAATGCAGTACCATCTAGAAGCTCCCACTGATAATTGTGCTAGGTGCTGTATGTACATATAGTAAGAGACAGTCCCTGCACCAAAGAGCTTGGAATTTAAATAGATGAGACAGAAAAAGGGTGGGAGGAAGGGACTATTTAAAATACCCACCTTTTACAGATGGGGCTCTGGAGCACAGAGCAGTTGGGTGACTTGCTCAAAGTCGGAGTCTGTGGAAGAGCTGGGAGTTGAACCCAGATCTACAGAGACAAATCCAGTGCTTTAGCACAAAACCACGTTTCCTCTCTCTCAGACTTCTAGATGCTGCCACAGAAGTGATGGGGATCACTCTGGGATGTAACAAATCCCTGGAGACTTAGCAGTTGTCTGGAGACTTCTGGTGTCTGTAATGCCTCCATTCTGAGACACTGATATTGACCCTAGAACTCTCTGTGTTTTTTGCTGGAGCCAAATTAATTTTGAAAGAGGTGATTTATATCTGTGCTGCCCCACAGACTTTCTGTGTGTGGGGTATTGTGAACATAAATCTGTGCTGCTTTCAATTAAGAGTCTTTCTAATCCCCAACTAGTCTGATTATATGATTGTCATGTTCCAAAAACGATAGTTGAGCAGCTGATCATAAATTCAGGGAGAGCTGATGAAATGAGAGAGATGGTGAAAGTTGAACGGCGCATGAACTGCACTGTGTGAATCCTTCCTAAAGGCTGAATTTCATACATTGATTCCTTATCTCTGACTGAAAATCCCCACAGCTGCCCTAAGCACATAGAAGCGCTGCCTGTCTCTTTTGGCTCCTGGGGACCTGGAGTCTCACAGCTGATCTGAGTGAGTTACAAATCCTGGCAGTTGTGAAAAAAAGCCATGCATGTTAGGCCTGCCACATGGCACTGGTTTAGAGGTTACTGTGTCTTCTCTTTCCTTGGTTGCTATTTACTGTATTGCAATCAATCACTAAGAAACGAAGCAGGTGTCCACTGAATTTAAAGAACAAGCAAGGGGAAGACTCAATTTGATTGCCTTTACTGATACTGGCTCTACTAGCCAACCACAGCTACTACTCATGTCTGGATTTGACTGAAGACACACGTATGCTCCCTGCTTCATTAAACAAAACAAATGTAAAGTTTGAGGTTCTTAAGCTGGGTGTAGAGACTTTACCCTGCTCTGTTGAAATCAGCCAGAGTTTTTCCATTAACTTAAATGGGTAGAAGGGTGGGTAGAGGACTCTTCGATGGTGGGAAGTCACAAATGGTATTTTTCTTTTAAAGTTTCTTGGTGTTTGTGCCGTGAAGTTTAAAAATAACTGTATAAGAATATAAACTTGTTCAAATGTATATGGGCCTCAAAAGACAAGTGTGATGCCGGATTCTGCTAGATTACGGGACTAAAGAGATAAAGAAATGAAAGCTGTTCTTGGCTAGGAAGAAATACAGCAAAGTAAATAACCATAGGTTTAACTTAATCTTTAATAATGGTTGATTGTTAGCATTTTCTGAAACAAAGCAAGACTCTGATTACAAACCATTTCACCAGGCTTGGAGGAAACCAAGCCAAAAGAAGATTCAGCAGCATAGAGAAATGTGGTTGCTAGGGAATAGTTAAGCATTAGAAAGTCAAGTTCTCCCTAGCATAGCATGGCTGTCGGGCAAGACCGACCTTTATTGCCTGCTTTACCTCCTAGTAATTCTCTACTGAAGTGACAGCATTCCATTTAGCATGTTGGCACTTTAAGTTGCTTATTGCCATGCTGTACAGGCACTGTTGTGATGTTCACCAGCAAAGTAGTTGATTAACACACAGAGCTAACCTGAACCCTCTTCTTAAAACATAATGCTCCCTTGTGGGATTATGACTGCCAATCCCCACTGCCTCAAGACATGGAGAATGGTGAACCAAGCTCACCCAGTTATGGATCTGTTTAACTTGATCATTTAAATGGCTGATTGTCTTCTAACATGGTTGTTTTCTGTTAAAATCCTGTCTTTGTCTGAGACTTTTTTTTTTAAAAGTGGCTATTTTATTCATGCAGACTCTTTTTGATCGGATTAATAACACTGCAGCAATTTCAAAATATCACACGACATTTGACAGAAGAGAACGTGTATTTGCCAAACCTGATCAGATCACTGGTCCGTCAAGTCCCTTATTCTGCCTCTGGCAGTAGCCAATAGCTGATGTTTCTGAAGAAGATGGAAAAACCCCATAATGCACCTGGACAATTGTGCAGTGATGTACCTGGGGGAAAATGTTCCTTCTTGACCCAAGGTGATCGTGTGCACAGAAGCATGATATTTGATTACTGTCCCGCATCTTAGGATGTTGAGATGTAAATGTAAGTTCCATACAGTTTTCCAGTGTTTGTGCCATGTGTTTTAATTGACCACCAAAAAAAAAAAAATCAGCTTTTGACTACTTCTTAGCCTGGAATGATTCGGATAAGCAATCTCAGATTTCTGAAACTAAACGTTTGTGACAGTCTAGTTTTGTGACTAGAGAAGAATCAGGGGAACCTTAAATTATGAAAGCACCTTGGTGAAATTAGATAATTGAATCCTTTAATGCCGGGGTAATCAATTATTTTTTGTCAAGGTCAAAATTTCTTGTTCAAGGTATAGTCAAGGTCCAGACTCCAGAGAAAATGATACAAATACAATAATGATAATGATAATAAATAGAAAAAAGATTTTACGATCCGTTCAAAAGTGTCTGGAGGTCTGTATAGTGAAAACTGTAGGAAACAGTCGGCTGACATCAGAATCCATTGTCCCTGCTGTAGAACCTGCTCGGCTTCTGTGTCTTCTCCAGCCATCTTCACTTTCAGGGCTGGCTCCTCTAGGGTGATCAGATAGCAAGTGTGAAAAATCAGGACTAGGGTGGGGGTAATAGAACTGTCCCTATAAAATTGGGACATCTGGTCACCCTAAGCTTCTCCCTGGAAATTTTTTTCTTCCCTCAGCCTGCATTTTTTGGGGTGATGTAGAGGTGTGAGAGGGGAAGTTTTGTATGCGTCTTAGTGCCTCAGGAGGCCATGTCTCTCCTTCAGTTCTGGGCCTGGGGTGGACTGAGGGTCAGGAGTGATCCCAGCTGGGCCCCATTTTTCCCTCTCCCCACAATGCTGCATAATGCTCATAAAGTATTTTGGGGGTTTTTTGGGATGTAAAATGCTATATAAATGCAGGCTGCTGTCATTAAGGCCGCTAATGTAGTCTCTGGTGTCGGAGTGTCTGTGGCTTCTTAAATAGTCATGGCTAGTCACCCTCCTGCTCAGGCCCTGCTCTCTGAAGCCCGGGAAAATGCTGTCTGGCTGTAGATCAGCCACTCATCTCTGAAAAGATTTCTCTCTGGGTCTTCTGCTCTGGGATAACAGTGAAGGGAACTCCAGCCTGCTTTCCAGATTGCCTGCCTTCAGAGTGACTCTGTTTCAGCCCTCAACGAAGAACTCACCGCTCTTTTCATGATACTGAGAAACGTTCACTATAAACACATCCACTAGTTCTGATAGTGACCAAAAGTACAGCCACAGTTTATCATTAATTATGTAAACATCAGCCACATAGGGCTCCGAGAGGGGGGAAAGGTATTTCCACCCAAGAAAACTCTTCCCAGAACTCGTTGGTTGAATGTGTTTTTGCAGCAGAAGGAAACTAATGAAAGGCAAAGCAGTTCGGAGATTCAGTTCACACACGTCACAAGCAAACAGCATGTAATGCTGGCCAGCATGTGTATGAACAGTGAAGGGTGTAGGGCAGGTCTCTTCCTATTTGCCAGGCATGTCCCTCTACCTATGCGGGTGAGTGGTATTTGAAATACCATAGTCATAAGAACTGAATAACTCATTGCTTGTTGCTGTGTTTGTGCTGAATTGAGAAAACGTTTTCCACTGTGCTTCACTAGAGGAGAGTGTGCTGTAGTGAACCTGCACCATTTTTTACTGGTGGAAAGTGCCTTCTGTCTAAGTGCACTTGCCTCTCTTTATTTTTGTCGTGTTGAGTAGATTGTGTGTTCTCTCCATCTGAGTTCCGCTTACACAGCTATTGCTGCTGCTGTTGCGCTTTGCAGTTGTTCTCACTGTATTTTTTTTCCCCTTTCTGCTGCCTCCTCGTGCTTCCTTAGTAGCCCTGTTCCCAAATAATGGAATGTGACCACACAGACCACAACTTTTCCCTCTTCTCCGTGTGTTTTCCTTGCTGCAAAAATTCCAGCTGAAAATTTCACCAGGACATATTCTCTTCCAGTATATCCTGTCTCCAAGGGATGGAAGGAGTGAGAGAGATTGAGAGGGGAGGGGATGCATGGAATGGAAAAGAGAAAGGAAAGAAAATGGATTTGAGACAGCCTCTTCTCCCCAGAACAACCTTTCTTATTGTGTTTCAGCTTCTGGTCCCAAAACAAGCAATGCAGAGGCTCCCAAACTTAAGTTATGAAAAAATTGTATTAAACCTCTCTAATGGTATATGTTCATTTTGAGCTTTCATTTTGTCGGTGTTTACCTGATTCATTTTGCTGCTTTATGTTCCCAGTGCCAATACAATTCCTTTTTTAACTGCTTTGTAACTTATTTTTGTTGTGCAATGTTTATTTAGCCTCACACGGCTACATCCAATGAAGGTCCCTGTACTGACGATTTTACAGACCATTGTGATTGATGGGAAGGTATTACAAGCAAATGATACTGAGATTTCAGTAGAGAAATTCGTACTGGGAAGATTCCAGTGTCGTTAACTCTCATGATTTTATTGTGTGTCATATTATTTAGCATTTCCCCAGATTCTGGAGTCACATAATTATGTGAGAGTTTGTTTTCATTTAAAAAAAAAAGTTTCTAGGCCCTCATGGTTGTAGAGAAAAGCTTGAAAACATGAGCCCTAAAAGCACGGGAACCAAAAGGCAAATAACTCCTCCTCTAACGACGAATTTGTTTAGTTTTTAACATCACTGGATTTTTAAGCTAGTGTCATGATTTTGGGGTGCCCAACTCTTGATGTTCGTTGGTTAGTATTACAAATTAGCAAAATAAATGAGCTTCAAGGAGAAGAGGGAGGGAAGCTTGGCAGGTAGGCAGATGAAAGGGGTGCCATTAAGTTGAGAGTGGGAGGAAGAGACAAAGGACCTGATCCTGCAAGAGACTGAGATCCAGATCCGCAGTGGTATAGGCTTCAGTGGGAGTTAGGCAGCTGAATACCTTTGAGAATCTAGGTCTGAGTGCTCTCAGCTTCCAGTGCCTTCAGTGGGAATTGAGGGGATTCAGCAGCTTGCAGCGTGGGGCCCAAATGGAGCCATTGGTGGAGGGGATTAGGAGGAGCATCTGAAGCAGCAGGTTTAGTCGGAAGAAATGAGATAGGAGTTGAAGGGAGTTGCGAAACTGGGCAAAGCCCTGATGTAAAGGCCAGTAGCCGAAACAGTCAGTGAAGCAAAATTTTCCCGAACACAGGTGTCAAATCAGTGATGCTCTCAGGGAAACATTGAGTCAGATCCTACAGGCTTCTCCTAAACTGCTCTTCCTAATGCTTATTATGTCTGCAGTGAATAAAATTCAAACCACCAGCGTCCTCATGCTTCAGGGCCAGGGCAGTGCCTTCTCTTGTGTTGGTTCAGCACGGAGTGGGCACAGCTGAAAACAAATAACTAGGAAGAGCTGTATCAAAACAGAATTAGCTTTTCCTCCCGGGAAAAAAAAAAAAGACTTTTGAACTTGAACATGGACTGTTTGTTTCTTTAAAATCAAAAGCTGTCTGCTGATTACTTTGGAAAGCTGTTTCACCGAATCATGAAATACCAAGTCAGTGTTTTCTGTGCTGCTGGAGATTACCAAATTTTAACCGTTGTCAGTCAAGTGCATTTCAGCAGCATGTTGAAATGAAATCTCTAAACAGAGATTAAATTTTGAATGCATTTGTGCATGTTTTTATGGGATTTTATGCCTGGATGTTTCAATGTACCATGAGCTGGTTTAACAGCTGTCTCTGATCCTGTGCACCTTTGGAGATAGCTGAATTAACAGAGCGACAATGGTTGCTGCGAGCCACAAATGCTCACTGAATATTTTACCAAATAAGATGTACTTTTTGCTCTCCCTAGAAGAGTTTGTATTGCTGGTGTTAGACTGGAAAGCGTTCTAAATTTTTGAGGTCCTTAAGGCTATACTGCAGTGCAGTGATCAATGTTACATGAATTTCTTAAGTACACAATTGGAATGGAGGAAGAGGAGGGGAAGGAAAGAAATTAACTGCCTCTATTAGTTCTGAGAATGGAATCCTACAGAATTTCTCCTTATATTCCTTTCTGTGTGACAGCAGTGGTATGTGTCCAGAGAGGGGTTTGTCTGTTAGACATGCCCTTTGTTACATGAGCAGTTGTAATAACCCCTCTTGCACTTGATATATGCACAGAGAGAAAATCAAAACCATTTTTGAGTTGGAATTTGGATCTGTGGGTCAAGGTCCTTCAGCCAACATTTCACAAGCCTAATGTAATGCGCCCTGACATTTGAACTGCTTTAGAAGGGGAACGGATGAACTGCTTCAGTTAAAATAAGAACTGATCTGAATTGTTCCTCTGACTGAACCAGATGCTACATTTAGGCTGAAAATGTTTGGTTAAGGAGGAGCTGCCTGGGAAAGAGAAGACGAAGCTGTTTCCTGCCCTTTTCCTCTCTCCCCCCACCTCCCCTCTGGCTGTGACATGGCAATTTCCTCCCTGTTTGCAATCCAGGAGAAATGCAGCACTAGAGATAAATACCTGTTTGACAGCCCTGGTGTATAAAGTAATTTGTCTATAGAACAGATACACTACAGCATGGGGTAGTGTCAATGCAAGGTTCCCCCTCCCTCCATGGGTGCCTTGACCTGTTCTAGAGAGGGGTAATTGTCTCCATCTCTGTTCATCTCTTGATCTCTCTCTGATGAGATTGCCAGTTGTTGTGGGCAGCTATCCACTAGACCAAGGCTGACAAGCACCTCCTTTCCCACAGAGCACGAAACAGTCATCAGATGCTAACAGCTTTCTGGACTTGACAGAGCCAGTGTCTATTTCAAACGGGTGACCTAGATTGAGATGGAAGGTTGAATATTCCATTGACCTCCCCTCCCCCTACCTCCAGGTCATCTGGTCCTCTCCTTCCCCAGTATTTTTGTTAGAGGACTGGGCAATGACATGATTTTACGGTTGAATGTACTAAATTGTAGCCAAATCACAGAACGTTTTACTTAGTGACTTTTTTCCCCTTAAGAAGCTCCTCTAACCTTCCATGAAACATGTTGCCTCTGATTACGATTGGCTTGCTGACATCCTTTGAATACATTATTCTTTTAAACGAAGATTAAAGGTTATTTATGAGCAAGTTCATGGATATGTAAGAACTGAACCATTCTAACTAAAGTACTGTAGAGCACATTAACAGTGTCCTATAATAGCCACATGGCTCAAGTTAACGATGTGTAAGCATTTTCGTTTGTAATGCATTGGCTCCTACTGAATTCGTAACTTTGCAGCAACCATTTCAGAGTGAGATTTGTCAAATAAAGTTTCCTATCAGAAGCCAATTATTTTTAGAAAGTCATCAGAGGGCTAGAGCTATAAAAATGCTTACAAAACAAAAATTGTTTAGATGCTTCTGACTCTTTTGTTGTTAATAACAGGGCCAGAAAAAAATTCTACAATTAAGGTTGCATAGTATTTTCCATTTGAAGAACCATTTTCAGCTCACAACTCTTTTAAAGGTTTACTATTATTATTTTATTATGATATGATCTAGAGGCCCCAGTCAGGGCCTCACTGTATTAAACATTATGCAAATGAGTTAAACAAAGACAGTCCCTGTCCCAGAAAGTTAGCAATCTAATTAGTACACAAGAAGACACAACAGGTAGTAAACGGACAAATGGTGGGTTGGGGGACAAGTAATAGTACAGATGGGTATGTCTGCATAAATTAGTAATCTTGGTAGTCAAAGTAGTCACAGATGACCACCAGCCTAACCGGTGCCAGCAGACTGTGATTTGTCAGCATCATGGTAGAGGTAATTTTTTTAAGGAGGGATTTAAGAGGATCAGGCTGGTAGCTTTACAAATTTTGGTGAGGAGTTGATCCCGGGCACTGGGGCCAGGTCAGGAGAAAGGATGAAGGAGCTTGTGAGAAAAGTTGACAAATGGACTATGAATGAAGATTGGCATCGTTAGTGGTTAATGGCAATTGTCAAGATTACTTCAAAGCAAAGCTAAGGGGTTGTTTGTGGACAGGGTGCCTAGACAGCAAGCGTGAAAAATCAGGACGAGGGTAATAGGCGCCTATATAAGACAAAGCACCAACTACCAGGACTGTCCCTATAAAATCAGAACATCTGGTCACCCTATTTGAGGGAGGGAACCAAGATCAGTTTTATGTAGTGAGGCTGAATCACTGGGGGAAGACAGCCCAAAGACAGTTACAGGTACACAGAAAGAAAGGTCCCCTCAAAATGTCCTTCAAAACAATGGTTTATAGATGTTTATCAGAAATGTGCTTTTGGATGGGAACCTTGAAATCTTCTCAGAAGCAATTCTTCCTGAAAGAGGCATCCCTGGTTCAGTACGGAGTGTTGCTATTCTGTTGCTTTTATCTACAGTATTGTTTCATCTGTCTGTTTCTGAAATAAATCGATTGCTTTTACATTTGGAATCTAGGATTAAATTAATAGAAAAATCAAGTGCCTAGCAGTCATTGCCTGATAAGATGCTGCTGCATTCCCATTCTGATATTAAAATGACAGAGGTGGAGGTTGTCTTCTCTACATCACTAATAGGAATCTCATCCCCTTCGGTATTTCCCGGTCTGTCAGTCAAGGATACCCGCCACCCCATGGAGGGCCACTGAAAGCACTAGCTTCCTCTCCCGTTCCCATGCTGCAACTCGGACTCCCCTTCTGAAGCCAAGGAACCAGCAGCTCAGTGAATTCTCTCCCATGGACAGGTATCCCGACTAGGTCACGTATCTGTGACTTGGCACCATGCTCTCAACACAAACATAAGGATTTCACCCCGTATCTGCTCTTCGTGCATCTCTTCTAGCTGTGTACCTTACAGTCTGAAACTGTTCACTCCCTTTGGGTCTGCAGAGCCAAGCCAGACATGGAGGTCACCTGCCTGGATTCCATTTTGCTACAGATACCATGAAGAATAGAATTGCCACCTAAGTTCCCACTGTGGAGTCTTTAGTGCTGATGATGCAAGAGGCAGGGAGAATCCAGCTCCATTCTCAGATCCCAGGAGGCATTTATGGCACAGGCAGTTAGAAAAACCATCTTCTTTGACTTTTGCACAATTGTTCTGGTATCAGAGAGAATAACAGAACCCCATTTTGACAGTCACTTTTCTGACTTCCCCATCTAAATTTTTGTATGGGTGTATGTTACCATGAATGCTACAGTGAATATTCCTTTATACCAAACACCTGCTTGATAAATCTGTAGAGTGAGTTTAACTCTAAATGTTAAATGTAGTATATTACTTTAGTCCCAGAGTGCATCAAAGACTTAATCCTTGCTGTCATACAGTGCTTGATTATGTTATACTGAGAGATTTATCTAATCAAATCTGCCATCAAATAATGATCAGGGGCTCATTCTACATCCTGCTCTCTTTTTCTGTTACATTTTCATGACTGTGGTTATAGGTTTTAATAGCATTTTCCACTTTAAACACTCATTTCCAAAGGCTTATAATTTTCAGCTAATACCATTCTTGTGTCTGTACATTTTAATCTTGCCAAGAGAAATCTCAGTGCTCTGTGTATTGACATACAGTGAAGGGCAAGGGAAATGGCTTAATTAAAGTTATCATCTCAAGTCACAGGCATTCTCCTTCAATGCTGAATGAATGACGTGAAGTGCAGTGCAATGTGGGAAAGTCCATGGTTTTAATATACATGAATCTAAGGACAGATCTCCATGCCTGTTCTTCATTAACTCGCCTTTAGCATTTGGCTCAACCATTGACTTCAACCGTTCGATTTATCGTTGCTGTTTTGCTTTCAAATTGGAGGCATTATTGTGCTAAATCTGCTTTTAAAATCAGTGCAGAGTAATTGCAATATGCCTGTAGTTTAAAGACATTAACAAGAGAAGTGTGTTGTAGTAGTAACGCTTGGAACGCACACAAGCAATTACAGCTAAATTCTATGTCTTTTACAAAGCTAATTTAGACTCATTTTTATGCTGCATGTTCCTAGACTCTTAAACTTGCTTTTCATAGGTTAATACCTAGTAAGGCAAAAGCCATCAGGCCAGGCCATCTAGTATGACCCTTTGCAATCATGTTATATTTAAAGCAAATTTGTAGCTTATTTACTATCACCCTAATCTCTCTTGGACTGTCTTTCAGATGTCTGTCTCCCAATGTGTTCCATGCTATTTCTTTTCATGTCAGACTTGATTCATGCAGAGTATTTTCTGGTTGCATGATCCATTTTTTGTGGGTTACTTTGCAGTTTGGCCCTCTCTTCCGGTATATGAGCTACCTATTCTGATTTTAGGGTGGCCAGATCTAATTCATTGTGTTTGGTATACCTCCATAACCATATTCCCAAAGCTGTCCTGATGAACAATCAGCCATCTAAGTTCCTAAAGAGATGGTTCCTCAGTCTAATGGAGAGCATCCGGTCCATACAGCCTGCTATCAATATAGTAAGAGGATCAGTAAGAAAATAGGGGCAATTGTTTCATTTTAGGGACTGTTAGCAGTGATTGGGTTAATGCATGCATTAAAACTTAAATCACACTTCTATCTGAAAGCATTTTACTTACTTTTATTACAAGTGACACCCAAGATGATCATAAATGGAAGAGATTAAGGGGAAACATTTTTCTTTATTTTTTCACTGCATTGACACCATTTTTGTGTATAGGCAGCGTCACTGTTTTTCCTAATGTTTTTATGGGTCTTTCACAGAGGGAAATAACAGGTAAACAAATAGAAAGTGTTACTGTAAACCTAGAGAAACTAGCAGCGGGACTCAGTAGCAGGGTGTTGTGCTACTTGAGAGTGCCTTTAACTCACTTGTTCAAAAATTGGCTAGATGTAAAGTTGATTCTGCCCCTTTAAGCATTTGTGTTGCTGCATTGTTGCTTTTGTCACATTTTACATATGAAAGAAGAGAAGAGGGGAAGATACCACTGGAATCGCAGTCATAATGTCCCGCCAAATATCAATTAAAGATGTAAAAATGTGCACAAAAGATGTCAGAAAAATACTGGGACTTGATTGATTGTAGCTCAGACAAAAGGCTGTGTTTTCTTAGCTGGTGACACATCATGATGTGACGTTCTGTGATGCATGACATACAAGGAAGGACAGCTGTCATATAGAATTTAATTTTAGATTTGACCCAGTTCCAAAATCAAATTGTGCAGCTATTCTCTCTGTACACCTCTAAGCTGTGGTTTTCAATAAGTGTGTTTACTGCTGTATTTTTCAAATTTGAGGTTATTTTCAAAATTTAACCAGACAGTGTAGTTTTATAGACCTAGATCAACTCGTGTGATATCACATTGGAATTTTGCTGTAAACAAAATCAAATTATTTTGTTATAAAGATAAGGGAAATGAATGCTGACCCAGTTCTGTGTAGATGGATGGAAACTTAGGAAGCTATAAAAGTTTCTCTTTGTAAAAGGGATTATCTTAGAGTTAAATCTAGACGTCAGCATTTTACTTTCTTACTACTGGACTCATCTTTAGCCTACTACAAAAAAAGAAAAAAACTCTTCCTGTTGCCTGCTGATGTTGATTGATGCTGGGAGCTATTGTGAGTTCACTCTCATATGTATCGTGTTTCTCTGAAAATAAGACAGGGTCTTATATTATTTTTTGCTCTGAAAGATGGGTTAGGGCTTATTTTCAGGGGATGTCTTATTTTTTTCCATGAACAACAAAGTGTATGGGGACCTTGTGAACTGCTTGTAAACTGTAACTAGGGCTTATTTTTGGAGTAGGGCTTATATTTCAAGCATACTCCAAAAATCCTGAAAAATCATGCTAGGGCTTATTTTCGGGGTAGGTCTTATTTTCGGGGAAACAGGGTAGCTTCTTAAAATCAGGAGGAAAAAATAACATTCAGGGCTTTGACTTCATCCGAGAGAAGAATTCCAATATCATTTTTGCACCATCTGTATATCAACTAATTTTCTTGCAGAACTATTTATCAGTTCCAATATCCTCTCGGGGGTGGGGGTGGGGGGATGGGACGGGGATGGACAGCTCGGACGATCACGTGATGTAATATGCAGTTCATAAGGACATTAATAACAATACTTTACACTTCTCTAGAGTCTTTCATCTGAGGATCTCAGCACACTTAATATAACAATACTTGGCATTTAGAGTGTGCACCTCCTTTGATCTGAGGATCACAAGTGCTTCACTCTGGGAAAATTGAGACACAGAGAGGTGCAGTGACTTGCTCAAGATTGCACAGCAATTCACCTGCCCTTGGGAATAGAGTCAGAAACAGACATTACAAACTAGTGGTAGACTCAGAAATAAAAGCCACCGCCAAGAACAGAAGTCCTGGCTTCTAGTCCCCTGCTCTAAGCCTCACAGCATCCTAGCGAAGTTGGTATGTATTAGCCACTTTTTACGAGGAGGAGAACTCTGAGGCTTAGAGAGGGAAAATGACTTCCAAGATTACATAGTAAGTGTGGTCCCAGGTTTCTTGACCCCTAAGTGTGAACTTCAGCTGTGAGCTCAGGTTCCAACTCTCCTTATATCAACATAGACATTTGCTGTTATTAACTGACCGTTTGCTCTCACTCTTAGCACATATCAAAACGAGTGGGTAAGATTCTGGAGGCAAACAGGTGGCAGAATTTGCAGAACATGGCTGTATCACCTCTGATACAGAAGCTGTACAGTCTTGAGTGGCCTCCACCAGAACATCAGCGGTTTAACCTTTCTGGTCGATGGACTCGCAGGGTTAGTGGAGAAGGTTTTAAATGATAAAAATAGCTGTAGTCAGTGACCGCCCACAGGAAGAATATGGCGTATTCTGAAATTAAAGGGCAGTGTGCCAGAAAATTGTCTGTTGAGTGAAAGAAAGCAACAAACCGGCTTGTGATGCTGCAGACAATTGCAAGTGTGAGAGAGGAGATATAGAAGGCACATGAGGTACAGGGGGCTGCCTTTGCTGTTTCAACTCTACTGGTGCCCAAACTTAATGAGCACACCAGTATTAAACCCCTCTCCCTTTCACACTGTCCTCAACTGGCAGTTAGAGGGACTTGATGGCTGCAAGCTGAACTGGACCCTTGAGGTGCATTTCAGAATCATAGAAGATTAGGGTTGGAAAGGACCTCAGGTGGTTAACTAGTCCACCCCCTGCTCAAAGCAGGATCAACCCCAACTAAACCATCCCAGCCAGGGCTTTGTCAAATTGGGCCTTAAAAACCTCTAAGGATGGGGATTCCACCACCTCCCCTGTCATCTGCCACCACTGAGAACAGCCTAGCCACCCTGGAACCCCCCTTCAGATAGTTAATGGCTGCTATCAAATCCCCCCTCATTCTTCTCTTCTGCCAGCTAAACAAGCCTAGTTTCCTTAGCCTCTCTTCATAAGTCTTGTGCTCCAGCCTCCTAATCATTTTTGTTGCCATCCCTCTCCATTTTGTGCACATCCTTTCTGTAGTGAGGGGCCCAAAACTGGACATAATTCTCCAGATGTGGCCTCACTGGTGCCAAATAGAGGGGAATAATCATTTCCCTTGATCTTCTGGCAATGCTCCTACTAAATGTAGTCCAATATGCCACTGGCCTTCTTGGCAAGAAGGGCACACTGTTGACTCATATCCAGCTTCTTATCCACTATAACCCCAGATCCTTTTCTGCAGTACTGCGGTTTAAGCAGTCGGTCTCCAGTCTGTATCAGCGAATGCATTCTTCTATCCTAAGTGCAGGACTCTGCACTTGTCTTTGTTGAACCTTATCAGATTTCTTTTGCCCAAATCCTCCAATTTGTCTAGGTCACTCTGTCTCTTATCCCTGCCCTCCAGCATATTTTAGTGTCATCCCAGCTTAGTGTCATCTGCAAACTTGCTGAGGATGCAATCCCCCCCATCCTCCAGATCATTAATAAAGATGTTGAACAAAACCGGCTCCAGGATCGACCCCTGGGGTATTCCGTTTGTTACTGGCTGCCAATTAGACATGGAGTCATTGATTACTATCCATTGAGCCCGAAGATCTAGCCAGCTCTCTATCTATCTTATAGTCCATTCATTCAACCAATACTTCTTTAGCTGTCTGGCAAAAATACTGTGGGAGGCCATATGAAAATCTTTGCTAAAGTCTAGGTAATCACATCCATCGCTTTCTCCATATCCACAGAGCCAGCATTCTCATCATCGAAGGCAATCAGGTTGGTCAGGCATGACTTGCCCTTGGCGAATCCATGGTGACTGTTCCTGATCACTTTCCTCTTCTCCAGGTGCTTCAAAATGGATTCCTTGAGGACCTGCTCCATGATTTTTATAGGGACTGAGGTGAAGCCAACTGGTCTATAGTTCCCTGGATCCTCCTCCTTCCCTTTTTTAAAAAATGGCACTATATTTACCCTTTTTCAATTGTCCAGGACCGCCTCCAAATGCCACGAGTTTTCAAAGATAATGACCAATGGCTCTGCACTCACATCCGGTCCAATGAACTTGTGCACGTCCAGCTTTTCTAAATAGCCCTGAATTCGTTCTTTCACCTCTGAGGGCAGTTTACCTCCTCCCCATACTGGGCTGCCCAGCGCAGTAGTCTGGGAGCTGACCCGATCTGTGAAGACAGAGGCAAAAAAAGCATTGTGTACTTCAGCTTTCTCCACATCATCTGTCACTAGGTTGCCTTCCTCATTCAGTAATGGGCCCATACTTTCCCTGACCACCTTCTTGTTGCTAACATACCTGTAGAAACCCTTCTTGTTACCCTTCACATCCCTTACTAGCTGCAACTCCTTCTGTACTTTGCCTTCCTGATTTCACTTCTGCATGCTCAAGCAATGTTTTTATACTTCTCCCTAGTCATCTGTCCAAGCTTCCACTTCTTATAAATTTCCTTTTTGTGTTTAAGTTCACCGAAGATTTCTCTGCCATATTTACTATTCTTGGACAATTCCCACAGATGCCAGGAGCAGGGTATCAGACAGGAAGAGTTTCAGTTAATAATAGTGGTGGAAAATTCTCAACTGCACTATTTTTGAGACAAGGTGGGGTAGCTTGTGTAACTAGGCGGCAGTGCAGAGGGCTAGGCATTGTATGGAAATGACTGAGTGGGGAGATGCAGTTAAGCACATAGACACAAATGACCTTGACTGTGCTTGTGATGAGGCTGTTGTGAATGAAATGCTCTGCACAGAAAACTGTGAGAGGAAGGTAACAGACAGTGTGTTCTAGATGCCTAATGAAAGGGAAGATGAGGGTGAATTGTTGCTAGGGGAAATGGGGACAGATGGTTGAAACAAATGACTTGGGGACTTGAGTATTTAAACAAGCCAGAGATCTACTGGGAAGAAATATGCAGTGAAGCAAATGTCCTCAGTAAGTTTTTCAGATTTTCATGGGGAATAATTTCCTGTCACAAATGGTAGCAGAATCTGAACCATACCATCTTGAGCTATGCAGGGTTGGGCCTGGTCAGGTCCGTGTTTGGATGGGAAAGCGTGAAAGGCTGCTGCAAGAGGTGGTGTTGGGGCTTAATTAGGTGTCACTCTGTGCTTTAATTCAGGAGAAAATAATTGCTCTGTGGCATAGTAAAATGCAGATCTGGTCTACTCTTAAAAGTCACACCTCTACCTGAAATAGTTATGCTGCTAAAAGCCCTACTTATATCAGCATTAAGGTCCTTTTGCTGGTATTGCTTATTTGTTTGGGGAACTGGTATAAGCTATTCCAGCTATTAATCGATTCGTAGATTCCAAGGCCAGAAGGGACCTTTGTGATCATCGAGTCTGACCTCCTGTATAACACAGGCCAGAGAAATTCCCCAAAATAAAAGCATTCTTGTGTGCCTCCACTAGGAGGATTTTCCAGTATAATTATACCAGTGTAGCTATACCAGCAAACCCTTTCTAGTGGAGACAAAACTGCAGTGTTAGCTGATAGACTGAGGATGACACTAGGGGCAGGATTTACAAAGGCACGTAGGCACCTGACACCCAGATTTACGTGCTTAAATCCTGTTTTTAGGCACCACTGCAGGTTGCAAAACTCCTGCTCAGCTGTTGCTTAACCCTATCGGTGTCTAAACTCACTCAGCACTTACGTTTTTGCATTGAAAGTTCCCTACACACCTAACTCCCGTCTGAGCCTAGGGTGAGTCACCAAATGGGCTATGGAATAGTCAGATTTGGGACTCCTGCATTCTCGTCTATTGGAGGAGTTCGCTGTAATTAAATAATTGAATAATTAAATATTAATTGGGCCGGAGAGAAAGAGAGAGAATGACTCCATAGGCCAGTTATTAGAGCACTCACCTGAGACATGAGACCCGCGTTCAGATTCCTTCTGATCAGGCAGAGAGGAGACTTGAACCAGGGATTTCATACGTCCCTAGTCAGTGCAGTAGCCACTGGGCTAAAAGTTATAAGGGAAGACCTCCCCCCAGACCCCAGCTGTTCTGTGTAGATCTAGCCTCTGAGCACGCTTACCGGATCAGGCCCCACACGCAAGCTGAATGGAGGTGCCTCGATCTTCCCCTGGTTCATGACTCGCTAGCAGAGTTAGGCATCTCCCCACAGCCCGGATTAGGCACCTTTTTGCAAGAGAGGGGCAGGGCTTAGCATACACTTTCTCATCACCATCTCCCGTTGGCTAGTTTAGGTGGCACACTGTTTAGCCTGCTGGCTTTTGGTACTGCAGGCTAAGGTGTTTGTGTCTCCACATTCATTGTATAGGGAGTCTAGGCACCTAACTCAGCCTTTGTGGATCACGGTGTTGTTTCTGTGGTTTTCTAGGCACCTAAAATTTAGGCCTTATGATGTTCAGCATCCTGGTGCCTTAGGTACCTTTGTGAATCCTGGTCATCGTTCTAATCCTGGCTCTGCCGCTCACAGTCTGTCTCATCTCTCTCTAATGGAAATGATTATAATTACCTCCTGGGTGTGTTAGGACGGCTCATTGGTTAATCAACATAATGCTTTGAAAAACGTAAACACTGTGTAAGGGCTAAATAGGTGTTATGTTGGGGGCTTGCCACTGCGCTAAGTGTCCCATTTTGTTTAAGATGTAGCATGGAAGTCCTGACCACTCATTGTTATCAAAGATAGCACTTTTTTCGGAGTAGAACTGTTGACCCTGGTCGAGGGAGAGGGGAAAATCTTTAGCTATCTTATTGCCCAGTTTGGGGCGAGCCTACTTTACCTCATGGCTAGAAGCACTACTCCAGATAGGTTAGCCCGCACCTTCTCAAGCAGGAAGAGAGCTTTTCAGTCACGTTAAGCTAATTTGATTGAGCTAACACAGTTGAAAAGCACACTATTTTTACTCATCAGGATGGTGTCTTTCGTCCCGTACAAAGCCCAACAGCAAAAGAGCTTTTGTTCATATTCTGGTCTGTTCTCCTTCACAGCTGAATTTGCTTCGGTTGCTGATTTCCTGTCAGAAGTCCAGTCTGCATGTACTGGACCAGACTCAGTTTAAGGGTCTTCTCTGGTCTGTTGGCATAATCTGTGGAAGTATATATCTTATGTATTGCTTTCCGTTTTTGTGTGTTTCACACACAAGGAATTTAAACAAACAAACAAACATAAAACAACCACCCTAACCTAAATGGGGCAGAATTCAGGTCTGGCTAAAGCAGGTGCAAGTGGACTGACTTCATTGCTGTTGCACCTGCTTGCATCAGGTTGAAACTTGATCCAGTGTAAGGGGTAATGGAATGCAGCCATATTTACAGGTGTTTGCATGTCAGATTACCAGAAGTACTTCAGCTGTGCAGCACTCATAGCTATGGCGTTGGCAGCTAAAGCTCCTTGCAGCAGGATAGTGAAGAACTAAAAACAAATGAGCTTGCTCTCTTCTGGGCAGTCTAAATTTTAAATGCAGTAGAACAGGTAGGTGTTAACTGTACAGCATAGGAATAGTGCTACTGAACTGTTTGTGATAGGGTATTCCTAATCTGGCCAGCAACTTTTCTTCAGAGACCAAACTAACCTGAAATTGTAGAAAAGGCAGTTTGATTTAAGAAGTGCACTCCTGACTTGGATTTTAAATCAATGAACATGGATAAACAAGCCAGGAGAGGGGTTCTGAAAAGCTCCTCCAGCTCATGGGGTAAAGACTTTACAAGTCTAGTTCTCACAAAGGACACAGATTCACTACGTTATCCTAATCTGTTGCATAGCTGTGCATGCTAAAAAGACTGCCCTATTCCAACCCAGAGACTGTGGCATGTCAGTGATGGGAGATATGCAATTTGTAATGTGCTTTAGAATAAATAAATACGCGTTAGGGGGACTTATTGCCAGGTGCAAGAGAAACAAAAACTTTAAGGTCTGTAATGTCTTTTACTTTCACTGATAAGTAGCAGTATTATCTGTAGTTTAAAAACAATGTGCCTGCATTTATGATTCCTTACTATCTTCTGCAGAACAAAGACTGCATGAAAGGAAGGATGGCTTTCTAAGTAAAGGAGTGGATTTGGGACTCAAATTATCGGGGTTTAAATTGTGACTCTTCCACAGGCTCCTAATGTGACTATGCAAATCACTCAATCTCTCTGTGCCTCCATTTCTTATTTGTAAAATGGGGATAATCATTCTTATTTCACAGGGCTAAATTGCAAAGATAAATTCATTCTTGTTTGTGAAATGCTCAAGTAGTATAGTGATGGGAGCCATGTAAGTATTTAGATAGAAAAAGAGATTCAAATTAAGCCACCCACAGGTCTAGTTAACAGCATGCTCTAAACGTTAGTCAGCAGGTGTCTCATTGTAACATCTCCTTTGCAAAGTCTTCCTATGCACAGGGGTTGGTGCCAAGCACACGGTAAGGTAACAGATCATGCTGTGTGTATCTTTTGATGCTATTCTAAGGATCAAGTGTCTTATAATCAATTATATCAGGGCTTCATACTGCAAAATAGGAAAAGATGTGTTTGGGGCTGGACAGGAGGAATGATTTTCATTGAGAGATTATTAACACAGTGTGAAATTCTACATTAACCTTTTCTTTTAGAGCTATATAACCAAGAGGATATTTTACTTGATTTCTAACTGCTTAGCATATAAATAGGGTCAGACTTGCCCACACTTGGTTGACATTGAGATACCTCTGACCATAATTTAGCAATGAGCAAAAGGAAGCCTATCAGCAGAACACATCAAAAGCTTCTGAAAATATGGGACGCCTTTGCATCACTTTAATGTTCTGTGAAGCAGAGCTGGTGAGCTGAATTTTTTGCTAGCAGCCACAAAGGAGTTTGCTAGAAGACCCAGGATTTTTTATTTTTAGAATAATTTTGTCACTCGGTGCATCCTTATCACAAAAAATATAGTGGTATATGCAAATGAAAGTTAAAAAAAGCAGCTTTCATAATGGGCATGCTGGGATACCACAGATTACAAATTCAGCGTTATCAGAAATGGGTGAGAGTCTGAAGGTAGGGTCCTTAATATATATTTTGGTTCCTAAACAAGTGACCTGATTTTCGAAGGTGCCGAGGGCCCCAAGTTCCTGTTGACTTCCATGGAAGCGGTTGAGTGCTGCTCACTGCTTGTGGATCTAGGAACCTAACTTTCAATACTTTCTGGAAAATCTTGCCCCTCCTTCCCAATAAGTAAATAAAAAGACCCCCCCCCCAAATCTGTGGGTTCCTCAACTTGTTGAGACCGTTCAAAACTACTAAAATGGAAATTAATCCAGTTTCTTTAGCTCATTTATAGCAGGATCATCTTCTGCTTAGTGAATTGATACCCCGGTGGATAAGTAACTGACACACAAATCATTCATCCAATTCATCGGCTTTACCATGGCTAAGATGTCCCTCACTTTCGTTCTCCTTTTCTTCAAGAAGGAACATGTCATTTGGTTGCACTGGCCAACCAAGTTTCACACAAAAGATGGTGTAATAAATGACAACATATGGGGTTTTTAAAAAGTTAATTCTGCCTATATTTTCTATCGCAGATTTTTACATGGCCCTGCGTATTTTGTGTTTGTGGCATCACAAGCTCAGTACTATGGGAGAGAAATCTGTGTGAGACACTTAGAAGTACTTACTTTTCTTCAAGAAGGAACATGAACACAATTCATTACATGCAAATAGCTGAGCTATGATTTGTGGCATTATTAGCTGTACTTGTGGTCTTTGAATGAAGCAAAATGTGATTTTTGCAGAGTCTTGGGAGAGGAATTTCTCTTTTTTTTTTTTGGTTTAATAAACTAGAGGTAATCTTAATAAAACAAACCTTTTCCCTTGTTTAACACTCCTATGCATTTCTGCTCTTCCTTATATCAGTAAGGGGTCTGCCAATTAATACACAGAATTCAAATGAATCACAATTCGTTCTAAAATTACAGCCCTTGTTAAGACTGAATGTTATCATAAATGCTACATCAAAACATTTGAGGCAGTTATTAAGCACGTTTGGAGGAGAAAAATGTCTATTGCAAAGAAGCTGGTGTTTCAGAAATGAAAGCTTGGCGCAGAGTGATGTTAGTTATGTGGCCGAGACTTCTAAATGCAGCCTTAATTATACAAGCCTTTATCAGTTATATATAGAAGCCAGTCAGTCAGTCAGTGGATAGAGTAATATAGCAAGTCCTCTGACAGATATGACTGTATTAAATTGCATGCCATGATGGCATTCTGCCAGCCAAATGGGACTATTAAAATGAAAAAGTGGGATTATTTTAAAATGTTAAATCCATCCTTCAAAACCCATTGCTGCTTCATTTCCCTAGGTTTGTAGTTTGATAATGTGGCTTTTGAAGTTACAGAAGGCGAGCTTTAGATCCCAGGGCAGCAGTGGCAATATTGCTCTTATGCGTTAAACCATGACCTTCTCTTGATATCTTGTGCATGCTCATTAATGAGATCGTTGCGTTGTCAGCCTTTGTGGTGACATTAAAAAGCCACTGAAGCCTCATAGAAAGGCATCCTATTTATGGACGATTCTGTTGATTTCCTGTGTTCCGTATCAGTATTAACCTTACTCTCTTTTCAATACTTGGGGTCTTTGCATGAAATTCCTTTTGCTTAGGAATTCCATCTGCTTCTGCCCATTAGACAGATAGCATAATCCTTTGTGACATCACAGTTAATTGCTGTAGAGAAGTTTGTGATATCTTAAAGAAACTTATGACTGCAGATGGAGAATTAAAGGTTGGCAGCAGCCAGTCATCCTAATGCAATGACGATTGCAACTTGATTTCCATTATGAAACTGATTTTGCCTCTTTCCCAAATCAACAACAAATGGAATATGGGCCTCAAAATTAACATGTGAAGGGTTTGGCTGGAATTGAAATTTTCTATCAAGTTTGAATCAAATGGGATGAGGCATTGTTGACTTTTGACACCTTAAAAAGAGAAGTGAAGGATAACAAAGATTCTGAACTGGCACTCAAGATATCAGGGTTGGGTGCTATTCTGAATGCCGCCATTGACTTCTTGCATGGGCATGCACAAGACATTTAATTTCTCTCTGTCTCGTCTGTAAAATCAGGACAATAGTATCTTTTTAGTCTTTGCCTGTTTTATCTATCTAGATTGTAAATCTTTGGGAGCAGCGATTGTCTCTTGCCAAGCACAGTGGAGTTCCGGTCTTGGTTGGCACCTCTGCGAGCTACTGTGTAATACAATTAAAAAAATAAGTCATTCAACAAAGTCCAGAGAAATCTTCTTGTGGTTCTGTAGCAAACTAAAATTAAAAAATGATAAAAAAGGGGGAGGGGAGAGAAATTAATTTACTGGTACATCTGGTTGAGATTAAGTGCCAAGGAACAAAGATTAGTTTTAAGAGTTTAATTTTAAAAGTTATTTACCTCTTTAAATAAATAGGTTGTTAAAAAAATTCAGACTGGGAAATTGGTAGCCACAATGCTGATTTTGATTGTTTGTTGTCCCTTCTTTGGCTAATTACCAGTACAATGTTGATCTGAGGATTTTTTATCCTTCAGTTACTCAACCTTAATGTTACATTTACAAAGCTTTTAGACTCAGAATAGACAGTAGAAGATGGTAATCTAGTTTTCATATAGTTGGCCTTTGTCATTTAAAAAATTAAAAAGCCAATTAAAATGAGGGTGAGGTAAGGAGTGCATGGAGAAATGATCTGTAGATAGAGTTGTTTCAAAATAGATTGTTTGGTGGAGAAAGGAGTGATTCATCTGTGAATAAGCAACTGATCCATGTTTTTAGGTATGACTTTATTCAAAGGGAAATAATATTAGAAGAAAATAATTGAAAGAGGAAACTCAGTGGCAATTCTTGTTTTAATCATTAGTTCAGTTATGCCATTGGGTGCCCAACTTGTTTTGGAGGTGCTTGCCTCCCCTTCCTCCCCCGATCCCCCATGCATTGGTGACTGGGTGACCCATTCACCCTCCACTCCACCCACTCTTGCTATGTGCAGATACAGTTGTCACAATCTCTGCTTTTATCTCAGCCCTGTTGCGCTCTCGCCTACATTTTCATCTTACTTTTTCCTGTCCCCACCTTTCAGTTCCTCAACTCTGAGACTTCCCTGGTCTATTCTGGCACCTCAGAAGGCCATGCTGGAAAGTACTATATTAATGTAAGTGTAATATCAACTTTACAGGGGAGCCAAGGTTCAATACATTCTTTGCCAGTAGATCATACTTACATATAACTTCTGAATACAAGCAGATGTTGAACCCAATAATATAAAAAATACAGACCCACATTTTACAGTCTTGTTACTGTGCATTCATTGTATAGAGTGTCAGTGTATCTCAGAGATTTTTCCTTTGTTATCTGTTATTTATTTAAAAAGTCAACTCAAAGCCTATCTTCCCCTTTAAAAAATTGAAACAAAACATTTGGCAGTCGGAGACCATCCCCATGGACCTGAGATACTGTACGTTTATCTTTTGCTGATATTAGCAGTAAAGGGCCACAGTCCTGCCCAGCCCCTGTGTAGTGGAATCCTACTTGGTCTGGCACACTGCTTCCCTCCCAGTTTGAAAGGACATTGTATTACTGTATCGTAACATGCTTTAAAACTGTGTTTTATTCACTGTCTATTTATAAAGTGCCTTTCACCCACTGACATTTCTATTAAATGCTTGGAAGCTCTCAAATCCATTTCCTTATAAAATCTCTCTCTAAGTGCAGCACGTTGCTTAGATGCTTTTTGCTTGAGCTTCTGTCAAGTGATGAGTTGACTAAAGTATTTCTGCAAGGCCTTTAAGGAGAGATTTTCAAAGGCACAAATGAGAATTAGACCTCCGAACTCTCATTGACTTTTAGTGGGAGCTGGGTGCTTTACTCCCCTTTCTACCTTTGAAAATATCTCCCTTAAACTACAGTGTTGAACATGGTATAAATGCCTAGATAGCTAAATTGGGTACAGTGGATACTGTACTCTGTTGCAGCGATTCCCAACCTTTTTGAGCACGAGGACCTCTTTGAAACCTCCAAACATTTCGCAGACCACCACATGCTATTAGTTTTATTTCAGATTGTACATTTCCTTGGTGAGGATATTATTATTTTTCTTTTCCACGGACCGCCTGTAGTACTCGTGGACCACCAGGGGTCTGCAGACCATGGGTTGGGAACCACTGCTCTGTTGGTTAGAACAGGGACTGAGCATAGGGACTCGTGGGTTCTGTTTGTAGGGCTTCTGTTTGACATTGGGGCCAGTCATTTAAACGCTTTGACTCAGTTTTCCAATCTTTACAATAGGTATAATAGTACCTACTTCACAGGGAGGTTGAGACTTATTTGTTCATTAAGCACATGGACATCCTCTGCTTAAAGGTGCTTTATAACTGCCAATTTTGATGATGATAAAATGACTGCTTTTTGTACACTGCCTCGTATTTGTGTATGAAAGTGAAATTTAAAAGGCTTATCTTCTAAATGGTTAAGAACTGAGGAAGCAGAGCCAATTAGATTCAGAATCACTTGTGGTTTATAGAGGACATGTGCCCATGTCCTGAGTTGTGCTCATCCCTGTATTTTTCATCACTACAGTATTGGTCACCTTTATTTTTTTAAGTTATATGTGGAAATCTTGATGGAGAGAGAGGTTTTTTTTAAGGGGAGATGGGAGAAGAAGGGCTATTAGGTAAAGGCAGATGAAATTGTACATGATTAATTACTGGATCTTAAAAATCTTGAAACTGTTCCTTACAGTTCACGGTGATTTTAAATTAGGAACCATCTCAAATTACTTATTGGCGTCAGTGTGTTCCTTTCATTTCACGATCTGACATGTCTCCAAGACTCTCCCTTGCTCTCCATTTTTCGGAGCTATAAATGCCAACTCTGAATAATGGTTTCTTGATGCTCATGTGCACAAAACTGAGTCATTTTAATTGCTTTCTGCTGAAACAATATTCTTCCTAAAATATAGTGACCATAATGGCACACAAATATTCTAAGTGTGGTTTTACTAATGCCTTTTAGAGTGCCACAATAAGTTGTGTTAATTTTTGCTCAGCATAAACACTTCAAGTCCTTATTTAACTGTTTCTGCTACTGGCAAAAACTCTTTTGATATTTCAGTTTATTATCCATGGTCACGATTTGTCTGGTTATGGGCAACATGTGTCTACATGCCTCAACATACTTGCTTCAAGTCAGCCCTTTATGCTTGTATTTATCTATCTGCTATGATTCGCTAGTTGTTTTTCTTTAAAAAGATACTGTATAAAGCTATAGGAACTTGCTTTCTAATAAATCTTTCATAGGAAAAATAATTTGATGAAGTAATGGAAAAAATATTGCCAGTTGTAAAATCACAGACACACCATTATTAATTAAATACAAACCGGTAGGAAAGAAAAAACGGTTTTCATAATAATGCTATCAATTTGGACAAGAATTTGCATGTCATACCATATGCTTAGTTCAACCCATTTTATTTAGCATGTAATTTTCACTGCATGTTATGTCTGCAATAACCTATTTGGAATGGCAATATTAACTGACATATTTGGTGGCATATATTGTCTCTCTTTATATATCTGATTTGTTGGCTTGCTCTCCTGTTCTGAAACATCATTGAGGATATGGGAGAGGAGTCATATCTGCTTGTTAATGAATCAGGAGATCTGAATTCTAATCTTGATACAAATGTGGTGTGTGACCTTGAGAAAATCACTTAACTCTCATCCTGTGTTTCATCATCAGCAAAACAGAAAGTGATACCTCAAAGGAGCATCACGAGTCGTAGGCCGTGATTCAGCAAAGCTTATAAATTTCCAATGACGTCAGTAGGACTTAAACATGTAATTAAAGTTAAGCACGTGATTTACGTGCTTTACTATACTAGGCAGTCTTATTTATTTAGGGGTTATATCATACCTCCGAGGCACATCCATTGAAAGGGGCCAGATGAAGCTCCGTCACCTCAGTGAAAGAGTAGGAGGCAGCATGCCTCCCAGATGTCATTATGCGGGAGCATCACGCCAGCTGCTAAACCCCTTTGTTGGGGTGCAGTTACTTCTCCCATTGCACAGCCCCACTCCAAAGTCTGGTGTAGAGGTAAGATGGAGCACCGAGTGCAGGGACTACAATTCTGCCTGGGCCTGATGAGGGCATCTCAAGAAGAGAATGGCTCTATATGAACTCTTGCTTGCCCCACAAACACATACTTGCATAAGCGACCAGGAAGAATCCGGCCCTCAGTGTTCGTACAACATTTTGAGATCTTTCAGTAGCAGCAGCTATAGAAGTAGAGTGACAGGACTATTGTGTGTCTGTGGAAACCTTTGTATAAAGAACTGGTAATGATGCTCAAAACCATCTTTGTATTAGAAAGAAAATTCAAATGGTTAATTTAAAATGCCTTCTTTGGTTTCCCTGCTGTAGGTAGTTTAGTGGTTTTATTTGCTTTGTTTCTTGCCTGTACAGCTGGCCATGTGGTGAGTGACAGATTGTATTGTCTTTCCTTCAGGAAATCTTCCCATTAATTTCAGCTGTAGAATTTTTTTTTTTTTAAAAAAGCAGTTAATGCAAAAGAAATATAAATTTCAAGATGAAGCTAAATAGACTCTAAACTGTACATAGAAGCTGTAAAGTAAGCAATATTGGTTTATCAGCACAGCATCATCATTCTACAGTCTAGAATCAAAATGCCAGTGCCTAGCACCATATGTCAGGTGTATTTCACTCTTTACCTCCCACAATAAATATCTCATCTCACCATAAAGTAGGCATGAGTGAACTGATTCCGAAAGTGATGCCCAACTATCAAGCATGATTTAGGTCCAGTGCAGTTCATTCTATTACGGTGTAGGATGCGGGGAGATGAACTAATATCTCCTGTGAAATCACTTTCAGACCAAAAGGCTCCTGGAGTCAACCTTTGTAAAAGTAATCTGCATTCAGAGGAAGGCGGACAATGTAATTACTTATCTGTTTTTAAAAGAGGGAATAAATATTAACTTAAAATCCAATTACTAATTTTTGTCGAGGTGATACCCAGAGTTAACATGCAGCATGTCCTTGAGTATTACAGAAATATATAACTACCCAAGGACACAATAGTTCTACACTTCACATATAGTTCTTTTGGTATATTTTTGCTACGTTATGTGAAATTATGCATGGATCCTGCGAATGGGGCCAATTCTTGCAAACCCCTCCTCATCCAAGGACTTTTGACCCATTTAAGAAGTCCCATTGAAGCCTGACAGTCCGTTAGCATGAGTGAGGAATTGTAGGACTGGGGTGCCCAGTTTTAGTCTTTGGCATATGCACATATTTTTTCCTTCGGAGAAATTCTCTTTCAAATATTACTGAATGGAATTGTTCAGTTATTTGGAGCCTTCTGTGCCGAGTGCATGTTTTCTAACTACTCTGTTTTCTCACTCTTGTATAATTTATTCGTGGTAAGGCTCATACACGTGTACATTTCACTTGACCGGCCATTGCTAGAGGCAGGCTATTGAACTTGATGCCCAATGGTCTAATATGTTATGATAAATTCTATGTACAATATATTTCAAAATCAAGGGGGGAGGTTACACTGTATGTCACCCAGCCACCTGATTCAAAATTGATTGTAATCTCCACGAACGCTTGCCCAATAAAGTTGCACAGACAATTTAAACTGAAATTAGATTAATTTTAATTCAATATTTAATAAAAAGAAGTCTAGTGTCAGTGGAATATAGCAATGAATTTTTCATCACCTGTATGTTTATTTCATAATGCACAATATTCATATTGGGTATTATGGTATGGGATGTGATTTGTTATATGGTATGTTTATTATTTAATTTCATGGGGTCCATGCTTCGTTATGTGGTATGCTTATTATGTTTATAATGACAAAACTAAATAAGTAAAAATCTTGGAAGTCCCCAGATGAATGCACAAATTGAATTTGTATTGAAATCGGTATGATTTTGTTTAAGATGTAGGTCTTTGCCTCTCTTGCTTCGTATTTCTGAGCACAGTATACTTCATTCTGATTGATCTTTCTCCTAAAGTTATAACTGGATTGTAACACGCTCAGCACAAAGCAAGAATCCCTGTAGGGTTTGGATAGCCAAACCAATATTGTTTTGGAGATGGTATCTTAAAGCTCTCTAGAAAGTGGATATTGAATTAGTGTAGGGTTTTATTTTGTTCAGATTTATTTTTTCTCTACATCCTTTTGATGAAGTGGGGGTAGAATGGCTCTTCTTAGTTTTCCCCACTTGCTTGGCATGAAAGTGGATTCCATCCAGCTGCTGTTAGTTCAAAAAGCCAGCTGTTGCAGTTGTGCTGAAGAGTATAACCACTTCCATGTGCAGCTAATTCCACTCTTTTGAATTTTGCAAACAACCTTTTTAATTGTGTTTATGAAATACAAACGTGTTCACTGCAGATTGGAATTCCAAGGCTGAGAAAAGAAACTGGCTATAAAAATAGCTAATTCCATTGAACTCATGTTCCTTTTTATACCTTTCACTCAATTCTCATATTGGACTTTTTGTTTGGTTGGATTTTTTTTTTAAACAACTTTTGGCATCTTAGAGTGATGATGGTAAAGACTGCAGAGACTGAAGTATATCTAATTGATTTATATACCAGGTTATTTTTTATATTTGTGACAGGTATTGCATAACTAATGCACAGCAATTTGCAGTAGTTTTTTAGGCACTTTAACTCATTTCTCCCATGGGTTATGGAAATTTTGGTTCAGTGGTGTTTGTAATAAACAGTATTTGGAATGCGGTATATATAGAGAACATTTCAGTTTATCACAGGTAGACTACCTGTCTTCTTTGTTTGTGTTAATTTACCATCCACCCCCCAAAAATTCATATAGAAATATTAAAGTAAATAAATTCTGTCTGTTCAAAAGTGGCTTCTATTGAGTATTTGCATATTCAATAGAAATATTGAGCTTTCTACAGAACACTACAGTGGACCATGGTGAAAGAGATTTAAATTAGATTTTACACTGAGAAAATCAAATAGAAACTATATTTCCATTGAATATATTTGTATGAATAGAATTAGATTATAAGCTCTCTGTGGCATATAACTGGAGTCAAATTTTCAAAAGCACTTAAGTCCCGTTTTCAAGAGACGTAGATGCTTTGGCATCTAAGCCCCAGGGTTTTCATTAAGATTTAGGCTACTAAGCACCTGTCACTTTTAAAAGTGGAAATTAGGTATCTAAGTCACTTTTGTGCTTTGGAAATGTCCTTTTATTTTCAGTTATAATGGTAAGTATCTAGCACACCTGTGGGTTCTGTAAAAGTAATTAACATCATACATTATAACCCAAACTGACTATCAACTATTAATATAAAAGGTATCCTTAATTTCTATGACAAAATGAGTTTAAAGTGATGTTGGAGAAATAAATACTGCTTTTTTGATCATTCTTAAAAAGCCTTTATATTTTTTTGAAATGGCATGTCTATTTGATTGTTCTTTTAAAATTGTTTGAATTAGTAAACATAAACATTTTTAATGCTATTATAGTTAGTGATTAGAGAGTCTTGTTTGCTGTAGTTTTCCATTAAAATGATGATTTCCGGACTTTCTTAAGAAGAGCTGTTTCATAACTTTAAAACTACAAACGACTGGAATGTGTGGTAATCCAGAAAACTTTCCAAACCCTGCAAAGATGGACAAAAGGTTCTTACCAATGGAAAGACAAAAAGTAGTATTACTAGAGAAGATAAATGAGAGTAATAACAAACTAGTTCTGTTAGGTATGACTGACTTAGCTGTTTTTACAAATGTCTGGTTTGGAGTGACTCCATTAATTTAGGATCATAGCGAAGTTGTGGACATGGTTAGTATTTTAAAGTATAGAAATTTAAGACAAAACAACACCAAAAATATCACCTTGGTATATGATGGCTAAAAAAAGAGAAAGCAACGCTCGTGATTCAGTGCATTTCTAGAATCTCACTTGAGAGCACACATTAGAGGCAGTGATGTCTTTATAACCTGTTTGCTCTACAAGTACAGCTGTTGAGACAGCCTTGTCTGACCCCATTACAACAAACACCGCTAAGATGTGTCCACACAGCCGTGTTTTTCACAGCATAACCATGTGTTAGTCATAACAGCTCTGTTCCGTACAACTCGGATGGAGCTCTAGGTCCATAATGAGATGCTTCTCCTGCTTCGTTAGATGCTCTTTCTGATGCCTCTCCTAATGGTAACATCCCTTTGCCACAAGTGCAGAATCATCAATTTCCTGATATTATCTGGAGTCTTGTCATTTGAGGTGTTTATAACAACAACACCCCCCCCCCGGCGACGTTAATGATCAGCTATTTACATGGACAAGAGGGCTATGTCCTTTTGGTATAGTAGAATAGATATCTAAAATGTTACTATATTGAGTATAGCATCTGTATATATGTATACATGAGTATGCGTATAAATATGGGTCATATTACACGCAAAAATCTCTGCACATAGCTATAATTGAAAAATGCAGTTAGTTATTCTTGTCTTCATTTTCCTGTTGGGAAGGCAGTATGCTGTAACAGCAAATCTCTGCTGCTCTGACTCTACACTTCTTGGTGATATCTTGAATGTGTAGTTTAACGGCTGGGTATGCGCCTAAATATCTGAGAGCAGAGTCAACAATCCAGAGTTTATTAGGAAGCCCCTGGGTCCCTTATCCATTGTGGCATGCCCTTGTCACTCGTGTCACAAGAAGACGGTTGGGACAAAAGTTCTTATATTTTCTTGTCTCTTTCACCGCTCACCATGAATGAATTGTGATGAATATTTTATAAGCAAATTTAGCACGACAATTGGCATTTCTGAAGCCCCAGTTCTTGAAGGCAGCTGTTTTACTTAAAAAAAATCTTAATCTTTGACATTGACAGTGTGGGAGCCCCAATGTAAAAGACACTAAAGCCATTGTCCGTCCAGCTGTGAGAATAGTTTAACAAAGTCATTAATGTTGACAGCTACAGCGCTTGGGGGCCCACTAGCAAGGGCTCTTAAGATAAGTTTGAGCCAGGCTGTGTTAGATCATGGTACCATGACCCCCGTGGGAAAATGCAGGTGAAGAAGTTCTTCGCTGAGTGTTCTGCAGCTCACCCTGCCAGACACCAGCAGACTATTGAATGGGGATCGTATGAGAGGTCTGCTTCCAGATCAGCAGATGAGGCAGAAAGGAAGTTGAGGCTTCTGGATCAGCGGGTAGCTATTTTGCGCGTGACAGTGCAGCTCCAAGGCCAGTAAAACATCAACCCTAACTTGAAGGCATGTGAAATACAATTGTGTGGTAAAGGTGAAAAGAAGAGCTTGTAGGGGATATCTGTAGAAAGGCTGAAAGCTGTTCATGTTTCTATTTAATTAGCCATGGTTGCCGTGTTGAGCTGAGGGAGCGGTGAAAAGAATGTTTCTGTACAGAATCCTCTTCCAGCACCTCTGCCATTGTCTTCTCCCCTGTAGACATATTGGGTGGTGTGGGGAGCTGAAGAGCTGCATTCTGGCTGTCAAGAGGGGAGGCCTGGGGTAAAGACTTGGTGCTAGGAGTAACATCAAAACCAGCCGAGGGCTGAGGTGCTGCAAGGGAGTCTTTGCAAGATCAAAAAGATCCCAGTGCCGATGGTGGTTTGTAACCCTCTGTTCACATGGTAGGCTGGGGCCTTGGCTCCTTGGTTAGAGTTTACCAAGTGTACCATCCACTCAAATCACCATTACCATTAATGCTATTCTAAGGGAAGATAAATGTCTATAAATGCCTTATCTGGTTCCTTCTTCTGCCTCGTGACAGCACACGCTAGTCACCCTTAACCCACTCCAATTGTTAGTTATGGTTTAGAATGTCTCCAGCAGTAGGTTGTTCATAGCCTCCTCTGGTAGCTTGTTCCATTGTTGAAATGTTCTTAATGTTTCTATACTCTTAGTTAGAAAGGAATTCCTCATATTTAACTTACAGAGATGAGGCAGGAGAGGTCTTTTACTGGACCAACTTCTCTTGGTGAGAGAGATCAGCTTTCGAGCCACACCGAACTCTTCTTCTGGTCTGGGCCTGGGCTGAGCTCTGTGTGGTTTGAAAGCTGGTCTCTCTCTCCAACAGAAGTTGGTCCAATAAAAGATATGTCCTCATTCAGAGCCGTGTCTCCCTTACAAACTGGGCTGACGCAGCTACACCACCACACTGCATATAATATTTAACTTAACATTTTCCCTACTGCAGCTTTAAACCCATCAGATTTCTCATTTTGTTGATGTTGACTAACAGGAAAATTGGATCTCTGTCCACTTTATAGCATTCCTGTGTGAACTTTAGGCATAACTTTTCTCCAGGGTGAACAGGCATCATTCTCTCACCCTTTCCTTCAATGTCTTTAATTTCTAGTTCTGTTGCTTGTATAAATGCAAACCTGTATGGCGTTTGTCTCTTTCGTGGTAAGGTGGTAGTGTTGACTCAGTTAAAAATACATAGAGATTTTGTAAGAGAAGACAAAAATATACATAAATATAAACACAATTTCTTATTACAAGAGCATGTGGTAAATCCCATTGCTAAAGATACAGTTAGTATGCCAAATATCCAAACTAAAAGAAAAATAAAACATAGATAGATAGAAAAGAAAGGGGGGGGGGGAGGAAAGTGAAGTAGAGAATCATACACTGAGCAGGTTTCAGTTTAGTTGTCCGTTTCTGTTTATTTTCTCATTTTAAAATAAATGAGCAATGAAATGTTGGCCAATTTTTTAAATCTGGGTACCAAATAAATAAATAAATAAATATTTAAAAAGTAGTTTGTTTTTCAAAAGTGCTGAGCCCCTGTCATTTCCATTGACTTTAGGCTTCTGAGAAGGAAAACGCTTCTCTTTAGATGCCCAGATATGGATTTAGGAACCTAACTTGAGGTGCCCTGGTTTGCATAATATGATGGCTTTAAATTTTAATGTCATTGCCACAGTAGCTTTTAGTCATTTTTTAAAAAAAGTTGATGAAGATATATATCGTCCAATACTAAAAACTCCTGATTTCCAAGACAGACTATCCCTCGTAGGCAACTGTACATCGTTCACTGAGATTGCTTTACCAGACTGCCATTTTCCATTTTTGGAGGATTATTATCTTGGCATCCAAATTTAATATTTAATTTATCATCCAGTCAAACCCAGCAGATGCTGCCATGTGGAACAACTGCTTGGCCAGTTAACCATCTTTCTCTATACGTGCATTAGGAAGAAATAATCAATGTGAATCGCTTCCCATTTGTCTTTATTGAATTTCAATTTAATTCATTTCAGTACACTTCTCCAATTTGTCAATTTTATTACTAGATTAAATGTTATGCGTAAGCTACTTGGCAGTATCCCCCTTCTAAAGTTATATTTTTTATGAACTATCTGTAATTTTTTTCCTAAATGATGGCGGGGGCACAATAAAACCCTGTCATTTCTGGAAAGAATGGTATTTCTACTCTGAGATTTATTTCAGTGGAGGCACTGTATTTTCTGAGAGCTCTGTCTTATCCTTTCCGAGGCATTATTTTTCTGATTATTCCTCTTCCTCTCTCTCATATATTCTGATTTCGTCGTTCGAAAGAAATTTGTTTTGAATTTTGAAAAATTAGTAACTCAGACCTGTCGAATCTTCAGTCAGCAGTGTGCGCTGTGTTGACACAACATAATTTTTGGAGGATGACATTTTAAAATATGTATTCCAACAGAGCATTATTTCTGAGTCAGATCAGCTTAGCCTTTTCATAGTTTTGGTGGCTCTAATTTATGTACACTTCATTTCAATTATTAATGAAGCTGTGTCTAGCCTTTCAATATCAGAGGCAGGGACCAAGACATAGTGAGGAATGCTTGTTCAGCATGCATTTGCCTGTGGCGTGGAGCAGGTTTCATTTTGATGGAATTTTACCTCTCGCCTTATACAGGGTGCTCTTGGGAGAGAGACTCTAAGCTTCCAGTGTCCATTGCTCTGGTTTATGTCACCCACTTAATTTAGAACAGAATTCTGCCAACCTGCATAGAGCCTTGTGTGAAAATAGAGGTGATACTCCACACTTACTCAGCCTGGTAGCTACTTTGATATATAGCTACAGCAGGCAGGCGATCACATGACCCTGGCATAGAAATGTCCAATTTCTGAGAAAAGATCCCTGCTTTTTTTTTCAATAGGTGAACTTCTTTTGGCAGTAGAGAGTCAGATTATGTCAGCAAGTGATGCTGAGAAGCTTTACTGCGTGAAAAGATCAAGGAGCAAACTAGAATACGCTTTAATAGGGATCAACACGGCTAGAAATAGTTGCTCCTTATTTTATTTTTCTTAACCGTAGATCTTACTTAAAAGGACTGAGGGTGATGGTGTGACTAGTTTAGAAACAAAGATAATGACATTGAACTAATTTAGCGTACTGTCCTACATAGGCCATTAGGTAGGTTTGAAGGCCAAACTCTAATTACTGATGAATGATTGGGAGCATCTGTCTATTGGGATCCATTCTCCATTGTGAAAGGGCACATATAGAGTGCATCTTTGTGTGGCACTGTACTTTCCATTAAAAGTGTGTCCTTGCCAGCATGGAACAGGACGGATGAAATGATCTCCATTCTACAGCCGAGCGCTATAATATGACTTCCTATATTCTGCTGAAATTTCAGTGACAGTGTTCAGGTTTTCTCTTTGCCCCTTGAACCGGGTCAGAGGAGAATGTGTTCAGGGGCATGGAAAAACTTCTCATATGAAGGCTGAGGTTGGGCACCTTAGAAAGGAGATGAACGAGGAGGAGCATGAAAAAAGAATGCGGAATAATGAATGGTTTAGAGAGGGTGGATCATGAACTTCTTTTCTCCCTGCCTTGCAATACAAGGATGTATTCAGTTAAACTGAAAGGTGGGAAGTTCTCAACTTACTTTTCCCACACAATGCATAATTTGACTGTGGAACTCCCTGCAACATGATATTGTTGAGGACAAGACCACAGTAAGATTCAAAGATGGATTGGACATTTATATGGAAAACAATAATACCCAGAGTTATAATTTTTAATGCTTAAAAAATATTGGATGGGAGGTAAAACCTCATGTTTAAGAGCTTAAATCAACCTCTGGGGGTTAGTGCTGACTTTCATCAAGGCAGATTATGCTACTGCGGGTTCTTGCATTTTCCGCTGAAGCATCTAGTCCTAGTCTCTGTTGGAGACAGGATACTGGACTAGATAGAATTTACGCCCAATCCAGTGCAGCATGTCCTATGTTCCTGTTCTCACAGAAGAATGCACCTGAGGAAAAGGGAGTATGTTAAGGTCTCAGTTGTACCAGCAAGCCACAGCCCTGGGTAAGGTGTGGTGCTGAGCCACGTTGTCCCAGGAGGAACTCCAAGAGAGATTGATTGCCTCTCAGGAAGCACAGCCCCTTCCCAGCTGCAGCCTCAGGGATTAGGTGAAGTACACATGGTGCACTGCCCCATGGCTCCATACCTTTCCATTCCCTTTTGGAACGTCTTGAACCCCTAAGGGTGCACTTCTCCAAGCACTGGGGTTGTAATCATGCCTGGCCCTTGTGCTCAAGGCGCAAGGGGAGGGGGAAGGGAAGGTCCTTTTGCCCCCCATGTCCATAAACCAGGGTCAGGCACAATCTGGGCTTAACCCATGTCCTTAATCCATCTCACAAGTAGCTACTCTGGCAGCGTTGCTATTCCTGTCACTTCTGGGGGGTGAAGTTTGGAACAGAGTTTCCCCACCAGTCCTGAAGTGGTGCTTTCCCAGTGTGACATACGCCCTCCCCCCGGCAAATAGCCCTTTGCAGATATTCTGGCCTAACGTACATGACACTATGTCTGCCTTTCCCAAAGGATTTTAAGAGAGAGAGCGTTAGGGGGGTTCATTTTGAATTCCTTTGTGAGAGAATGTGGCCGAAGAGAGTTCCCTTACTTAACTGTAATGAAACGTAAAATGTTTAACAAACTTCAGTGGCTATGGGGGTGTGTCTGTCTTTCTTTGAAATGCTCTTGCAATTAGCTTTTTCTCTCTCTTCCCTCAGTTGTTTTTTGTTTTTAATATTGTTACTTAAAAGGTTAAGTTCTCTTAACAATATGCATTAGCCCATGAGTGTTAGTCAAAGATCAATCAGCTCAAATACAGACAAAGGATTAAATACTTTACCTCTCCATCAATCTGGGGATACAACCAGCACCATGGACTGTACTGGAAATATGCTGCTGAGATGTATATCTACCAGGGGCTGTTACCAAGGGCACAAAACTTCTCTAAATTAGGTTGCATCATTCTTACCTTAATATCTTCATTCCTATGCAATCTGTACTTTCTCCAAGGTTACTGGAAATTTATATCTAGTTTCTAGCAACAATTATGTCAGTTGCTTATTATTTACACAAACCTCAGCAAAATACTAATTTATTTCTGTGTGTGCCAAGAACAAAAGCGTATACACCATTCTTAGTATAGAGGATGCTGGGAAAATTGTTCACTTTTGCATAAATATGGATTCTCTTAAAATACATATGTTGGCTAAATCATTCTGGTAATTGTATGTTGGTTACAGTTCTTCTTTCCTACTTCCATTCATTCTTTTCTGCCCTGTTTCTCATTGGTTGTGTCTGGTTTTATTTATTTATTTTAAGTTATGGAAAATGGGTACAATTTTCAAAAGCACCTAACTCCCATTTTCAAGAGTAACTCAGGCCTAGAAGTCCCATTGACTTTGAGTGAGCCTTAGGACCCATAGCACCTAAATAATTTTTGAAAACAGGATTTTTTTAGGGTCCTAAATCACTTACATGTTTTTTGAAAATGTTACCCAATGAAAATATAGAGAAAAGAGTCTTTCAGATCTCAGTGCTGGGACTAATCCTATTAGGCATAGTCACAAGTGATTGAGAAACGGAACGAAGAGCATACTATAAAAATATGCAGAGGATACATAGTTAAGAAGGATGCTAAACACATTATAGGATATACTCGGATTACAAGAAGATTTAGGTACATTAGAGGAGTGGGCAGTTGACCATTTTATAGAAGTGAGAATGTAGTTCAGGTAATCCCAAATAACTATACTTTTCAGTTATCTCACCGGAGCCTTTAGTCTCATCATTTCTCAAAGGTCTATGGGGATTATGTATAGTCTCATGCCATGCGGATTATTATTCAGTATATGTAAAGTACAGTGAGAGCAGCAGTGGCTATTAGAGTTAAATGTTACTTACAAAGGAAAAACAATTATTTTGTCCTTCTTTGCTGCTTATAATATAAAAAGAGATCTGAAAGGCTGGGATTTCACACTCCTCTCCTCTTGCTCCCACCCCCAAATAAAATTTTGCTTGTTTTTTACTTTAAAAATATCACTATGAAATCTAGTGTTCCCTGATGTTGCTTGAGATCCTGTGGGGATCCAGAGAACTTTCTTAGCCCTTCATTGAATGGAGGTGTGCTGAACTTTAAGCAAAGGTGATTTTCCTTCTGGCTCTTAATAAGGCATTTCAGTTATACAGGCATTAGCAAAAACATTAGACATTGACACAGTCTCTTCCCCTCTCAATTGCTGAAGGTTTTGCTTTAGTGATAATTTGTAATGTCAGTCCTACAAATTATCCTGTTTATCCATAGAAGCTTTCAGGAAAAACAAGATAGGTCATATCTCAATTTTTAATAAATACATACACACACAACCACTCTTGGCGGTGTCGCGCCCCCCCCCCCCGGGGAAATATAGAGTGGTGTGATTAGTTTTTGTTTGTTTGGTAGGGTTTGGGGGGCTTTTTGTTTGGTTTTTCTTTTGTTTGTTTGTTTATTTGGTTTTTAAACAGGAACAATTCACTGTATCTGTGATAAAAGATCTTCCCCCCACTCCGCTTTATATGTCATTTTTAGGGTTACAGTATATTGTTTTCACTGTAATCCTCCGAAACCTCTACACTCTAGGTGAAAATGTTACATGCTTTATCTTTTTTCTAAAGGTAACCTTGAAGGAAAAGTCTGAGCATATACAGTTCAGCCATCTTGGAGCATGAGGAGAGTGAATAAAATACTTTACCCATTATAAAACATATTCTCACACCCGTTGTAGAACAAGCCTGATAGCTGAAAAAATGAGGTTTGAAAGTTGTCTTGAAAATAGCTATCACTGAGTTGCGGTACTTGGTTTTGTTCAAGATATAATATGTTTTGAACCAACCAATTTGTGATTGTTTAAAAATCATATACTGAGCATGCTTTGTTTAAGTGTGCACCTAAAAAAACAATAGCTGGGTCAGCAGTGTTACATGCACACAGGGATCACTAAGATTTATTAGGGTTTAGACAAGTTCACGTCTACTGTTTGTCAACATGAATCTGTTTAAACTATGATGGTTCTGTAGCACCTCCCAGCTTGGCTACTTCCGCACCACTCCAGCAGACCTCCCAAGTTGTGCAGAAGGGAGCCCCAATTCAGTGCACTGTGGGAGCTACTCAGGTGTTTAGGAGTGAACCCTGGTTCCATGGAATTTGGGCGTCAAGAACATCAATATATTCTAAGGTTTCCCCCCCCCACTAATATAAAGCACAAAACAGTAATAAACAGATGTTGCAGCTCTCTTGCAGATGTTTGTCCTCTTCTACTATTTGAAGACTTACAGAATAAGAGTATCCACTTACTACTTAGTTGTAGATTTTTCTAAGCTGATCTCATTATGCCAACATATATTGTCCATTATCAATTCATGTTTTGGCCAGATGGTGTCTCCAGAGCATTCCTTTATGAGGGCCATCTGGCTCCATCTGTGGTAGGAATGGACAATGTATGTCTGTATAATGAGATAAAAGAAAAAGAATACTGTGACAAAGGTGCGGTAGCACCATAATGTTATTCTTGGAGATCTGAAACTCGGTAAAGGGAATGACTTGTGGGATTGTGAGACAAAGCGTCTCACACTTCACAGTGGGTCAGTTTCTAATCCAGCCCAGGTTGTTAGTAACTAAAAGATGTTGCCATCTGATGTCTTTCTGTCCTATATATAATGATTTGGTGGGGAGACATTCCAGTTCTAAGGGAAAAGTAAGAACTGTTTGGCATTGCTTTTCATTGTACAGCACAGCTAAGCAGGGTCAAGCCAAGTCAGTGTGTGGATGAGAGACCCCCAAGAAAAACTCAGTCAGTGCACAAAGTCGTGATGATAATTCAGTAAGTAGCTAGTTTTCCTTTTAGTACCAAGCCAATGCTGCTGTATGTTATGAGCTGCTGGAGGGACTCTCTTGAAGGTGAACTTTAAAACCCAAACTCTGACTATATCTGAGGAATAAATGTTTCAGGGTAATGAGTGTCCTGGCCAGTTATCTGTTTGGCCTGATTTTCTGAGGGGCCTAATCCCTGCAGCTGCCACTGACCTCAGTTGAAATTCTGTGTGCCCAGTACTTCTGAAAATTGAGCCCATCTTATCTAATACCTGTTGCCTACACTTTCAGTTGGATATGGAAGGCTTTGTTTCCCCTATGAAACTGTTGTGTTGTACTGCTAGGCACTGTTTAACAGCTGCTATGTTCCACCCCAGAAGCAGCTGCAATTTAGCAGTAAGTGCACTTATTCCAATTTTTATGACTAATAAAGCACTTCCATCCTTGAGACTCCAAGACTGTGAGTTCTTCAGAGTAAGGGTGATATCTGCCTCTGCGTAGTGTCTAGCACCACGAGGCCTTGGTTCTGATTAGACCTTGACCATAATACCAACATTAAATAAGATACGTGAAAGCACATATGTATTCTGTACACTACTGACCAACAGATAACTGCTTTAGGCTTAAATGTAAAATGTACGTGGACACTGTAGAACTCTACTGTCAATTATTTCACACTTGCCCCAAGAGGAAACAGGAAGTTAGTTATTAGCTTGCTAATGTTACTCCCTTATTTCTACTCCCTATTAACCTACTGAACTGGTACCCACTAATAATTGCCACTGTGATCTCTCATTTTGACTTTGACCTTGATATTTTTTAAAGTAGAATGCTGGCTTCCAAAGTGGGGGAAAAAACCTGGATGACCTGGATGACAACTGAGGGAGGTGTGTGGAGTGAAAGGGGGTGGGGACAAAGGTTCCTCATCCTCTTCCTCCGCCTTTTCCTCAGCAAAACAATATCCTTTTCTCTCCTCCATCTTGTAGCTTGGATAGTAGGCACTGGCATGGGCTGACATGAGAACTCCAGCAGAAGATGGGAGTTCTCTGGGAAGCTTCACTGTGGGGAGGGCAGAGTAGCAACATCTGATGGACCTGGTAGGATGTGATCCCTGATTTGCATATGTGCTCCATCATCCTGCTGTTAATTTCACCAGCCAGGATATCTCGTTGGCTCCTTCAAGTGCCCATATTCTCCAAGGTTTACAAAAACAGTGACAAAGCACTGTTTTATTTTTGTTTTTCGTAAAAGCAACAAGGATGCCAGAACAGGCCCTTAAAACAGGGACATTCTTGGTTTCAGAGATGTATGGTTACCGTGCATTTGCAAGCACCTTGTAATGGAATTAGAGAGAGTAAGCAGCACGCAAATGTGGATTACAGTCTGTGACTCCATCTTGCGGTGTTGGTAATGTGGTAAACTCTGAGAGTGAAGCTTGAGACACAAACAATCAGACATTATCCCCTCTCTTATTACATACATGTATCACCCAATAATAACCAATTGAAGAATTTTAATGGAGAAGAAAGTTAATTTAATTTGACTAAATGTGTTCAATAATATTTATAATGTGAATGAGAAGCAGTTATTACGCTTTCTGTGTCTCTCTTAATTGACTGAGCTTCAGCGTAGATATTGCATTGTTATGGAATATGGAGTTGGGGCCAGAAGCAATCCTGGAAATTTTGCAGATGAGTCAGTAGAATGTGTTCTTTCCCCTTCCTAGTTGGTGGAAAAAAAGAGCTCTCCTTTCAGCTATGCTAAGGCCTCTTGGAAGCACTCCACCAGAACAAAACAGCTGTAAAACTGGCAGATCTGGCCACATGGGAATGCAGCCCACATAGGTGTTGTACAGCCAGCACATGGAACATGGACAAAGAATCTCTCCATCCTAGCTGTTCTTGGGTGTTGGAACAACACTGTGGGACTAAAACATTCTCCTCGCCAGCCTTAGAACTGAGGTGCTACAAATAAAGTCACCTTTGCCTGCCCCTTTGAGTCCTGTGCCAGTCCAAGCTCAGCTCAGTTGGACCTGATATTCAGGACCAGAAAGTCCAAAATGGTGATTTGAGTAGCCATTCTGATTTCATTTGCTCTGGATGCTGCTAAAAAGCCACGGTAGGAATGGGAGGTTATGCAAATACCTGCTTTTTCTATGTGGGGAAGAAAAAGAGGAGGCGTGAGGTAGAGGTTAGGAAAGTATATGGGGGCTGAGGATCAAGACTCCTGTGTTGTGTTCCTAGCTTAGCACTGAACAGGTGTGTAACCTTGAGCAAGTCATTTATAGAGCCAAAATTTGCCCTCAGAGATGGTCATCCTGCCCGGCCTCCTAGTAAAATCAGTGGAGGCTATATAAGACTATCTGAGGGTAGATTTGTTCTGTAATCTCTCTTTATGGGTATAATGAGCAACTACTGACACCTGTTGATTTCCAACCCCCGCCTCCCCCCCGAGCAACATAAATTACACTGGCATATTGTGCCCAGCGGTATGTCCGTGGGAGAGCTTCTCTCATCGGCACAGAGCGTCTTCACCAGACATGATGCAGCAGCGCATCTGTGTCGGTACAGCTGCAGTGCTGTGCATGTGGACATAGCCTCAGTCAGCTTGTGTTAATGGTTTACAAGTTATTACGATGTGTATGTTCCTGTGGGCTGGCAGGGCGATAACAGCCATTTGCACTTTGCCTGTCTGAGACATTGAGAAAGGGAAAGCTCACTATCTTGTTTGTAAGAGTTTGGCCCAGGCCTCTTTCATTGTCCTTGTCATTGATTGCATAAGTTTCTGCTTTACTTATAGCACTCTTTGATTCTACTCCAGGAAAGTCCCAGAAGGAGCAAACCCGGATCAGGTCAAAGATGTGTTCTTCTATTTTCTATTGCACTTTCAAAAACCAAACAGCTGGTTACCCTCTTCTATCAAGTCTCTTGGTTGTGGGGATGAGATTAGTTTTTTCTACATTCTTGTTACATAGCCATATGGCATTGACTAGATGGTCATTTTCTATAATGTTTTACTAGGAGATGTACTTATCTGACAATATATGAACACTGCGGAAGTAGTATCTGGCAATGTTTTGTACTCTAAAAATGCTTGAAATTGCTCCATTGTGCCAGTAAACACCCATGTTATTACAAACCCACATTACATGGGTGAGTGATCCCACATCTTTTGGCACTGCCAGCATATCTGAAGTGCCTATTTTTAGCGGCTTTCATTTTTTTCTGCATTTGTAGTTGTTGCACTAAAAAGGTAATGTATAACTTTTTGATTTTTGTCGACATCAGTAGCATGTTAAGTGATGTTTAGACAATGATTCTGTTCTTGGCTGTTCTTTTTATCAAAATGTTGCAAGGGGCAAGTCACATTTGTTCAGACATCAACCTATAAAATCTGAAAGAAAACAGATGCTGGCCAAATGTTTGCAAGCTTGGTGCCTACAATTAGGCTCCAAAATCTATATTTTAGGCACTCCTACATAAAAGGAAAAGCCTGATTTTCAAAGGTGGCAAGCACTAGCTACTTCCTTTGAATTCTTATTCTTATGTTTAAAATATATTTTCTGTTTCTATAATTAAACAATTACTTCTCAGTTTATCTTACATAGGGTATTAACTGGAATGCCATATAAAACCTTACACATATAGTAAGATGCAATTCAGTACATATAATCTTCGCGTTTGATTATTTTTTTTTGAATCTCAGTAAGATATAGAAGAAAAATTAGTTGTTGTCATTTATGCTCAGACTCCCTTTTGCCATTAACCCTTGAATTCTTTCTTATCCATCATTAGTGTCAAAGGCTCAAGAGCTAATTAAATGCTGTTGATGAGAGTAAGGATCAGCTTCCCTTCCAGTCCTCATTCTTTAAGAGGATATAAAGATAGATATGAACAGAAACTGCTGTAGTTTTTCTGTCATTTGTATAGCTTGTTCTCCTGACCAAGACGTGCCAGATGCATAGGTAGCTTATTCTTTGCAACCAAATGCAACTTTGCAGTGACAACGAGATCATAAAGGCTGGCTCAGAAATAAATTCAGGATAATGGATTTAAACATAATACCTTCCTAAAATGTTCTGCTACAGGCCTCCCTCTGCGCAAAACCTATCTGATCTCTGTGGATTAGTTGAGCCAAACCTTAATTTAATCTGAAAGATAATATCTTTTGGAAGGTGATTTACAATCTGTATTTATTAAAGACACGGATCTGTTCCTAACAAGAGCATTCCTGAAGGCTTTTAGCCTTTTTCAGAATCAGTGAAATTTCTGCATTATAGTTACGTTGGAGCCATTGCCACTTTTATCAAAGGAATACTTAGGCTTCTTCTAATACTGGGGTGCTTCCTCCAGAGGGTGTTAGAAAATCAGCTAAGAAACCATTCTGCTCTGGAGATACCTCCTAATTTAATGAGCAAATAGCCTCTGTACATTTCTGCTGCAGTGATGGAATCTCCATTTATTACTTGTCACTGAGGAAGTACTCATTTGTCCACAAATTAATCCTGATCTGCCTCCTCATAAATGTATTTGGACAGATCCAAATCTTGTAAGACACCAAACAATAAAATCTTATGATCCACATCCCAGAATATTTCATTTCCACTAGATAGTTCTTGTAATATTTATCTATTTCTAGGCTATTTCTATTTTGAAGCTTTACATTATATTAATTGTTCCGACTGACGTTTGATTTTGATAGATCATTTTTAGTTCCTTCCTCTTTATTTATTTTATTTTATTTTTTACAGTAATCGCCAGGCAAATAGTGGAAACAACAATGGGTGGATCAGTTAAAACTGGATTGGTGAAAGCACTGGAAACTCGCCTATAAAAAAAAATCTTTCACTGGTTGAGGACAAGGGAAGGTGGAGTGATCAAAGTGTACTTTTCTGACTGATTCTGTGGGGCTGTAGCAGAAGGCATCTGATTGAAAGTGCACATGAAGAACACAGATTATCTCTGTACTAAAATGGGGATTTGTTTTTATCAAGTTATGCTATGTGGTTTTTCAACATTAGGCTATCAGTCACACCATACTTGTTCAGACAGTGCACTGCAAGATATCTTGTCCATTGAAGATAGTTGTGTTCTCCCTGACTACTGGCTGCTGTAAAGGCGCATATTCACAACTCTACCATCCAGCTAGATTCATGCATGGTCTCATAGGCCCTGTTACCACGAAGGCTTATGAGGCCCTGAATGAATCTTGCTGATGGTATACTGATTAATAAAATCCTTTGTACTTTATATACTTTTTTTACCCAGGGATCTGGTTAGTTCACAAACATCAGACACTCCACTCCCTGTGAAGTACGTAAGCAGTAGTATATCTGGGCAACTGAGAAGGTCACACAGCGAATCAATAGATGGATTAGGCACAGAGTCCAGGAATGTAAAATTTCCTGGTGTAACTACTGCACAGCTCTTTTTCTTAAGGTAATACTTAGCTCCAAATTTGGGTTACATTCCCCAGCAGCAGTAATATATAAATTAGATTCTTAATTTTAGGTAAAGTGAAATGGCCTAAGATGCTGACAGCAGGACTGGAAGCACTTTGGGATAGGGCTGGCCTTTTTAGTATGGAAGTGTCTAGGGCAGGGATGGGCAAACTTTTTGGCCTGACGGCCACATCTGGGTATGAAATTGTATGGTGGGCCACGTGGTGGGAGAGGGGGAGTGGTGACATTGGGAGGGGGAGCAGCTGCCGTGCTCCAGCCAGGGTGCTGCTGGGCCCATAGGGTGATGCTGCTGGGCTCATATGGTGGGAGAGGGGTGGGAGGGTTGAATGGGGGGCGTGGCCACTGTGCTCCAGCCAGGGTACTGCTGGTCCCATGTGGTGGGAGAAGGGAGGGGGGAATGGGTGGGACTGGGAGGGGGAGCGGCACTGCGCTCTGGCCAGGCCCAGCTGGAGGGCCTGATGCAAAGCTCAAATGGGCCATATATTTCCCGCGGGCCGTAGTTTGCCCACCCCTGGTCTAGGGCAGCAGGCACTAATCTTGACTGAAGCCTTTGTGTTGTGAATAATTAATAGTAATAATGACGATGACGGTAATACTAATAGGGTTTATTTGGTCACGCATAAGACCGTGCTTTCTGTTTGAAAGTCCGGGTTTATTCAAGGGAAAGAAGAAATGAAGTAGAAGGAAAGATTTAATCTCTTTGAATGCGGTTTCAGTGAGAACCAGCAGGCTGTGCTAATTCCTAGCTGAGGCAAGACAACCCTGTGGCTCTCCCTTAAGTCTGAACAGACAGAAGAATTCTGCAGAATAAAGCATGCGGTTTTTACTCCTCATTCATAGGATTTGTCTGTGGATAATTGAAGGAACACGTTACAATATTCCTTAAGAATCCTCCTTCAAGCACACTTAAAGCCCTATTTTGTTGTTTAAAATGAGAACTGCTTTCTTACACTGTACAGACATCAATACTCAAACCAGAGTTTATATGGGTGCCCTGTTTCTTTGTGGGAAATGTAGCTCTATTGTGGCTTCTTCGCTTCTTACACATCTTAAAGTTAGTGTTCAGAGGAAAGTTGTTGTCTTGTTTCTCCTCAAGGCAGCTAGAATCAGGACTCCTTAAGGCTTGTTTCTAAACTCCTCTAGGGAAAACAATGTATTCCTGGAATGAAGAGTAAACGGATTCTTCCTAGGGATAGTTTTAGTAATAAATGGGAGTTTTCAAGGCAGAAATGATTCCATGATTCCCATTTCCCAAGGAGAAAATGGGTCAATCATTTTGCAAATGAAATAATCAGCAAGATAAATATCTGAGCAATAATTATAATAGTTAGAGGTTACATAGTTCATTTCACCTGTAGGTCTCAAAGCCTTCTACAAAAGTAGATGAGCACTGATTTGCCTATTTTATAGATGAGGAGTCTGAAGCATAAAAAGGTGAACTGAACTGTCAAAAATCGCACAGAAAATCAGTGGCAGAGCCAGAAATAAAAACAGTGTTCACTGACTCCTGGTCTCAGTGCCTTACCCATTGAACCAGGCAGCCTCCTCAATAGCTAAGAAACGGAAGCAGCTGTTGACAAAATCTTACAGCTTTCTGGTGGGCTGGCAGTATAACCTTAGTAAGGAAGTTTATCCATTGCAGCCCAGATAGCGAAGCTATGCTGGACTCTCCAGAAGAGTGTGTGCTAGTTCAGAGAAGCTACGCTTTGGCATTAATGGGGTCTCTTCCTTCAGCATGAGTTACATTAGGGAATATCCAGCTTCCTAACTACCATTTTTCATTTCAGCAAGACTCCTTCCCAGAAATTAGTAGCATAACAGCTTCCATCTGACTTGACCCATTATTCATGCCTTTGACATGTCTTTAGGGAAATTTCAAGCCTGAATTGAAGGTGTATTGTAGCACTCTCCATAAAGCATACACTTAAATTCCTTTAGCACTCCCACTCACCCCCTCCAGCATTGTGATTCGTGCGTATCACAAGATTTACAACATGAGAAGAAATCTCTGTACAGGATCAATACAAAACTAAGCCAACAGTTGCCAAAGTAGATTTACATTCTTTCAGTCCTCACTTGCTTCATATTGGTGGCCTTTTTGCATCCGTCCCCAAGGGAGGTGGTAAGTGATCATTCCTTGTGGGAAGGGATTTTTCATCTTGAAGGACTAGCAATAGCAAATGTCTCATCACTCCCAGCAGCCTGGATACATGTGCTTTGCTCTGCTCTAGTTTTCCATTTGATATTAATTCCTATTGCAGCTTTAGTTTTAATCATTATAATGGCGAAGTTAAGCCTGTTATGTACAATGGTACTTGAACTAACCCACAAAACGTGAGGAGCAGCCCGTGTGTTAGTCTGACACGGTATCATGTTACCACAGAGTATTTGAATGTAACTCGAAATACAAAAATCTTCATGAACAGAGCAGGATAAAGTTACAGAATGAGATGAAACAGGATGCTCCCATGGTAGCAGTCTCTGCTTTTGCAACCCCAGTGACAGACATTAAAACAAGTACAATTTGTAGCGCTGCTGAGAGATAATATTGAGGGTATTCCATTGGTTAGTGTAGAAACTACTGGGACAATGCGAAGGAGTTTTCTCCATACCAGGGTGTCCAAGTAAGGTCGTTATGAGCCTGATCCAAAGCCAAATGAAGCCAACAAGAGTCTTTCCATTGACTTCAGTGTGCTCAGGTCGATGTATCTTGCATTGTCCCAATTCTATTGGTTGGGGGGGTTGTTCTGTTTTACTAAGCTTATTTGCAAATTGAATGGGGTTGTAGTGTTATTACAGCACCTAATAGTGAGCCATGTGTAATTGTTAATGCTGCAACTCACCAGGACAATCTGCTGGAAGACAATCATGGGCATAGATCCCACCCTGGCAGCGTCAGCAATGCTCATGGGCCCACAAATGTAGGGAGAGTCCTCCAGGAGCTTCTACTGCCTGAGGGGAAGCATCTCTGAGCTGCCTCTCACCTTGTTTCTGCTTGTGTGGCAGGGGAGAACCAACAAATCCCTGCTGGTCCTCCAAGGAGCCGGGTAGTACCACCAGGAACTCAGGCATGGGGGATGGGAGAAGAGAGACAGACATCAGGAATTGGGCGGTGGGAGGGAGAAGAAGGGCAGAGCTATGCAGGACTGGAATAGTGAGTTGAAGTGTGTGGATTAACATGGCCATTTTGGGAAAGGGAGACGTCAATGTTCTGTCAAGGATTTAACCTTGCAAACACTTTACTGCTGCGGGTAGTTCCATTGACCCCATGAGAAAGGTTAGCCCTCTGCGTTAAGTGACTGCAGAATTGGGCCACAAATCAGTAAGCATTAAAGATGTATTTACTTTCTCAGTATTTGCATTTCCTGACTTATGTAAGATTAATTTAGCACCCGTGTGTCTTTTGGTACTAAACATGTACATTTGCAGTACTTCAGTTGAATCTGATTAAAACGTTTTTCCTAGAAATTGTCCAAAACAAAGACATTTCAGCCTGCAGCTAATTTTATGCAACTTACTTGCATCCAGACTATAACCAGAATGTCAATAGGCATGAAGGACTATTTCACGGTAGTGGTCGCAACAAGCTAGGAAGAATGTTGAGCACGGTCCTGATCCGAACGCTGATGAGGTAAATAGAACATGATGCCTTCTGATTGCCAAACTCTCTTTGCAAGGAGCTACTATATAAGGGCCAATCAGCTGAAAGCTTGGCTGGACTCAAGCTGACCTTTTTGGTAGGCATGGGGCAGATACATTACTTACTGTATGATCAGTTTAACAGGCCTTCATGAACTACTTAATGAAAGGGATATTGCAAAGGCTTAATTATGGTGCTCGGTTTGGCAAGAAAGCTAGAATTAATAATGTCGTTGCAGTAAAAGTCAGCTGTTCTTTAGTCACACTCTCTGCCAAACGTTACGAGATGCATATCCAGAAATATTTCACCCATCTGCCAATAGTTTCATATCGTCTTGGCAAGTTTCATATTTCTATTTTAAACTCTGTTAAGGGAAATTGCTCCCTTGCTCTCCTAGCTGAGGACTCCGAGACTGAGAGCTGTGAAGAACGTCTCCTGTCTAGCCTACCTCCATTTAGTGAAGTGGGCCTAGTGGAACAAAAATTCTTAAAGTCATCACAAAGCGTTAAGCTACTATTTGAGACACAGAGAACGCCTGTTACAACCCCTGACTTAATGGGTATTTTTTGGATGGTCAGCACCTTTCAGGATCAAGCCATTTGTGTCTCAATTCCAGCAAAACATTGCACAATATCGAATTGTCATTTTCAATTGATAAATTATAGAACTGCCATTTTATTTCTTCCACTAACACTGCTTAAATGAAGCGAATTAGTATCATATTAAATATTTCATTGCTATTTTGTTTACCAAATGTTGATGTGCTGTTTATTTTCATAGCTTGCTGTTCTTTTGATTTGATATGAAGAGAACACTCTCTTCTCTAACTACCACCACCCGCCAGTGAATTCTGCAGAGTGTTCTATTTGTGAATAAGTATATAAAGGGATTTTCAGTTAGATTCTAAAACACCTTCTCCCCTCTCCTGTCCCATTCCACAGCTAACGTCCGTCATAGCTTTTATGCTGCAGCCTTTGACTGGGACCAGTTATTTAATAATTAAATACATAGTTATTTGAAAATAAAACCAGCGGAGAGGCCTTACATAGTACATTATAAGGGACATGATGATAATTTATATGCAAGTACACTCAGTTTTTACGTTTGTAAAATTCCTGTATTACCACATTTTAATTTAGTCCCCACTGAAATATGGAAGCTGTAAAGCCTCACACAAGGATGCTCCCAACTCACGTGAGAGAGGGGTTGGAGAATCAGGCAATGTGTGCTCAAAATTAGACATTTTTGTTGAATGAGGCAATACTAAATGATTCTATAGTACCTGAAACTTTTGCGTATGGTAGTGGCTGCCATCAGATCAGCCATTCTGAAGGTGGACCATCAAGAGTGAAACTTAGGCTTGGGCTGCAGAAAGGAATGTCTTCCCCTGTTATTCAAGCGAATGAACTGTGAAGGTATAAACCTTGAAATACTGGAAAGTTTCCTAGTGGCTCTCAACCATCAGTTGACTTTTTCAGTGCACAAAGACAAGTAGATGTAGAATTGCAACTTCATCACAAGCAGATCCACAATGAAATTAGTGTGAACGAGTCAGAAAAGCTTAATGATCTGTAAGTGTTATTTTAACTTTGTAGTTGGGCCTGGGGCGGTCAGGAATGCTGGCGTATCCCCATAGTCAAGTGTATTTTGACTTTGATACTTCAGCCCATGCTTTTTATGGAAATATCCTTCCTTGTTCTTTTTAGCTCAGTGAATCTGCATGTGATATTCATCTGACACTGCTATTTTGACCATGGCATGAAGCGAGATTGTTCCATCCCAACTCTAGTTTGAATCTCTCTAGCAGCTGGCATGTTGTCCCCTATCCTTCCAGAACAAATAAGGCTAGCGCAGAGGATTTAAAAGATAAATAAATATGATAAAGAGGGAGAAGGATTGGGAAGGCTGAAAGACAATATGAGGGAAAGAGGGACACAGAGGGGATAGAAACTCAGAGTGGCATACCTGAGCAAAGAGAAGAGAAGTCTGATGAGGGGGACAGACAGAAGCTGAGCATACTCATTGATCAGAATAGAGAAGAAAAGCTTGTAGAATGGGAAACAACCCACTAAAAAGAACCAAGATTGGAAATGGAATTTTCCTGAAGGAGGGATGAATGAATTCAAGGAAACAAGATAGATGTTTTGGGTTTGAAATAAAAGGAAATGTGATGGTTGCTTTTGAACAATTGTGGTATTAGTATTTCTTGGTGCTCTGGCTTCTGTAACTGAATAGTTGCAGGGAGAGAAGAACATCAAGAACCTAAAATTGCCAGAATTCATCCACAGCCCTTCAGCAGATGGAGCCCTATAACCAAGGCTTATTTGGAGAATTGTCTCATGAGAATGTTGGCAATTCTGCCTGGATTACAGCACAAATTGCGGCGCACCACATTCTCCTCCAATAAAGGGATCTGGTGTTTGGTACAAAGATTGCTGCCCTCATCACTGTGTTGCACATGCCCTTCCCACCCTCGTGTTTAGAATGACCCAGTTAAATTCTTTCCAAGCATTTATGCCACACTCTTAACTATAATATCAGAACACCTAGTTGAGAAGGGGGTGTGTAATGGAGGAAGAATTGTCTGCGGTCCCTGCTCAGAATCCCAAAACTGGCCCTGATGTCTGGGAACAAATAGATGTTTTAAAACTTTTTTTTCCTTATTCCTTGCCCTGTAATGCTGAACTGTCACTCGTTCTTCCCAAATACAGATATCACGTCATACACTTCACCAGTTTCAGATGTCTATAGTACATATATGTTAACAATGTGGAGGTCCGCATTTAGTTTTGGCATTATGGTGCGAAGATATTTGGTGTGTATTTTGTTTAATTTTTACTATGTCGGAGATGTTTGGTTGTTAACTCGTACAGGGATAGAGTTTGTCACCATGAATTGCTCATATGATCTGTGAGTTTTAGGGCATGTTTAAGGATCTTTTAACTGGATGTTTCCTGGCTTTTAAGGGCTTGTACGGATGAACTTCACGACTGGCAACTTTAACTAGTTGTCAGTGGAGCTTTAATTTTTTTTTATTTTAAGGGGACAGTGGAGGGAATGGAATTACATTGAATCATGGATCGAGACAGACTCCATTTTGTGTTGGTAATAGGGCCTAGGTTTAAGTCAGGTAATGTACCTGTGTGGCCCAGAACAGACAGTTCAGCCTGGCACTTATTTAATGTGAGAAGTGGGGAGGGATGTTTGGTTTGGGCAGAGGCTAGAACAGTTGAGGAGAGGTCTGAATTCACCCAAGGTACTTCTGCAATAGTCAGTAAGATTTACATGTCTTATTTTAGCTGTCAGCTTATTTAAGAACAAATCATGTCAAACCTATCTACTATCCTTCTTTGACAAGGTAACAAGCCTTGAGGGTGGGGGGGAGAGGTAGCGTGATCTATCTCGACTTTAGTAAGGTATTTCATGCTGTCTCACATGATCTTCCCATAAGCAAACTAGGGAAATATAGCCTAAGTGACCTTACTATAATGTGAATGCACAACTTTGTGGAAAACTGTACTCAAAGAGTAATTATCAGTGGTTCACAGGCAAGCTGGAAGGACAGACAGTGGGGTCCCACTCTGTCCTGAGTCCAGTTGTCTTCAGTATCTTCATAAATGATTTGGATAATGGCAGAGAAAGTATACTTACAAAGTTTGCGAAAGTTGGGCAGGGTTGCAAGCACTTTCGAGGATAATATTAGAATTCAAACTCATCTTGACAAACTGGAGAAATGGTCTGAAATAAATAGGATGAAATTCAATAAGGACACATACAAAGAACTACATTTACCAAAAAGTAATCAACTGCACAAATACAAGTTCAGACATGCCTGCCTAAGAGGGAGTACTGCAGAAAAGGATCTGGGGGTTACAGTGGATCACAAGCTAAATATGGGTGAACAACATAAGACTGTGGCAAAAAAGCGAACATCATTCTAGGATGTATTAGCAGGTGTGTTATAAGCAAGACACGAGAAGTTATTCTTCCATTCTACTCTGCACTGATAAAACCTCAGCTGGAGGGCATACTGTGTCCAGTACTAGGTACCTCACTTTGGGAAAGAATGGACAAGTTGGAGAAAGTCCAGAGGAGAGCAACAAAAATGATTAGAGGTCTAGAAAACATGCCCTACAAGGAAACATTGAAAAAATTGGGTTTCTTTAGTCTGGAGAAGAGAAGATTGAGGGGAGACATGATAAGAATCTTCAAGTACGTTGGTAGTTATAAAGAGGAGAGTGATAAATTGTTCTCCTTATCCACTGAGAACAGGACAAGAAGTAATGAGCTTAAACTGCAGCAGGGAAGATTTAGGTTGGACATTAGGAAAAACTTCCTAACTGTAAGGGTAGTTAGGCATTGGAACAAATTACCTAGGAAGGTTGTAGACTCTCCATCAGTAGAGGATTTAAGAACAGGTTAGACAAACACCTGTCAGGGGTGGTCTAGATAACAGTTAGTCTTGCCACAGTGCAGGATACTGGACTCGGTGACCTACCGAGGTCCCTTCCAGGCCAACATTTCTGTGATTCTGTGATTTTAACTGTCATGTTCTATATTAATTATGCTAGTATTTGAAGCACACGTATTGCAACAGTCATTTTATTTGTACCTTCCAGACACATTTTTTACATGCATGAGGAGGGGGTGAGTCACTCCTGAGATGCTGTGTGGGAAGGAGACACTTGATATGATTTTCTCATGACAAGCAGTTTAGTGTAGAAAAGGTTACGCTGTGCGGATTAAATCCAGCAATTGAACCTTTTGTATGAAATCCATTAAAATCAATCAAGAGAATTAAAGCCTAATGTCAGGTGATAAGGTATGCTGCTACTCTATGGGATTGGTTAGGGTGAATGACAGGTCCGTCTGGTAGTTATGAGGCCGATGTGTCTTAGAGTGTGGGCAGTATCACTGAGGCTGATGACTCTGTCAGGCTTTCATAATCTAAGCTCCTCTTCCAGGAGGTATCTGACTGAGCTGAGCTGCCATTCTAAAAGATTTTGGGGGTGGATCTGGATTTTGTTTAGGCTCTCAGGGATGGATGCTGGCTGCCTTTATGCTTCCTCTGCCTCCAGCCTTCTCTGAGGCCATCCAATTGTTAACTCTTCAGGGCAGGGATTGTATTCCTCTTTTGTGCCTTGTACAGGGCCAAGCGCGTTGTCTGGGCTCAATAATAAAATAATATCGGCACTTTATACAGTAAACGAGTAGCCTGAACTCAACCCGTGCTCCCTCCCGATTGGGTTGGAACATAGAGAGGGTTGGTGACTTGGCAGACACAGACTGGAGAGGGTGTTCCATGCATGGTGGCAGGTGGGGTGGGGAAAAGGGGCTAGAAAAAGGCATAGATATAGGTGCATGAGAAGTTGATGATTGATAGTCACCCAACATTGGGGATTGGATGAGTAAATTTGTGCTGCATGATCGGATGACTAGATGGGATGAAGGATAAGAATTTAAGGATTGTGAATGCTCAGGTACTGATATATGGGCCACTCTCTCTTTGGTCATTGCTAGGCACATTGCTGATGAATCCATGTTCAGATGTTAGGACGTTGCTAATTGGCACCCTAAAGAGAGATTTCATTGCGCCAGTTTCCACCATTGCTTTGGCACAAACGTGTGCATAAGAGGCAGCCATCAGCAGTCGGAAGAGAGATGTGCTATCTTCACTACAGTAAACGGTGTATACTCCAGGTAAAAGGTTAGGTGAGTTGCCGTACGTGGAGACAGTGTACAGCTGTGCACCACCACTAACTTGAAAATAGAAGATGGTTGCTCTGAGTGATAAAACAGATAAAGCAGAAGAAAAACGGTCCAGGGTGTCAGGAGGAGAGTCGCTGAGCAAGACGAGCCAGCATTGAAGGAGGGTTTGTCAAAGAGAAGCTAAGAACTTTAGCTCAGTGAGAACTGCTCACTCTTTGTTGCTTATGAAAATCAGGCAGGTAAAACGTGATTTAGGATCCTAACTTCTGGCTCCTATTTTTTAAAGTCTTGGCCACGTATTTTGGGGGAATAAGTCAGTATAAAAAGATGGAGATTATAATGATTTTTAAATTCCTAAATTTTTCCAAGGCAGCGTCATAAAGCACATATGCTAGGGTAACATTTACAATAGTAGTAGGAATAATTAGTATTTACATAGCACCATGTCATGTCTGATATTCTGCAGAAACAGCACACTCCTGTGATCTAATTTCCAGTGTGCTCCTAGCTCTGGGCGGCTTGCACTCATGCTTTTAGCCTTTACTATTCATCCGAGGTTCAGCATGGCTGAGCTTTAAATATTGTGGGTCTGATGTTCCTCTCACTTACGCAAGTGTATATCAGGCGTAGCTCCACTGAAGTGAGCAGAGTTATATTCCATTTCTGCCTTGACATGCCACCTGCTGTGGAGGGTGAAACTATGTCAGCTTTATGCCACCTGGAAACCTCCCTTTGTCTGGAGTGTCCCACGGGAGTCCGTCCTGAACAATATAATAACCTATGGCAACAAAATAGACCAAAATATAAAAACACAAGGCAGGACTAAAAAGAAAATACCACAGGAAAACGAAAGGGTGAGCAGCCACTGTATGTGACTTATTTTCAGTGTGGTAGGGCTCCTTAGATTTGGACCCTCCTTTTTGTGATGCTGCTTGAAAGGTAGATGTATAGCTGAGGTGGGAGAGAGATTAAAGGACAGGAGAGATGAATGTAGGAAAGCTTTCAGGCAGCAGATACGGTGTTAGGATAAGACAGTAGAAATAGGAGGGGGAAAACAGGACATTCTGGTGGTGATTTCCTACCCATTTAGAGAAGAATCTCCGAAAGTGCCTGCTAATTTCGGGTGCCATACTTTTTGGCTACTGGATTTGAATCACCTGGCACTGATTTTCGGAGGTGTGTGTAGCCTCTCTCTCAGGCTAGGTGTATACTGACAGCGGCAAATTCGATTTCTCTGGATCGACTGAGCGGTCAGTCAAGACCCGCTCAGTCGATCCAGAAATCGACCTACGAAAGCCACCTCTGAAAGTGGCGCAGCGCCGTCTGGACGGCACGCAGAACTGAAGCAACGGAGTCGACATGAGTTACGCACATTTTATACATCACTTGCGTATCTCCCGTCGACTGCCGCCAGATCTCGGAGGTAAGTATAGACCAGGCCTTAGTGAATGCAAGTACCTCAGAGAGGTAGGGAAGTGTTACTATCTCAGATGAACTTGTATTTTAGAATAGTACAGGGATTGGGACTCCCATATGAACAACAACCGCTATGGAAAAAAAAGTTATTCCTGTACTTTGTATACATCATCTAGAAATTCTAGATTGATAGAAAGTCCTAAAGCAGTGCCATGGAATCCAAATGCTAGAAGTATTTGTTGGTTTTGTACAGACCCATATCCTAAAAGCTTAATATTAACAGCTCTGGAGCATTATCTAAAGATAGGGATTGATTCTTCAGTCCGTTACACCAGTTTAATTCCAGTGTGACTCCTTTTCTTCAGTGGAATCACATTGGCACAAAACTGGTATAGCAAAACGGAGATATGACCTCACAGACTCTCCATTTTAAAGATAGTAACTAAATTTCTTTTATAAGTTATTCTAACCACCACCTCCCAACACAGTGCTCCTTACCATCCCAGTCCAGGTGAAGTTTCTCTCTTGTTTTGTGGTCTCTTATGACCAGATTTTTTTGGGGTCAAAGTAGAGATTAACTAGACATAAAGCTTGTCATCTGTTGCTACTTACTTAATTTTGGAGTCACTTGAGGTTGCTTTTATAGAATCATAGGGCTGGAAGAGACCTCGAGAGGTCGTCCAGTCCAGTCCCCTGCATTCATGGCAGGATTAAGTATTATCTTGATCATCCTTGACAGGTGTTTGTCTAACCTGCTCTTAAAAATCTCCAATGATGGAGATTCCACAACCTCCTTAGGCAATGTGTCCCAGTGATTAACTACCCTGACAATTAGGAAATTTTTCCTAATATCCAACCTAAACTTCCCTTGCTGCAATTTAAGCCCATTGCTTCTTGTCCTGTCCTCAGAAGTTAACAAGAACAGTTTTTCTCCCTCCTCGTAACAACCTTTTGTGTACTTGAAAGCTGTTATCATGTTCCCCCTCAGTCTTCTCTTCCCCAGGCTAAATGAACCCAATTCTTTCAGTCTTGCCTCATAGGTCATGTTTTCGAGACTTTTTTTCTAGACCATGTTTTCTAGGCCTTTAACATGCCTTGGAAACTCTTGCTTGTTTGTGAACTCCATAATGGACCATTTTGAAAGCCCGTGTCTTCATACACTTTTGTAATCACCTAGCACCATTCAAATACTGTAGTTGCCTCACTACAGGAGAGAGAATACAGACAGAGACCAAGAAGCAACTTTTCTAGAGGCTGCTTGGTCTAGTGGATTGAGCAGAGGGCTGAGTGCCAGGCATATCTGAATTTTAATTCTAGCCCCACCTCTACAAAACTCTGTGACCTTCAATAACAGCTTTGCAATTTTATACTGTGCCTTTCATCCACAGATAAAAAAAACCTTTACAAATATAAATTGTCCCTGTCCCTCCATGTGAGGTAAGCAAAGTACTATTAAGAGAGAACTGAGGCTATGAGACTTGCCCAGATTGGCACAGAGCTGAGATTAGAATTTGGGTCTCCTGGCTCTCAGTTCCAGGCCAAATCTTCCAGATCACAAGGCATCTTGTATAAATCACTGAAGCTGTCTGTGCCACTGATTAAGTTTTTTTTTTTTTTTAAAGAAACTTCTCAAGGTATATCCCTCTGAAGTTATTGCCTTATATTTACAACTTTAGTTGAAGTTTAAAGAGGTTTTTGCTTGGAAACAACTACAAAGTATGTACACTTTCATTCCTCTTTATCATCAATATCATTTTTTACAAGAAAAAGTGGAATAAACTCCAGCTGATTCTCATTATGTGGGTAAGAAAATGCGTAGTCACATTTTTATTTGCCATTATCAAGTACGTTTCTGTTCCATTCACTAACTACAACACACAGGCTTTCCTCCAGCTCGATAATTTTAACGTGAACATTTTTTAATGCATTTATCTTCAGTGTGAACATTTCTTTTTATAGCTTGACTGATAAAGCAGCTGACTTGGGTACAGATTGAAGTGGATTTATATGATGATGGAATCGTGCGTACAGATTTAAAATGCTGTATTGGACATTCTCTCATTAAGTTCTTATCACTTAATTATTTTTCTGAACAAAATGGAAATAGAGTTATACAAGACACAGAAATAGCGTAAACCCTTCCTCTGGATTTCTTAAACTCAGGACGGAAAAGTAGGGTGGCACAATATAACTCCACCTTTGACCATAACTAGCTTGTTTGCTGTGAATGGTTAGGTCTCAACAACCTCTTTTTTAGATAAAGTGAAATACATAAGAACAGCCATATTGGGTCAGACCAAGGGTACATCTAGCCCAGTGTCCTGTCTTCTGACCGTGGCTAATGTCAGGTGCTTCAGAGGGAACAAACAGAACAGGGCAATTATTAAGTGATCCATCCCCTATCACCCATTCCCAGCTTCTGACAAACAGAGGCTAGGGACACTTCAGAGCTTGGTTTTGCATCCCTGCCCATCCTGGCTAATAGCCATTGATGGACCTATCCTCCATGAACTTATCTAATTCTTTTTTTTAACCCTGTTACAGTTTTGGCCTTCACAACATCCCTTGGCAATGAATTCCACAGGTTGACTGTGTGGTGTTTGAAGAAGTATTACCTTTTGTTTGTTTTAAACCAGTTGCCTATTAATATAATTGGGTGATCCTAATTCTTGTGTAATGTGAAAGAGTGAATAGCGTTTTCTTGTTCACTTTTTCCATTCCACTCAAGATTTTATAACATTAGAAATGTGCAATAAAGATTTCATTCTCCTCAGTAACAGGTCTTCCTGTCAAAATTGATAACTTGAAAGTATCCTCATCTACTTTTCAGTATAGTTTTTTTTTTTTTTTTGGACTAATGAGACTGCGTTGTTAGGTTGTTTTCTTGAGAGGTTGCTTGAAGGTGGTGTGAAGGGAGAGGGTAAATTGATTTGTGGCCTTTCTCCCCCCCATTGATTTAAGATGTATAAACAATCAAATATGTGGACTGGCGGCTTTCTCAGCTCTTAGTTGAAGGAATCGAGTATTGAATCTTCAACAGAAGTTTGTTCTTCTATCCGTTTGTTAGGTTTTTTTAGTTGAATGGGAGTAAAAAAGTTTTAAACAGTCTGAACAAAATTTCATTTTATCCAATTTCTTTTCTTTGGTATCTGTTGTGTTACACCTACTAGTCCTCTAGCCATCCATAGTTTTCCAAGGAAAACAGTAGACAAGACCTGCATTTCTAAGGGATGTAAAAACTATCAGGAACTTTGCCCCATCCATCATAAATTTAAAAAAGAGATTAAAAAAAAGAGGCAAAATAATGTTGTTTTCTTTTGGAGGAGATCTTTAAATCTGATTTCATTTTATAATATCTTTGTGTATGGCTAAACCTGTTGAGTTCTGTTTTGGCTACCTACGTGGTATGGTTATAAAATTCCCTTAACAATTGTATGGTTTTTGTCTTCTGTGTATCGCAATTTAAGGTTCTATGAACTCTGCAAGGATAGTCGAAAAACCTGGAAGGCCAATGATAGAGCATGTTACAGTGGAGTTATACCCCTGCATTCTCTCCGGGAGACTTTACTTTTGTTCTTTGTTACTGTATTGTTTTCTTTAAGCTGACATAAGCCATTCAGGATCAAAATATAGGGTTTGCATTTTGGGTCTGAAAAGCCTCACGAATGGGAAATGTTATTTTGATCTGAACATTTTAGTCTTAGATTGTCTTGCTATCTTTTCATTGTGCCCTGACTGTATCCAGGCAGCACAGATTTTTCTTCCTTTTAGAATACACATACTATTTTTCTCTCACTGTGTCTTTTACATTTTAGGTAACCTAGAGTCTAGACAGTGTGTTTGCCATACTATGACACTGCCTTTAGTAACGGAGGGCGCTTAATCAGTCACTGAGCTTTGGTTACATTAGAAAGTGCCAGTTTTGTAGGACTTGGCATTTGCCGGCTCTCAAGTGGTTGACATTTTGAAACAGTTTCATTTTGACAGGCAGAGCAAAGAGAGAGGATTGGGGACTCTTCTATTTAACATGCTACCCTAAAGCGTATCTGTTTTATTGGCATGTTATAATAATCCCTAGTTTTTGTTACCGTTACCTATTGATGAAAAGACATTTTTGCTTAAAGTCACATTAAGAAACTGCTTTTAGCTAAAATTACGAAGTATACCAAAAGCAATCTAAGTGTAGAGTCCCAGTCAAGAGATATGGGGGGGGATATTTTCCTTAATTTAGTTAATAATTAATGATTTCACTTTAATGGCTACATGAGAACCTTCAGAAAGCAAGAACTGACGTAATTTGTGGGAAATTCTTACAGCATTCAACCACCACCTTTTGCATTATCGTTACACTGTCTTTGGACTTTCCAGCTTTACATTAGAGGGACGCCATCTATTTGAAATCTCATCAATATAAAATCTGTGCAGCCATTTCCATTTGTGTGGAATGAGTGTAAAATGCTTGCATCGTCCATTGTGAATGATTAGAGAATTTGGATTTGATAGCGTAGAATGTCCACTAAGCATTCACTCGCAGAGGGGTAAATGATTACAGAGGATGCAAAGCAGTTGAATCAATTCCCTTTATTTTTCGCATATGGTGCCTTTAAATGATCAGGTTGGTGTAGCTGAAATTTGCACTTAAGGAAGTCTTCCCAGGATGCCTTATAAACGTATAACTTACATTTTCTCAAGCCAGTGGGGAGGAATCTTACAGTCTATACCGGGAAAAACTAAATAAAACTGAATGTATTTTGGTTCCCTGAGAGGAAATGTGTAATAATCACAGCAGAATTGCCTTTAGCCTTTGGGTCTTGCTTTCTCAGTTCAGGATTGGAGGATGGGGTAGAAACATGGCCTAGACAGACCTAAGGGAAGGATGAGCAGGCTTCTTTTCTGGCCTGTCCTTTGTTACCTTTGCCAGTATTTTCTTGAGCACTGGCACAGCCACAGGTTTGAGAATGCTTAGGAAACTGGTGGAAAAATTTCAGAGATCTGTGATTCTGAGAGTTGCAAAAGGATCGAGATCTGGAATTCCTCACTAGGTGGCAGAGTTTGAGGAAGAAACCCCTGGGTTAGGGAAGCTTCTTCCCTACAGGCTTTTGTTCAGGGGAAGGCATCATCTTTCATGTTCTCCTGGGAATGTTTACACCAGTCAGACTCTGATTGTTTGTTTGTCTGTAACTTGATATTTGATTCCTTTGTGTCCGGGAAGCCTAGAAGAGTTACACTCTAGTAAGAGGAGTTTTCCTCTCCTTAACACTAGCTCCAGCCTTGCATCATAAGGTAGCTACACAAACACTTTCCAGCTGAATTATTTATATCCAATAAGCACTTCAGAATGGCTGTGTAAAAGAGCAGTCCAGGAGTGAGTGGTGCCAGAGACTCCAGTAGGCTTGTGCTCATCTCTGAGAGATAAAGGCAGCATACAGCACCTCTTAATGCCTGTTAGTTGTGGATTCTCTTTTAATGAAGGCTCAGTTTGGGTGTTAGAGATGTAACATCTGCTGTGAATCCCAGACAGACTAAATTGGGCTCAGAAAGGCTTTTCTACACTGACCCAGTTCCTGCTAGCCTGTGAGAAGAAAGCTGTGCTCCCCTGAACATCACACACACTCACTACCATGCTACATGCACCACGTTCTGTATTCATTTGCACCTTTCCACAGTAACCTCTTTGCTATCCAGGGCTAAAAAAATCTACTGGCTTACTCTGCCTCTCCCTTGCCTTACCCTCTTCCAGTTTCCTACACCTCTGCCTCCATGCCTTCCTTCGCTTTCCTGCTGTCTGCTCACTCCTACAAAATTCCCACTCACCCAGGGCAAATGGGTTTTCCCTGACCTGTGGCTATAAATATACATGCATCATGCATGCCTGCAGGGGTCAGTAATAACTGCGGGAGTTGTAATCATTGCTGAGATTGTGATACTACATTTCTCAGAGTTCTTCTGTTCCCATCTCTTCTAATACCAAAAGGCTTCCAGATTCCATAGCCTCTCCTCTCCTCTCCCTTATCCAGTAATAGCAACTTCTCGTCTAGCTAATAAATCTGCCTGGGATCAAAAATGTTTTCACACAGTACACACAAAACAAAATAACATTTGAAGAACAAACATGACAGTGATTGAAACGGCCCTCCCCATCTGTTTATGGTGTTCTATTCTTGGCTTCAGCTCTTTCTGTTTCAGTTTAAGTTGAATTTGGAGAAGCCCGAGGACACAGTTCTTTTCTACAAATATTTTCCTAAAATGCTTTAATTCAGCCCTCGCTGATCGTCCCGTGTGGTCCCGTGAATACAAGCATTAAGTAGTTCCTTCAGAGAGCCCAAGACTGTGAGGTGCAAAGCAGTGAGAGCAAGGACTATGCTCAACACCTAGCAGGATCGGACTTATATGAAATACTCTTCTACAGATTTGGGCTATCGTGTTCTGATTTTTCTGGATATGTTCTACCTTGACTCAGCTCATCTGACTGAACAAGTCAGATTGTGTCCAGGCAGAAAATTCTGATTTAGAGTCGGATGTTTACTTTATTTAAACCAGATCTATAAAACTGTAACTATCCCGACGTGCATAATACGGTATTTCATATTCATGGACACATCTTGCTGGATCCCAAGTAGACCTTGCATACCCTGGAAAACTGCTTTTGATGAAAGCAGTACTTTTGTCTAGAGAGTAGGAAAACAGCTTGACGTGTATTTCAATGTATAGACTACATCTGCTTAAGAAAATAACATTCTGATTCACAGATTGATTTTTCAAAATTAGCAACAGTGAACTGCAAACTCCAAGGACCTGCTTCTGTACAAAGAGGTGGAATTTTTGCAACTGAGTTATTGGGAAACTGGTGGAAGTCAGAGGAAAATAAGGCCCTTTAATTTTTCACATGTGAATTGACTAAAAGAAAGAGCCCACGTTGTTTGGGTAGTCCTCTGAGGTTAGCTAACAGTCTCTCTACACAACTTGCTGTCAGTTTCTTATACATACAGTGGTTGGTTTATAACTAGCCCTTACAGGGGGATTTTTCTCACTCTAAAGCCCTGGGTCTTGACTCAGAGGTGCCTCCAAATAGCTGAGGGTAAAGAAGGAAGTCACTGGATTTGTAAAATTTAGTTTAAGCCACTACTAATTTCTTTTGAGCCTATGGAAAGTGCTGATTGCTTGGAAAACTGCATTCTTGGGAATGCACCACAGTGTACCTTCAGTAGAGTATCTTAAATCCTGGGAGACTGGTAAACATCTTTTATACCATAAAGATGGCTCAGAAACTCTTAAAAACATCTGATATATATATATTGTTTTAAAAAATACAGAAGCGTTAAGCAGCTGCGATTAATATAAACAAAAAGGATAAAGAGGCTTCAGGAGGATTGGTTTGGGAAGAAAGAGACAAGGTAATGACACGTGACTAATGGAGGTGCCTAGATTTGGTTGAAGTTATAACTGGGAAGGTTGAATTTCTTTGCACATATGACAATGGACAATAAACTCACCCCAATTAATGTAGAGCAGAACGTGCACATCAGTAAGGAAGAGGAAACATACTTCATAAACAGTAATGATACAAACACAAGCTCCAAACACAAGCTCCAAAATGTAATGGAATACATACATACCTAACTTGGAAAAAGCAACAAAAGATTTTTCATTTGCCCACCAGATGTACTCGCATGAAAGCACTACAGCACTATTTTCCATGGTTCTATTTTCAAGGGTCTTTAATAGACTTTAATAACAAACACCTTCATAATGCAACTGTTGTTAAATTCAAATTCTGGAGAACTGAACGTGATTGGTTTTTGTGTGAATGAAAGGAAGAGGATTTCCCACCTTGTTTAATGAATTTCTAAACTCTCCTAGAGCACTGAACTTCTGAAAGTTTGACTTTGATCCAGGTGTGCTGTTTGCCTTTAAATTGCATTTCTACTCTGAAAAGTGACTGTAAAAATGTCTGTCTCTTAATTTGTATGTGAAGTGTGCTTCATATACAAGTGGCAGTATTTTCCCCTATCTCCCAATCCCTCAAGTTCATGCTGGAATCAGAAAGTCAAGCTGTGCACTTTCCTTCTCACACATCTTCAACAGTAATTAAAGACACAAGTTGTACCCTCAGTGACACCTGTACAAACCTACTGCCTTCAGTGGGCTTGCACAGGTGTAAATGATTGGCCCTGCAGTTGGAATTCAGTTTAAAAAAAAATCTGTTGATCATTTAAAGAATTAAAGAAACAGAATCCAGCTCTTTCTGTCTTAGTTCTCTGTTGGCTGGTTCTGCAGGGCAGATAGGAATAAACAGTAGTAAACTCTTGCTTTAGCTACCAAAGTTAGCATATCTGACATATTCTGGATCATACATCCGGGAAGCAGATCCATTCAGAAAGAAAGTGCCATTTCTACACAGTCACTTTTCAGAGTAAATCCACGAATCAAATGAAATCAATTACAGAGAAATTTTTAGGTCAATAATTAGGAAAAGCTCTAAACTGATGACTTTAAAGTAACTTTCTAAAAAATGTAGAGTCAGAGAGAGCTCTGCAGTTTTCATTCTTGAGTAGAGTTTAAAATTTGCACATGAACATCCACAAGAATTAAATATAAGACTGAACTTAATCCCCAATCTGTTCATTCCAGAAAGCTGTCCTTAGACTTGTGTATCTTAAGGAAACAGGGCTTACTGCTGAGACCTGTTTTGTTAGCTTGATGTCTTGAATTTTCGTTCATTAGGATGCACTGCTTAGAAATTCTGTTAGCATCCTATTGCCTGGCAGTGAGAAAAATGGTTTAGATAGGAAGGATGTGCCATAAAGCTTAATTACTGTATTTTAATACCGAACAGAACTGCTGTTGTCAATAATATTATCAAATTGAGCATAATTGCACATTCTGATAAATGCACCAATTTAACGTTTCTGTAGGAACCTTGACTTTTGAATTTCCTGACTTCTCTGTGTGTAAAATTCCAAGCCTTAATTAAAGTTGTCTTTTCAATCAATTCCTTTCTATGGGGAGGAGAGAATCCATAATGGCTTCTTCTGTTCTCTGTGTAAATTAGAAGTCTCTTTGGTCTATGTTTTGCTGTATTTTTCCATCCAACAGATGTTTGAGTAGCTTAATTCACCTGAGAGTCCTGTGGGACCTTCTGGTTTCAAGCTCCTCTGTATTTGGTCTAGGATTTTTTCATTCATAGGACATGTCTACACGGGAAAATTAGTGCACAAAGCTAGGCAAGCGCACTATACTCTGCACTAACTCACTGTGTGGCCACTCCTTCTGTACGCTAACAGTGTCTGCAGATGGTTTATCTTAGTACACTTCCACCATTTAAGCTGTTTCCCTCTTCCAGAAATTTTAGTCTTGTTTCTCTCCCCCAGTCTTCGTCATCACTTAACCAAGTTACAAGTATTCAACTCTTTTAACCGTTCCCCGTATATCTTCTCTGAACTACCTCCAAATTGCCATTCTTTCTCTGGTATTCTTTCCTAATACCCCTTAGGCTTTGAATCGTATATAAAAAGGCAATAGTACTGTGCTTCCCAAAATTAAATGCAGACTTTTAGGTTCAAAGAGGGGGACTGCTATCTCCCTGCTCCTTCACGCCTTTGCATAGGTCCTGGATGTTTTGGGGAACTATCCCCCTCCAAACTCGTGTCCAATTGGCTGTCCATATCACCCCTTAATCTTTTTCTTCATTACCACTTCCCAAGTTTAGCTACTGCCATTTTTTGGCAGAAGTATTCTTCATGTTTCAGTGCCTGGAGAAGATAGAGGATATATAATTGACTTCATTTTGGATATCTATATTTAAATGATGATTCTGCTTTCTACCCAGGAGGTACACTGCTATGAAAATTCCCATTGTAATGGATATGTGGCCCTTGCCATGACAAATAATATGAAAACATTATCTGTGATTACCTGAAAATTCCCTTTTTATGAGTAATAAGGTCCGCAGATCCAGCTCATCCTGGAGACAAATGATCAGCCAGAACAGAAATGGAAACTGACATTCAAAGCTTTTGGTGTATTTCAGTAGGGGAGATTGTCCCCATGCTCTGCAGAGGCAGAAACTGTTGTGCTTTTTACAAAAACAAAAAGCAAACACATAGTTAAAATAATATGTAACGTAGGAAAGTAGAATGGGTTTACCCTGGTTGTGAAGCTGACTCAACTAGAGGGAACTTCAAGAGGTGGGACATTCTCTTGCAGCTAGTGACTGGCAGGCCTGGTTCTGCCCCAAGCTGCAAACAGGCTGTACTATTTAATGTAATAGACCTGGAAACCTTATTACTTGAAAGGAAATTTTTAGATAAAACAATACAAATAAATATTCCTAAACTGCACCTTTAATTACCACCTATAGCTTGTCTTCTTTATTTCCCATACTTCTTGCCTCTGTGTGTAGACACTTAGGATACATTAATTCTTGTGGGCTTTTTTTTTTTTTTTGCCTGATAACCTGTATTATGTTCTCAATAAAGCAGTTAATGCATGTGACTATGTAAAGACCCTTTCTTCTGGTGGTGGGCTTTCCAGCTGCATAAAACCAATACTTTCACAATAAAGGTAATATTGAACTAATAGTCACACATCATCACTGTTGAAACAAAACATAGAAGAATACTTTTTTATTAAAGGCATCCAGTATTGCCTTGAATTAATGGTCATGTGAGTTTCATTCTCAGCTAAGCACCTGATCCAAAGCACATTGAAGTCAACGGGACTCTTTCCATTGACATTAATGAGCTTCAGATCAGGCTCCAAACTGATACAGAGAAAATATCCATCTAATTTAGTAGGAGACCAGTTAAAGAGCCCCTGGATGGTGGGAGAGAACAGTCCTTGGCATTCTCTCTCTCTCCTTACTGTCCATGATCCTATCTCCATAGGAAAACTGAAAGCTATTTATGAGACTAAAATGGGAAAAGATGAGCGAAAAGAGGATAGATAAAAAGACAGACCATGGCAACTGTACTGGGACAATAGTGCAAGAGGTCACAAGGTGATTGGGTTGCCCAGCCATCAATCCACTCAGAAAAGTGTGGAGAGGCTCCACCAAAAAGAAGATGGGGACTCCACAAGGTGGAACAAGTTGTTAAACTTTAGTAGTTAACACACATTGCAAGAAACCATGCAAAATAAAGTGGGCAGTTAACGCCTCTGTAATCAGGGGACAAAAGAGTGCTTTTGAGCTAAGAGAAAGTTTCCTTTGTACTAATGTTTATGCTTGTTTAAAGACCTCCTGAAAAGTTTATCCAATTCAAAAACCAGGAATTTGGTATGCCATCTGCTTGAATGGGTCATCAAATCCAGAAAGTCTTTTCTTAGCACTGAAGGTCTCCTGAGTAGACCTGCATGGACTATAAGTGTGGAGTTCCTAGCATTTTTCAGAATATTACCTGTACTTTCCGTAGATCTCCTGTTCTAGAAAGTGAGGTGTTCTCTGTATCTGAGCCCAGAGCATGTTCTTCATTGTGAAATTACAAATCAAGATCACTTGTCTTTCCTCTTTGTCTCCAATGGCTTTCTCTTGGTATTTGCCTTCTGTGTGCTTGGATGTTCTTACATCTGTCCTAAGCCTCCTCTTAGTTCATTCTCCCTGTATTTCTTCAGTGGTAAAATATCTGCTGTCAAGAGTAAATAACTCTTCCTTTCTTCCCTTTCTTATTGCAACATTTTTTCATGTTCACTTTTTCCCCGTATCTGCCAGCATGTGGTTTCAGCCCTTTTCTCCAGGCATTGCCTACTGTAGTCAGCTATCAAATTCAGATACTTTAATATGTCTCAGTGACTTCAGATGCTTCTGGCATCTCACTGGCTCAACTTCAAGAAAAAAAACAGCTGTATTTTGTGTGTATATGTCCTCTTTTGTTCTTCATGTAGTAGAAGGAATATGGTGTAGATTCTGCATCAGGTATCCTTGGTTCCTCCTTTGATTGTCACTGTGTGTTCCAGCTGTTGTTTCTATTAATGACACCTTACTCTGCTAGTAAAATTTACTAGGTCTTAGCTTCCTACTTTCCCTTCCTCATCACTTGCTTGCTGGTCAGTAGCTTTGCTTGATCATGGGAGGGTTACCTTGTTCCAGGAAGTATGAAACGTCATTATCTTTATCATAGCGTGCAAAACTACAAATACAATTAGTGGTAATGAAATGATCCAGCCTCTTTTGTAAATTACAGCCACTATATTTAATTTTGATAACCTCATGTGGCAAAGAGTTCCTCAAGTTACCTATAGGCTACATGAAGCAGAATATATTGTGAATTAATTGTCAAGTGTCCGCTTATTTTCATTATGGGATAAGGTGAAAAAAGCGGGGCCGGTCAGTTTGCATTTAGACCTCTATAGTTGTGAATAGTTCAGTCACATCCTCTCTAATAATGCCTTCTAGTCTGGAAAATCCTGTATACAATCTCCCTTCGTATAGTATATCAGTCTTGAAATACCTCTGACCATCTGTGTTGTCCTTCTCTTGGTGTTTTAATCTTTACAGTATCTCATTTAAAGTAAGGTGACTAAATAAGGACACAGTGTTCCATTGTTGACTATCGTAATTATATTATTTTCTGTATTTTCTTTCCCCTGTTTAATTCAACCAAATAACCTGTTTGCTTCTTTGACTGATGCTTCTGCTTAGAAGACCTCTTTTCTGAGTTTATCCATGAGGATCGTCAAAGACACCACAAGTTCAGAGCCTGTTTTCCTACATATAATTCTTGTAAGACTTCTTGTCAAATACTGTAGTCATTTCAGGTCACCACAATATCAGATGTATGTTGACATTTTGGAGAGAATTCATGAGAAAGATATCAAAATGATTCAGAAACTGGAGAGTGACTTCTGAGGAAAGATTTTTCAAGAAGCTCTAAATATGTTCTGTATAGTTTGAGCAAATGACTAAAGTGTAAGTGTATGAATGTGTAAAATTTCAATTTTATAAAGATATTTGTAGAATATAAACCCCAAGAAGAGAGAGAGAATTTTTTTACGGTGATGCAAGGAGTTATGATTTGGAATTATAAGAGGGAATTCAGCAGAAGTGCTTTTTAGATGAATATCAGAGGGAAAAATCCAGTGAGATTTATTAGACTATAGATTAATCTCCATGGGGAAATGGTGGAAGCACCATCAGTTGAATAACTTAAGTCTGAGCAAAAGCACCGATGAATATAATGAACAATCCTATACACCCAGAGGGTAAAGAAGATGACCCAGTATGTATTTTCTGTCTCTAATTTAGAATCATAGAAGTGTAGGGCTGGAAGGGACCCTGAGTAGTCAGTCTAGTCCAGTCTCCTGCACTCAAGGTAGGACTAGATAATAACTAGATCACTCCTGCCAGGTGTTTGTCTAACCTGTTCTTAAAAACCTCCAGTGATGGAGATTCGAGAACCTCCCTAGGCAGTATGTTCCGCACTGAGAAACTATCCTGACAGTTGGGAATTTTTTTCCTGATGTCCAACCTAAACCTCCCTTGCTGCAATTTAAGCCTATTGCTTCTTGTCCTGTCCTCAAAGGTTAAGGAGAACAATTTTTCACCCTCCTCCTTGTAACAACCTTTTATATAATTGAAAACTGTCGTCATGTCCTCCTTCAGTCTTCTCTTCTCCAGACTAAACAAACCCAGTTTTTTCAATCTTTCCTCATAGGTCATGTTTTCTAGACCTTTAATCATTTTTGTTGCTCTTCCCTAGATTTTCTCCAGTTTGCCCACATCTTTCCTGAAATGTGGTGCCTAGAAATGGACACAATACTCCAGTTGAGGCCTAATCAGCGTGGAGTAGAGTGGAAGAATTACTTCTCGTGTCTTGTTTACAACACTCCTATGGATACATCCCAGAATGATATTTGCTTTTTTTTGAAACAGTGCTACACTGTTGACTCTCATCTAGCTTGTGATCCACTATGACCCGTAGATCCCTTTCTGCAGTGCTCCTTCCTACACAGTCTTTTCCCATTTTACATGTGTGCAGTTGATTGTTCCTTCCTAAGTGGTATACTTTGCATTTGTCATTATTGAATTTTATCCTCTTTACTTCAGTCCATTTCTCCAGTTTGTCCAGATCATTTTCAATTTTAATTCTATCCTCCAAAGCACTTGCAACCCCTCCCAGCTTGATATCATCCGCAAACTTTATAAGTGTACTCTCTATGCCATTATCTAAATAATTTTATGAAAATATTGAACAGAACTGGAACCAGGGCTAATCTCTGCAGAGCCCCACTCAATATGGCCTTCCAGCTTGACTTTGAACCACTGATATCTACTCTCTGGGAACGATTATTCACCCACCTTATAGTAGCTTCATATAGGTTGTATTTCCCTAGTTTGTTTATGAGAAGGTAATGCAAGACAGTGTCAAAAGCCTTCCTGTAGTCAAGATGTACCACATCTACTGCTTCCCGCCACCCACAAGGCTTGTTTAGCTGTCAAAGAGAGCTATTAGGTTGGTTTGACATGATTTGTGAATTGATTGCTTGAATATTTGCTCCATTATCTTTCCGGGTGCTGAAGTTAAACTGACTGGTCTGTAATTATTCCCTGGGTTGTCCTTATTCCTCTTTTTATAGATGGGCACTATATCTGCCCTCTTACTGTCCTCCGGAATCTCTCCTCTCTTCCATGAGTTTTCAAAGATAATTGCTAATGGCTCAGATATCTCCTTCTTCTGTGATTCTGTTGTGGAAAAAGAAAGGACAGGTTCCTACAAGAGTAAATAGAAATAAAAGCATAGCCTTTCCTCTTTTTCATTTTCTCTATGTGTGTGTGGGGCGGGGGGAAGAACTAAATTGAGAGGAGCAGTCTTATTCTCAAAATATTTAGTTTCAAGGGGGCTGCATTCTGCTCTTGGTTACACTGATTTAAATGTAAGGTCATTTGGGTTTTGTGGGATTTACACAGTCTGAGAGTAAAATTTGGCCCAGGGTCTAGGGGTAGAGCATAAATCTTCAGCAGCAAGAATATAGATTTCCAGCAGGATGATTAATGATAGGAAAATTGAAAAGGTTGCACAAAATCTGAGTAGTTTTGTAGAGAGAAAAATAAGATTTAGTTTGTTTCAAAGTCAACTTAGGCACTTCTGATCAGTACAGAATGCCACCTTGTGGAAATTGTGGGATGTGTCATTTCTTTCACCCTAAAATATCGTTGGCCTTTCTGTCTGATTTCTCTTTTTACTCAAGCCAGATACTTGTAAGTGTAGATTTGCATTGGGGTTTAAATAGTGCACCTGTCATCTGATGTTCTTGTGTACTCTACAATTTCATTTTTGGGTATTGAGCGTATAACAACATATTGAAGCATAGTTCATGATGGAAAGTAAAAAGCTATGAAATAACAAGCTAAAAGACACTTTCCTTTACATAGAGTCTAGTCAATCTGGGAAATCAACCACAGGTGATCATCAGGACAATTACTGTGGTTGATTTAAAAAGGCTGGCTAATTTTAGCACTGCTACTAAAACCTTCGGCTGTAAAGCTACAAACATTGGGACTGGTAATCAGATCACAAGCTTCTGTGTGTAACCTGATCACTGCCATGGTCAGGAAGGAATTATCCCCACTTACGAATTGCACAACTGGCCAGTGAGTTTGTCTTTCTTTGAGGCATCGGGTATTGGCCACTGCTGGAGGAGGGAATACCAGGCTTAGATGGACCAGTTGTCCAGTCTGATATCATGACTTGTATTTTCCACTATGAAGGAATCCTCTCCCAGATGCTTCAATAATCTTTTCATTCAGCATTTGAGACAAACTGCATTTCCATAGTGTATTCTGCTGGCCTGTCTTCAAATGGCACAGGTATTTCACTAATCTCTGGAGTCTGTTTCAAACACTGAATTTCAAATATCATCTGTTTCCTTTTGGCCAAAGCAATGTGCTGAATGGCAGCACAGATTGCTCATACTGGGGTTGTGGGTGACCCTCCTTATTCCTGTAAGCAGGCGACTTGGACATAAATATTACAACATTTTCAGCATTCATTACTGTGCATGTCTGGGGCAGTTGTCTGTCCCTTGTGGAGGTGCATGCACAGTCCGTATCTCTCTGTCCACTACTCTGCCCCTCAGCCTTGGTTCTCCTGCTGCTCTCAATACTGCTTTTTTGCACCCCGCCAGTGGAATGCTTTTGGAGACAGTCTTGTGACTCTGCTGACTTCCTGCACTTCGTTAGTTCTCTCTTTTCTCAGCTCTGTTGTCTTCCTTTGTAAACAACAATCTTACCCTGCCTCCAGCCCCATCTAAACAAATGGGCTGTTTATCTTTAAGTCTTTCCTGGAACCCTCTTCCTAGTGTCCCCTTCTTCTGAACTCACCTCTGTCCAGGATCTTGTTAGTTTTTTCAACAATAAAAATGACGCTGGCAGGAGTGTGTCCTTTCCTCTGCCCTCCTCATTCTCCTCTTCCACTCCCGTGCCTGATTCTGTCTTCCTTTGTTATGCACTGTTCAGAGTCCCTCATCTCCTACCATCCTGCTAGATACCCTCCCTCCGTATGTCTGTCAGGGGAGATGACAGACATACTCCTTTCCATTTATCTACAAGAACACTTTGAAACAAACCTTCCCTGAACCCCGCTCTTCCCCGTCACCTGGATGGTCTATACGTGTACTTTCACTTCCATTACCTAGACTTCCTCTTTAACTCCTTCCTACATGCTGGAGGTTTCCATGACTCTGTGCTCTCCCACTTCTGCCATCTCCTCTGACAGCTGCTTGTTCTCCCTTCTACTCCAATCTGCTGGCTTCCCTTAAGGTTTTGTCCTAGATCCCATTCTCCTCTCGTCTCCCCTCCATCTAGGCAGGGGGAGAAATCCCATGGATTTAGCAATCTTCTCTGTGCTGAAGACTCCTAAATTTAATGCCAATCTCCGAAATACATTTCAATGTTTAATGTCAATGATTATTTCTCAGCCTAATGCTGAATGTGGCCCTATAGGCATTGGCAGAGAGCCCTGCATTGGTGACTGCAAACAAGCTTCTCACTTGCTTTTCATGTTGATTTCAATCCCGGAAGAAAAGCTTTATGGTTTACTATTTCAAAATTCAATATTTGGTTCTTTTCCCTAATACTTAAATAATTGACAATCATTTCCACTGGGTCCCATGTTGCTGTTGGCTTAAACTAAATCTTTTTTCAGCAGCATGGGCCCCCCAAAGCTAGAAATGCCAATTGTAATTACAAACTTAAATGCCTTTTGCATGGTGAGAGGTGTTTCTCATCCTGTGAACTTTCAAACTCCTGGTCTGAACAAATGGTTGCAGTTCTCATCTAACAATCGGAGCAGCTGCACCCTGGAACAGATTCCTGAGAGAGGTGGTTGAGGCACCATAACTGCAGAGACTCAAGGACAAAGTAGATGAGGCCTTTACTGGAAGTGAGTTAGCAAGTAGATCCACAAACCATGGATAGGGTAAACCCAAAATGCTTTTCACTGTCCCTGGGTTCGGGGTTGTTATATATGTGTATGGGTAGGGTTTTGTGGCCTGCCTTGTGCAGGAGGTCAGACTAGATGATCATATTGGTCCCTTCTGACCTATGAGTCTATGAGTCCTGTCGCAGTACTTGATGAGGAAATGTGTGCCTCACTTTATCCCCTACTCTCTCATATTCTAAGCTTGCATTTCCTATGCAGCCATACTATAAAAGGGGGGGTGATAAATTATTTTCAGACACTATTTTAGGAATCAGTTGTCATGAAGGTGATACAATGAGTGCAAATCACACCAGAAGGCAAAAGTCAGCAGCACTTAGACAAAGTTAGTGCATACCTAGTATAAGGAGTTCAAGATGTTTTCAGATCTCTTAAAGGGACACTAATTTAAATAAGCCACATTTTTCTAATATATCGCACCCTTTAAAACAGTATGTCCTAAAATATTTTTAATTTTAAGTATTTTTTTCCTGCTCCCCTGTTGATGTTTAGAAAGGGTCCTGGGGGGCAGGAAGGCAGCAGTAGCACCACCAAACTTGGTTGGACCCATCCTTTCTCCTATTCCCTTTCTGTTCAGACACCTGTCAACTGACTCTTCAGTATTGACTTGTTTCATATTTGCTGATGTGTTACTGATAAGCCCCCCTTTGCTGAATTGGGGGAAGAGTGTGTGTTAGGATATGCCCTATCTCCCACAGCAGCGTGTGGGAGTGAGAATACAGTGCTGGTGCATAAGATGAAATGTGCAACTGATCATCAGGGAAACAGTGGAACTTGACAATGTATGAAGTGTTGACAAACACTCGTAGAAGACAAAATGGGAGAAATATGGAAAAATACCAATACACAGAATAATAATAATAAATTAAATCTATTTCTCTCTCATCTCTTTAAGTTGTAGCCATCTTAAGGATAATACATACGAATAAGTTTAAAAAATCAGGTGGCTAGATGGGTTTCAATATTTAATCTAATTTTCGTTGTTCTAGTCTGTTTATGCCACATTAATCACGAAGATCTTTGAGTGCCAGCGATTCTTTGGGTTCCAATCCCAAATGTAGCTTTAGCTGCAATTAAGTGATTTTCCCCGTGAGCTTCTTCATTTAAACGTGAAACCTTTGAAATGCAGGAAAAAGTGGAGAGAGGGCTGAGACCTGAGGGCCTTTCTAACTAATCTCCTGAAGACCACCAGCATGTCTTGCAACAGAATTCTTGCAGAGCAGAATGTTCTCTATCTGGCTTGTATCCTGCTCATCCCAGTAGATGGCATTTTCTCTGACCAGAAGAGGACAAAGCAGGGCTCCTCCCCAGCTCCCAGAACCGAAACCCTGAATCAGAGGAGTGTGAATGTGAACGTTTGTGGTCTCAGGAGTTATTTCCCTGCCATCAGTAAGGTGGCAGATGCACAAAGAGCAACTTCCAGCTGGGCCTAGGCTCCTCATCCAGCAAAAGCACTTACGCACATGCTTAACTTTGAGCACGTGATTAATGCCTTTGAAATCAGCGGGACTATTCACCTGGCTAAAGTTAAGCATGTTCTTTTCCATCGGGCTGGATGCTCAGAGCCAAGCCCGCACTTAGAACACCTACTGACTACTGAGTGTGAGAGTCTCATTCTGGTGCCAGCGATGGGACAGGCCAGGATGCACATGGGCCATGAGGCCAGCCACCAGATGAGGCAGAACTTTGCTAATTCACGAGAAATGCTCTGTGCTTCGCTGTAGCTGACAGATAAACAGCGGCAACTGCCAGTGCCTCACTGGACTGAATGCGTTGTGGTTTTCTCCTTCCGACACTTATCGTGGTTTGACGACTGCACCGTGCTTCTGGTTTGGGGTTTTCTTCAATCCGGCACCCGCTGACGTCAACGGGAGTTTCACCTTTAATGTCAGTGAGCTCTAGACCAGGCTCTAATGCATGAAGTACTGCAGAAAGCTGCCTGCAAACACTGCCTAGCTTCAGTGTAGGTACAGTATTATCACTGGGTTTCAGCATCCCACATGACCACAGGTAGACATTTGGCACCAGGATGCAGGGGCAGCCCTTCTGAACCTGTGATAAAATAACTTGGCTTATTATAGCCCCAGTAAAATGACGTGTGACACCATCAGTTTCCTGAACATTTGGAGTTAGTTGCTGTCGCAAGACACACGCAGTGGGAGACGAGAGACGCATTTCCTGAAACTGACTCAGAATTGTTAAGATTGAAAACCAAAAGCTTATTAATTTTGTATTTTCTTTGGAATTAGTCAGGATCCTTCACTGGGACACAAATTACTAGGATTTTATTCTCATAGATCATCCACTTAGGAATCTGATTTTTGCCTCATAAATCACAGAAGGGCAGCAATGAGGGCACACAGATCAAATCCTAGATGCAGCCTGAATAGTAAGACCAAGCTGTGGGCAGAAGGGTAGAGAAGAAATCCTTCCCCCAGGGCAGAGTGATTGCAATCGCCTCTGAGACCTTCCCTCCCTAGCCTATGGGGATGAAGGTAGGTGTGGAAGCACAGACTCCATTTCTTGTGTGCTTCCATGAGGGAGCCCCCATGGAATGGGGCTCTATACGTGAGCGAAGGGTATGTGCACCTCTATACTGCACCTTCTTCCACTGTCTGGAGACCCATTGCAGGGGCAGTGGTGGGATTCACTCATTCATTCTTAAAAAGTGGGAGAGAACTCTGTCGCACGATCACTTTGAGTAGTAACCTAGGGTAAGGCAATTCTGCAGATAAGAACTGGAATTTCACGTTCTTTTAGCGCCAAGCAATGAAGTGTTACAGGTGACCACTTAACCGGTTTAAAACTCACGAACGTCTTTTCTTTTTGGAAACTGAAACATGTCCCTTTTTTAATGTTGGAATCTCTCTGTCTCTCTCTTTGCAGTTATGTGGCTGTGGACTGTTGGGCGTAGGAATATGGCTATCCGTGTCACAAGGAAATTTCGCCACATTTTCGCCCAGCTTTCCATCGTTTTCGGCTGCCAACCTTGTCATTGCCATTGGTACAATCATCATGGTGACTGGCTTTCTGGGATGTCTGGGTGCTATCAAGGAAAACAAGTGCCTCCTTTTAAGTGTAAGTCATCTGCACTGGAAGTAAAGTGTGTATTTTAAGAGTGGGGATTTTTAACCATTGGAGCAATTTACCAAGAGTTGTGATGGATTCTCCATTGCTGGCAGTTTTTACATTCTAAAAGCTATGCTGTAATTCAAACAAATGTATTTGAGGCAAGCCCATGGTCTGTGTTACACAAGCAGTCAGGCTAAATGATCACAAAGGCCATTACCATACATACTAAGCCCTACTTCACTGTTTTACTTTAAAAGTGACCTGTATGGAAAAGAATGTATTAGAGAATAATGTTACTGACTGTTAAAACCAATGTGTGGAGTTCAGTAGCAAATATACCTCTATAGGGTGATTTAAAAATCCCCTCGTCCTTTGCTGTCGTGTAGTGATAGTTATATAGTGAAACGATACCACTGCTTGGTTTATTCAAAGCACAATGTCAACACATTTATTTATTTTCACAAGCTTTTCTCCCATCTAGGTGCTACAATAAATTAAACATGAAATACAAACCAGGAACAATCCCCAACGTACAGTTAAGCACAAACCAACTGCCAGGCAACAAATCATCCAGAAATCTCAACATTAGAAGAATTGTCCTGGAAGCATTAACAAGAAAAACTCCAATAATCCACCATCAGTCTTTACCCTTCCCCTTATCAAAGGCCCAGGAAAAACACTGTGCTCCAAAAGTTAACAATTCTGGCCTCCACTGGGCCATGCAGGTTAATAATTCTGGACTCTTGGTGGACCTAAACTGGGGAGTGAAGTCTAGACTCTGCCAGCAGCCCCTTCCTGTTTAAACGCAGGGGACTCCAGCTAAATCACCACTGCTAGTTGGAAGTGCAATATCTTCATGTGAGGAAAGAGTCAGGTTCCAAGCCATTTAGGGTTAGTCAGTCAGAGGGGCTGTGATGCTATCATAGAAACCTGAATTTTTTATTCAAAAAAATGTTACTTAAAAAATCTCCCTATGTTGCTAATGTCACTTCAGGTTATTAAAATTGGGAGAAATGTGCAGATATAATTTACTCTTCTCTATTTATGCTGGTTCTTTATTTTTTGTGTTTCATTCAGCTCAGGCAGTGAAAATAGGTCAATGTTACTCCCTGGATCTCATACGCTTAGCTGCAATGCTGCTGATTGTGTTTCTAATGATGTCGAGAAATGCTTCTTTTTTTGAAAGATTTAAAAATCATGAGAATATTTCTCTTCGTACTAGAATTCAGTGGTAAAATGCAATATCTAAATGTTTTGCTAACCGCTGTTTGCCATTGTCTCTTTACATTTTGAAAGCGCCTCAGAAGGCAATAACAAGAGATTAAGGTTTTGTCTGCGCTGTCCCGCCGTTCGGGCTCTGGGGCATGAATAGCCAGGTGCACCGAAGCGTTGCGTTACAACGACACTGTGGGATGCTGCGGGCACGAACTAAAACATTCCTAGTTCACATCCCTGTAGTCTTGTTTGAAGAGGACAACGTTAACGCAAATTAGGAACCCTTTAGTTCACGCCCACAGCCATCTATACAGGGCTGCCTTCACGCCCCTGTAGTCTGAGCTGCAGGGCAGTGTCCTCAAAAAAAACCCTGTGTGACTGCTCTGCTTGTTCCCTGGAAACCTCTGTTGGTCATTAAAAGTAGTAACAAATACTGGAGCTCACACTTGGGGAAGCAACCCCAGAGTAGGTAAGTGTGTTCCCATGACTGAGCATGTTTAGATCCACTCTAGGCTAGCTCTACACTTCAAACAGAGTCTACACTGCATCACGTGTAGACGGACCCGAGCTAGCTTTGATCCAGCTCACTCAGATGAGAATATCAGTGAGGCCAGTAACAGCACAGGCTAGATGCTGGGGAACATAGCTAGGGCCCGTGCTGCTGTAGCTTTACTGCTATTACTATTCGAGCGAGCTAAATCAAAGCTACCTCAGGTGTTAGCTAGACATGCTGTGATCACACTGATTGCAGTGTAGACTTACCCTTCGTGATTTACTGCAAACTAACACTCAGATTTGAAAACCACTTTGAGATCCTTATTTGAAAAGGGCAAAGTAATAATATAATTTTTGCACAAAGAAACAGTCAAATACAATTAAAGCTAATCTGCTGGGAAGTTGTTCCTGCACCAGGGGAAATTTATCTTTGTGGCAGCAGGTTTCGTTTGCGGTCACTACGCTGGACATACTGAGAATATGCTGAAACTGTCTGATTTCTGTACCCATGCCCCAGTGAACTGCACAGTCAAGAGATGAAACTAATGTGGCGGAAACATTGCTGAAGACAGTTTGACGCTTGCACTCAGAAGGGAGAAAACGACAGCTAGGCTAGAACCCTTGTCTAGTGAAAGCTTAGGCTGGGAAAATGGAAATACAATATTGCAGAAGTTCTGGAGAATAATACCACCATTCATATAATTTTGTAATTTGAAATCTAATGTGTAGGTTTTGCTGCAGGCTGGGAAGAGGTAGGGGGTGTAAAGGATAGGGTATGTTCCTGGGCCTTGAATTGCAAACTATTGCAGACTTCAAAAATGTGCTGAATATCATCCGCCTACTAACTAATGTTTAAAATGCTCATGAAGTTCTCTGATATGATGAGTGCTGTCACAACCCTAATGTGTAACAGATGGATGGCTGGATAACGTGAGGGATAATTCATCAGAGGAAAAATGATGTGAAGTATATGCTGCAGAAAAAAGTTCTGTGCAGGGCAAATAGCTGAGAGCAATCCTCACATGAAATATTGGGGACGTTCATGGATTAGCTGTAACACCTGTAGACTGTATTGCATTGGAGAAATTGTGTTTTAAAGCTGGTTTGTCAAGGCCACTGGCCCTTGTCTAGTGTGAGTGAACTTGTTCTTTATTCAGGAAGTGGGTATACATGTTTTATTTCTCTTTGTTCTAGTTTTTCATCGTTTTGCTGATAATTCTCCTGGCAGAGCTGATATTATTCATTTTGTTCTTTGTTTATATGGACACGGTAAGCAAATATGCTTCTATTAGATTAATTTATCAGTTCTGGCAGCTAAGCTGGTTTTTGTTTGCTTTTGTTAAACAAAGGTGCTTCAATTCTTCTGACTCTTCCCTGTGGAAATGGTTTTAACCTTCTGATCTTCACTTTTATGTGCGCCTCTAACGTGTGTTGGCCGAGAGTAATGAATGATTAAGGTGGAAGGATTCTCTGTGTGGGTTGAGGCAGAACTGTTGAGTTTTGCAGCTTCCAGCTGAAACCAAAAGCTGGGACCTCCATTTTGGCGCCCTCCTCCCCCGAGACCTGCAGTTTCTTCAGTTTAGCTTTTTGTTGTCTCCATGTGAAGTTTAATTTCTCGCAATCATTCCTTTTCATCACTAATGTCATCAGAGTGTGGCTGGATGACCACCATAGTGGCATCTTCAGGCCAGCTATCCCATTCTCACCACCTTCTATCTTCACGGGCAGGAGAAGTGGAAAGATGAGCCCCTTTCTCTCTCTCTCTCCTCCCCAATAATCCTCAGATTCCCTGCGAGTATGCTATATTCTTCCTAGCCAGAATGGGGTGAGTGTGCATTGCTGCGCCAGGACATGCTGAAACCCTTTTAAATACATTGCTACTGTTGAGTGGGGGACAAGCGGGCAGCTTATTCGCTAAGGACTTCCTGGGTCTTCAGAGGAGGAGATCTTCCTTACTGGCCTCATACAGTGACAGACAATAGCCGGGAGCAGATCATCTGACTGCCCTTTCTAGAGCCTGACCGTAACAAGCCACCCAGTCATCCCTTGAAGAGACTGGGAGGGGATTACTGACTAGCCCAGAAGACATGAGTTAATCCCTCTCGAGTTAGCCGAGCTTGAGTGAGAGGAGTCACACTGCAAAATAACATGCAAGCTGCACAGTGTGTTTGGATTAGCAGCGCAGAACGACTGTGTTAGCAGCTGACGAGCTGTAGTAACGCTAGCTGTAGCCTATTAGCACTACCAACCCCATGGACCAGCCAACTCAAGTGAAAAGCACCACCACACTTGAGTTAAGGGGTTTTCTGTGTAGACGGAACTTGAGATAGAGGCAACACTTGAGTAATAGCTTGAGTTAATTCTACAGTGAAGACAAGCCTAGTGTTTTTCTTATATGTGCGTGCACAACATGCATGTTGCATGTGATTGTGTAGCACATCTTTGGAAGTGGCCCAAGTTGTCTGTCACCTTCTTACTCTCCCATCCCCCCTCCCACCAGTACATTTATAAATGGAAAAAAATATGGCAAATTATTACCCAAAGGTGTTGTTAGCAGAGAGGTGGCTGCTTGATTCCTCTCTATGTTTTTCTGTTACATGTCCATCCTTCAAAATAATTTATTAAATACTAAATCCAGACTTGGGCAGGAAGGAAAACTAGAGCTTCTCAGTGAAAAGGGAAATGAAGCTTGGGTATAAAGGTGAGGATTGTGCTTAATGATGTTCAGGTTAGATTTCTATCAAAATTTGCATCCAAGGGTTATAAAGGTGGTGTATGTATATAGGTCTACAAGCTGAATACTGTCCTTTAATCAATCTTGTTTGTGTTTTGTTTTGATATGAAATAGGTCAATGAGAACGCAAAGAAGGATTTAAAAGAAGGTCTTATGTTTTACAATAAAGAAAATAATGTGGGACTAAAGAACGCATGGAATATCATTCAGGCAGAGGTAATACATTTTCTTTATTTAAAAAAAAATTAGCTGGACATAATTTCGTTAACAATATTTGCTGTGCCTCATCCCGTAATTGGCAAAGAGGTGATTTGATACCAGTCAAATATTTGTATATCACTTTACATTCATAAAGTGCTTTGAGCGTTTTTTGGGATGAAAGGTACTTTATAAAAGTAAGATGTTTTTCCTGAGATCCACTGAGACTAGCAATGTGACAGAAATACCAGTAGAGGAGGTTATGATCTGTAAAGGAAAGATAAAGGAAGAAAGGGAGTTGATTTTTTAGGATTATAATCACAAACCCTGAAATGCCACGAGATGTGAAAGTATGGGTTTAAGTGAAATTGGTTGCAGATGCGGTTTTGCTCGGCAGAATGTTTTCTTCTGGTTAGAGTAGAGATGTGGGAATCCAGGACTACTAGCTTTTATTCCCAGGAATACCACTGATTTAGTGGTCACAGATTTCAGTGTCTTGGTTTGTGTGTCTCCCAAATGGGTATAATAAAACTTAATTCCACACAGGGCTTTTTGTGAGGTTTGTTAAATGTTTGTCAGTGCTTTTTGTGATCTCTAGGTGAGAGGCATTAGCCAAGTGCAAAATATAAGGTGTAAATGTGAAGAAACCAACAGTGGCTTAAGAGAAGTAACACTACTTAAAAGGTTTGTTGGTGAAGACTGTTTATGGCCCTCTTTGTACTTTGCCTGTAGATGCATTGCTGTGGGGTTATTAATTACACAGATTGGTTCCCTGTGCTGGGAGAAAACACCGTTCCAGACCGATGCTGTATGGAAAATTCCCAAGACTGTGGACGGAATTCTACTGATCTAGTGTGGAAAACGGTAATGCTTGCTCAGTTTAATTTGGATTTTTTTTAAGTATGCACATGAAATGGGCCAGACTTACACTATTTTTTCTCTTTCAGGGTTGTTACGAGACAGTTAAAATGTGGTTTGAGGAAAATAAGCATGTTCTCGGGACAGTCGGGATGTGTATCCTCATAATGCAGGTACTGACAATATTATGCTCTTATATGTAACCCCTCACTTACTACTGTTGTAGTTATCTTTATCTTGCCAAAGGTGTTGGTTGGCCCCTTACAGACCAAGTAGCCAAGCTCCCTGTTTGAATTTGAGAACTTAGACTCTGGAAGAGAGCTTACAGTTTTGCTCTACCCTGGCGTTTCAGTGGATTTATCCTTTCTGTGAGATGAAATCAGGAATTATTCCCTAATGCTTCATTTTGTTGAATAAAATTATGTAGTTTGTTTTTGGGAAATATTGAGACCTGGCATTTTTCATCCTTTCATGTTCTCCGCCATTAAGGACATGAATAGCTATAATTATTCGTCTGGCAGAACTCATTCTTCAGATGCAGAATAATTATTATAGCACCACCGCTAGTGCTGTTAAGATGACACTGCGTGATTAACTCTGGTTTCCAGCCTTCATACTTTTGATCCTGTTGGCACTCAGATGCCATGGTGAAACGGACACGATATAAAGACCTAGACCCTGTCTAAATTACCTCCGAGATTCGGCAGCAGTCCACGGGAGTTACGCAAGCTATGCAAAAAACTTGAGTAACTACCATCGACTTCCCTGCTTCTGTTCTGTGTGCTGTCTTCACTGTGCTGAGTCGAGGGGAAACGCATTCCCGTCGACACAGCGCTACATCACTCGAGAAGGGGGTCTTAATATGTCGATTTCTGGATCGACTGAGCGGGTCTTTAATGACCACTCAGTCGATCCAGAGAAATCGATCTGACGGCAGCAAATTTGCCGCTGTCAATGTAGCCATAGCCCTAGACGGAGGGATAGTTGGGTATTACCCATATTTGGTCTTAAATCTGGGGACAAAATTTGTCCAGCTGCTTCTAAGTGACCTAATGTTTTAGCAGTTCAGGTTTCTTTTACAAGCTTTAGATCAAACTGGGCTGGTAATCTGTCTCTAAATGAGGACAGGTTACTTTGCTTCTGTTTTGAGAATAGTGATGTCCAATCATGTCCTAGTTATGTGCACATTGACATTCAAGGTTCACTTGCAAGTGTCCGTGAAGAACACAGAATTCAGAAGGGTGGCCATCCACAGAGATTCACTAATGCCTGCCACTTGTGGAATTAGCATACCTTTAAAATATTTGTTTTACTTAAACACTTAAAAAGTCCTATAGAATTTAATTAGAGAATTAATCTGCTGTTTAGATCCATAAAACCATGTTATAGAATATAAAAGGGAATTGTGTCATGGTGACTGAGTTCTACGGGTTAGTTTAAAAAAGAAACTATAAAAAACTGCTCATTCTCTCTTAATTTCTGTTGGCTTTTAAGGTAAATTCTGGGCTTTGGAAAAAAGCAACATCCTGCTCCACCCTATTGTCTGGTAATTTAAGAATGGGAGACATGCTTTTAAAAGTCCAGCAGTTTTGTGCCTTCATGGCACATTGTGTGATCAAGAAGATTTGGAAATCTATTCAGAGGCTCTTTCAGAAATGTTACAATGGTTGTCAGAGCTGTCGAAACCTTTTGACCATCTTGCTAGAGATCCAAGGAGAGTCTCAGTATTTTGTGGCATAAAGCGTGAAACGCTTAGAATAACCTCAGATATCAAGGAACAAAGCCTCACAATCCTGTCATATAGGTTGGCTTTCCTATTCTTCAGAAAGAACAGGTGGAAAACAACTCGCCTGATGAGTTGAAGTATCTAGCTGAAAATTCAGGGTTTTGTTGCATTTCCACTGCTGCAGTGGTTGTCACTTAAAGAAAGACAATCAAATCGGCAATTACCCAACTTAACCATGGCGTGCCATCTGAGATTGCATTTTTCCCTTACACTTTATAGCATCTAACTTCAGGCCAAATTGATCATCAGCTTGTGTGCAAACCCATTTTGTGCTATGCAGAACCTGGCCCTTTGGTAACTCATCTGGTGCAAATATGGACTGGTGAATGACAACCCCTGTACTAGTCAGCACCTGAAACGAGCAATTCAGAAGCAACCGAACAGGCTCCTATAAAAGAATCAGCCAGGCCTGATGTTTTCTTTTAGCAGTTCTAGTACTATGCCTCTCTTGTTGTTTCAATTGTGTTTATTGTACGTTGAAACGCAGGTGATTTTCTTGCTGCTCTTTTGATTTTCTCATGCTAACTTGCCATGTGGCAGATGTGGAGGACAAGATTTTCAAAAGTGACTAGTGATTTATGGAAACCCAGCTTGGGGCACCTTTAAAGGGGGATGCATTTTCAGCACATTCTGATCATCTCCTGTCAAAATGCCAGGCCCCTTTAAGGGTGTCTGCTATTGAGCACCCAAAATCACTAATCACTGCTGAAAGTCTTGGCTGGAGAAATTTTATTAGTGTTGGGTGCCAGGAAATTCAGGCACCCTCGGATAAATTACCATCAGCGCAGTTTTGAAAGTATTACTGTATTTAGCCCATCATATTTGCTCTCTTTCAGATAGTTGGCATGGCCTTCTCCATGACACTGTTCCAGCAGATTCATAGGACTGGTAAAAAATATGATGCCTAAACCTTCAAAATGTTAACTGCATCTACACCTCTGTCTTGCCATTAAAAACCAAACAACTGAAAAGAAAACCAAGCTTTGCCCTACTGAGGGCGTTCGTCCCACCGATCAATCTACTTCATCATTACTTGACTGATTACTAGCACAACGTGTTACCTGACTGACCTTTCTGTTGCTGTTTTGCATTTGCCATTTATTTGCCAAAGAAGAAAAAGAAAAAGAATAAAAACGAGTCAGTTTTCTATACTAATTCATAGATCTACTAGTAAACTTTCCCCTAACTTTATTTAAGAAAATGCTTTGCTCTACTAATTGGTGTTAGACATGTAAGGATAATGTGACAGGTGTGTGTTTAACTTCGAGAGAGAATTCTTTGAAGTCTTCTGAGAAGTCTCAAATTGCTCAGACCGGAAGACTTGGGAAAGCCACTCAAACTGAGAGCCCTAGGAATCAGAGCTGCTCCCTTGCAGCTTTTTGTACCTTACGTTGTATACTTTTTTTTATTATGGAGATAGCTTATATTTAGTAGCCTGATTTGTAGCTGCTGACTGTTTTGTTTTTCATTTATTATATTTTAATCTGGGAACCACTGTGCGATCTTTGAAGGACACATTTTTTTAACATTAATTTAAAAGGTGGAAATAAAGACATGATTGTCCTAAAGTCCATAGCAAGGCTAAATTTAACTGCATCTACTGAGCTATCCTGGGCTTGTAACCTTATTATATTGATGATGGGCCTTTCAATCAGGTGGCTTATTATTTTAGGGCCAGATAAGGTTGCTCTTACTCTCACTGGACTAGATGGTGAACGCTTTACTCTTAATGGGCTACATTGTGATGCCTTTATCCACACCGAGTAGCACGTTACTTCTCAAGTGGGCCCATTAAATGGGGCTGCTTTGAGCATGACACTATTCAGTGTGACTAAGGGTATCATGTGAGTAACTGCTCGTGGACACCAGGAAGGGGTTCGCACTCTGACCCACGGAGTAGTAGCTTACTTCATATAAGTAGTTCCATTGAGTTCAATGGGATTGCTTATGGTGCACGGTGCTGGTAAACATAGGGGAAGCACAATCAAGCCTTTGGATGGTTTGTGTCATTGTCAGCTTTCATGAAAGGAGTTTACTTGACAATGGTTGCAGATTTGCCAGGCTGGCAAGGTAGCTTTGAATAACGACGGAGGTGTAAGGCTGGTTAAAGGCAAGTGGGGGAATGGTATGCCGCATGTCCCAGGGGAGTGGGGAAAGCGTGATTTACGTTTTCACTCAATATTTCACTCTGAAATCAGTTACCAGAGAGGTGCTCAGAACCTGTTTGTATCTTTGCACATACAGTGTTGACTTTTGTCTTCTGTTTTCCAAGTTATCCTTACTACACGGTAGTTCAGAACTCAATACAACACACATTTCTACCGACATTCCTGCTAGAAAACTTGAACATATTCCTCTCTAGTTTGAATGCTGCTTCTTTCATAGTGGCCCCTGCTTATCTTTTTTTGTTGGGTTTTTTTTTGGCAGAGGTCTTTCTTACATTTTGCTGCTTCACAAAGGAAGGTATGAATGAAAATGAAATGTCAGTCATTTTGTGGCCACTGATTTTATTTTAGTCAGGAGTTTACTATAAAACTGAATATTTACACTAATAATTTTAAAATGCATTGTAAAGCTAATTTATTACGCAGTGGGCCCAGACAGCTGTTGAAGTGGACAGTGATGCTTACAAATGTAAGGTTCTGATTCTCATGTACCTGAAGGCACCTTTACATCACTTTAGCAGTGTAAAGGGGCTTTGGAGCAAGTGTTAATGTACTTTATGCCAACTTTTAAGGCTCCTTTACATAGTCTGAATAATCTAAAGGGGCTGTAAGGTAAATGAGAATCAGGCCCTGAGAAACTAGTCCACCGTTTTCAAACTTGAATGCCTACCAAAAGGCATCTAAATTGATATTTAGGTGGGCCGTTTGTTTCGGTGACTTTCAGAGTTTTTGAGCACCTACCTACAGTTTCCACAGAAATCAGTGGCATTGCAAGGGCTTAGCCACATATTTACATATCTAGAATGTAGAATTAGGTTCCTACCTTTAGGCACTCAGAGTTGAAAAAGTTAATGAAATAATGCACATGTTTTTGGTGCAGGATAACACAATCAGTCCTTCCTAAGTAGCTATTTGGTTGTATGTACCCTATAGTTATTCTTTCATTGGCCTATTGGTGACTGATGTTTCATTCATATTTCCTTTTAAAGACTTGAGAAACGAGGAGGGGGAAAAATAAAATACATATAACCTGGTTTACTTTAATTGTAACAAAAATTGGGACCATGTGTGTCTGAGCTCTGTTCGAGACATTCTGTGTCAAGAATGGGAGCTCTGACACTGAGCATATTTGCTGCTATGTGTAAGATAGTATCCAAAGTTTCTAAAAAAAAATTTTAAAAAAATGAAAAGTTTTGAATTTTTGCATTTTAAAAAATGTATATCTTTAATCCATTGCTCTACTTCTTTATCTTTTATGGTAGAGCTGTTTTGCTTTCTTTTGTAAAATACCAATGTTTTCTCTCTCAGACAGAAGGGTGGAAAAATAAGCAAGGCCAGGATGTTAATCCTTCTAAAGTCGCACAGTGGTACCTGTTGAAATCTTACATTTTAATCTGTGGTTAGCTTTTGTGGAGGAAAAAAAATCAAATCAAGATGCATTTATACAAGAAATCTCTAAGGCAAAATACATCGTGGAAAACGAAGCTATTTTGCCTTCCCTTAAAACTTATTTTTGTAGACTGTTCAGTTATGTTTTATGACCTGGTAGCAACACAGATATTGAACATTCTTTTTTTTCATTAATTGTTTTAGCATTTTAAGTACAGTGTTAACAGAGATAATTACACAAACAGTATTGTCCAGTATCAAGTTAGCTGACTATGGAAAGGGAATTAAGCAAGTTAAGTAAACAATTAACTATAGTTGAATATAAATATAGTTGAATATCAAACCATGTAACGGGAAAACCTGTGTTTTGAAAACAAAGAAAAAGCTATACTGTTCTTAAGGTGACAAAAGCCAGCCATAAAAAATCATTAGATTGTATTTGTTGGTATATATCGGAGAAGATACTATTTGTCCTTTAACTGTTTAGTGAAAGGGATATCCATCTTGTTTTAAAATGCACTTTTTTGCTTGCATTGGTGGATGGCTGTCTGCATTTTTCCAGAACATTGCTTTGATTATTTAACTACCCATTTTAGCATGTTTTTAAATAAAAACTGATACTGAGTAAAAGTATTTTAAGTATATACAAATGTTGATTTGTATTTATATATGCATATATATATATATCTCATTGAAGCTCAGTTCAGCTGTATCAAAGTTTTGTTTCTTTTTAAAATGTCATTTTAGAATTTTGCATACATGATATTTTGTTGTGCTTTTTGCACCCAATGTTTTATATATAAGCTTAAACCGTAGAGGAGCTTAACCTGATTGATACGTTGTGGATTTCAGAGAGTCAAGACAGACTTAGAGCAGGAGAGTGTGTCCATATTTAATTCTGTAGCAGTGTCAAACGGTCAAGAGGGGAAAAAGTCTTTTTTTTAATGAAAGGTAATTGCTTACACTTCCAAGCATGTGGCTTTCAAACCTTGGGTGCATAATGTCTAGAAACTAGGGCTATTTTCTCTGTCTAGCTCTTTATGTTTCTCCATATTCCTAATAAAAGATAAGGCCAGAGTGCATTTTATTTCCACAATTAATTACAATAGCTGCTGGAGAAAAACGTTAGTCAAATGTAATAGGGATTCATTCTCTAGAGGAAATTGGGAGCTCGTAAGACTGAGAGTAAGTGACTGGGGTTCAGAAATTCAGCACTCCAAGTCTGAACTTGCAGGGCGCTAAGTTGCGAGAAGCTGCACGTTCTCAGTTTCATTGACTTCAAGGGAAGTTGATGGTGCCCAGTATCTCAGGATCTGGGCCTCAGGAGAATGAAACAAAACACTTCTAAAAGTGAAATCAGGCAGTATTCTAGCAGGGGGTCGTTAAATCTTTAACTTTTTATGGTAGCAGTATAAGTGCCCTGAAATTATTTGCTGAAAGCAATCGGTACAGGAGCTCTCAAAGCAGCTATTGTGAACAACTTTAAAGAAAGTGACCAGTGAGCTCTGCCATTGATGAGATTTCTGATCGGTTCATGTTTCACTTGACAGGAAATGGCTCCAAATTGTTGTACATTAAGGCACTCAAAGAAGTTAAAAAGAAGTGACCTGCCAAAGGGTATCTTTGGGGGTAAAAAGGCTCCTCTTTTGCTTTTATAAAGAAGGGCTAAATGCTTTTGGTGTTCTTTTTAGGGAAGGCGCTCCCTGTTCTTCCTCCTCCCCCCTCCCCCTTGCTTTTTACTTTGCAAGTATCAGGAAATTAAATGATGGTCTTCCCTGTTTTTTTTTCCTGGAGGATTTGTTGTGGGTCTTGGGTTATCTCTATTTGCTCTCACATCTTTATCAAAAAAGACACTGTTGGATCTTTGACATCCTTTCTCCAGAATTTTACTCAGTGATGGGAGTTATGTACAAACAAAGGATTTAAAAGGCTCACTAAACATCCCTTCCCTTCTCAATTGCTCAGCTTTTGCTCTTTTGGCTCTTGTGATGCCATTATTAAACTAGTCCTTCAGTCACTGTAGAATCTTCCAGCCAAGACAGAACCTATTTCTAGTGGTTTTTATGTTTCAGTCAAAACCTTTCAGTCCTTCTTTATACCTCATAAAAAAATAAAAAAGAGGACATGACCATTTGTTTTTACAGTGGGCACCCTTATGCATGCATGGTGCAGGGTGCTCATTTGGCCCTATTTACACTGTCTGTGAGGACAGTCTTTTGTCAAAACAGAGGCGCTTAAAGGTGTTTAGTCCGCCCTACTATAGTTAACATTCCTGTAATAGAATTAAAAAATAACCCACTCCACAGTAGTTCTTTAGGTAATCAAGGAAATGAGGTTTTGTGCCATACTTTCAGGAGTCTGTGTTGCACTCTAGTGTGCTAGCTTATATGCACAATTGGCCAGATTTACATCCAATTGGCCAATTTTGCATGCACCGAATTCTGATCTTTGCTCTATTGCTGATCTCTGCTTGCACCTTTAGCTACTTAACTAAGAAACGCTCAGATTTGTAAGGCTTTTTGGGTAATGAAGGGTCCGTCTACACAGCAACTAGAGACCCGTCGGGCTGGCCGATGCCAGCCGACTCAGGCTTGCAAAGCTTGGGCTACAGGGCAGTTTCATTGCAGTATAGACTTCTGGAAACAGTTCCTAAGCCCAAGCCCCACAAGCCCGAGTCAGCTTGCACAGGCCAGCTGCGGATTTTCCACTGTAGTGTAGACATACCCTTAGAGGGCTGTAGTGCTGGGAGGCTGTGCAGAGGTTTTGCTACTGGGAAGACAGGAACAGGTTGAAACTATTGCCTGGTACAAATACCCCAGCACAAGATACACACTTGATCTGCCTCCCCACTGCCAGTTGTTGGCTTGACTGTCAAACTGGGAAGGAAGGGTTGTCCTGGAATGAATGCTGTCAGAATAAGAGTTTGAACCTTCATGGAGTCAGAGAGGAATGGGGACCTTGAGAGGGACACCAGGATGGTGTTTTCCAGGAGTAGGGCAAGAGGTTATGGCAGGTTTAGGGAAATACTTGTAATAGAGTCTTGGCTAGGGAGGAAGAGGGGAGGATCAATGCTTCACAGTTAGGGCCTGCCCATAAATGATGTAACCCATTAGGGGGTGGGTGGGCCCTTAATTTGGGTATTTGTCTTAGTGTAACAAAGTCTTGCAAGGATAGGTGGATCGTGAAAATCACTGAAAAATGTGTTCGCTAATTTATGAACAGCCCCCCTAGACACGGCTGTGTTAGAGAGGAGAGGAGAGGGGGCTGAGGAACTCAATATGATACACCAATCGGAAATGTAGGTGACTTTACCACCTAAAACCAAATATCAGTTTGATAACATTTGGTGACGTTGCACATCATTGATAGTTGTGAAGCCTGTGGCAGGCGCGGATGTAAATAAAGTGCACTCTTTGTCCATTGGGAGGTTGAATAAGTAGGTATTAAAACCAAGTCACTATTATACTCAAGTGAACTTCAGTTGCCTTTGCAGTTTTTTCTTATGCGTGGTGCATTCAGGAACTGAGTTCTGACAATGTGTCTATAGTAGCATGATATGCTGAGAAGCGTATTTGAAAGTCACAAGTGGAGTGTAATGTAACTCACCCACCCAGTATTTTTGATACCACGCATTTAGACAAACTAAGCATATCATTGGTATTGCATCAAAGATGCTGTGGTTTATTGGAATAAAGATGGCAAGGAGAAAGAGGACATTTTCCCAAAAAATATATTTCTGGCTATGTGGTCTGTGTGTAAAAGGGAATTGGGGGCAGTAGGATGCAATAAGGCACAATTAGTGTCCTGAAATCATTTCCTTTTAAACTTAATTTGTTGGCTTCGTCACTTAGCTCTTGTGTGAAACATGGAGATATTTTTATACCAGAAATACACTTGCAGACCCAGAACGGTTTTGTGTGCGGTAGCTATTAGAACCTAATGTGCCATTCCATCCAGGTTACGTTCACACCAGTGTTCCTTCTATGCAATACCTACGTTAGCCTTTGTACAAATTATTTTGTATTAGTATTACATGTAAAAATAAAGGACATAAGAAAAGGGATGTATGTTTGACCTTTATTCTCTTCCCTCCAACCCCCCTCCCAAAAAAAAAAAAATTAATTAGGAGCTCCAGTTGTTAAAAGTAAGCCAAGAGATGTCTATTTAACAGATGGGGTCACCGAGATTCCCTGATGTATAAATGCTCTATTTCCTGCAAATGTTCTGTTATAAAAAGTCAACAGAGTAGAGGAGCGGTGAGGAGAGAAGTTGACACTATTGCTCCACAGGGAGTAATCTGAATAAGAGTACCAATAGCGCTGGGTTTAGAATGGTAATTGAAAAGAAAATAGAGTTCCTTGGGTTGTATGCCAGCAGTTACCTACATTCTGTTTCGTTACTCGTGAAGCAGTGGTAATGTGATTGGTGCTATCCAAGGTGCAGAAGAAAGATAGTCCCTGCCCCAGAAAGCTGACCATCTAATAGAAACTGAGAATACCGGAAACACACTGAGAGTCAGTGGGTTTTCCCTTGTTTGGTTTGGCTGTCCTCTTTTTGGGCATTGCTGCAGAAGTTAAGTCTTTCAGGAAGGACTTCAGTGTGAGGAGGGTGGTCACTTGGTGAATTGAGATGCAGTGGGTATTCCTCACATAGGGAAAAGGCATGGAGATGGGCATTGGAGCAGGAAATGAAGGGGGCATTGAATCCAGCCTCACTGGCAAAGCAGAGGGGCTGGGAACACACGGTTCTTTGGAAGATGTGTGGTGTTTGTCTGTCTAGGTTTGGGGCAGTGGAGGTGGAGCTAAGATACACATATCATTTGTGAGTCAGCAGCCACTGTGAGCAACTAGCAGAACAGTGTGGGGGACTTCCCGAGAAAGTGGCAACAGTGTTTAGGAATTGATTCCTACAAGTGAAGACTCTCCCTTGAAGATGTAACCAGTGTAAGTGTGAAAGAGGCTCAATTTATGAATTTTCTAGGGAGCCAGTTAGATTCTAAAGCTGAAATCTAGCAAATTACATTTGCCAATATATAATAGAATCCAATAGGAAAACCCCTTTTATTGAATTCAGGGAGTGTTATCTTACAGTTTTAATGCTGGGTTCTTTTCAGGTCAGCCTTTAACTTCGACAGTATTTCTCAAATCAAGACACTTGCTTATTCTAAACCACCAACAATTTATTAATTTACCCAGAACCATATGAATATATAATCAATAGTTCACTATTCAGAAGTAGACAAAAACAGTTGTGTGTACTACACACACAATATGGTCTTGGAAGCGATTACCATTGACTAGATTTGAGGGTCAGCAGTTATATCAAGGAACAATGCAAATTACCAAGATATTTTTATTACATTTACTTATGGTCATCAGTTCTCAACTCTTTAGAACCTAACACAAGTATCACACTTCCAGGGGTGCATTTGTCTTTAAGGCACTTCGAAGAGTGTGGTTACTTCTCTTTGACTAGACTGGTTCAAAAGGAATGAATTTAGAATATTAAAAGCAACTGCTTAAAGTTACTGTTTTCAATCTCTCTTAGGTCATTTTGCTTGGATTCACAAAGAAGTTAAAATCTAAACTATGGTTGCTTAAGATCTCACTAGAGAGTGTAGACTCAGCAAGCTAACCTTCAGTTATTTATATTAAAGAATAGAAGGGGAAATACAATCTTTGAAATGAACTCTGACCACTTCTTATCCTCTTAATCCTGGGATGGGAGAGAATCCTTTCCACACAGCTGGTCCAGGTGTTGATGACAGGAGTCTGCAGCTTCTTGTGTTGGATTCAATCTTGAGCACACAAGGACTCAACTCTCTTGAGCACACAAGGACCCTAGTTTCAGGGCTTGTAGGAAGGGCAACCCTTTTTTTCCCATTATGCCAAGTGAGTGCTTAGGTTTTACCTTTGTTGCTTTGCTGCTTCCACTGTTATCCAGTAGATGGCATTGGTGTAAAATGAACTTCAATCCATTTCTCATCGGAGGCTTTTAAAGTTTGATTTATTTCAAAGATTGTATTTCATTATTAAGCCCTACTATCAATTGGGATCCCCTCTTTTAAGCAATATCTCTTAATATCCCAAAGTTATACCCTGGTTTGTATCTTTTAACATTTCTCCTTCCTTATCCCAGACAATTCACATTACTTCTAGATGGCTGGTGCAAGAGTATTAGACGCCCTAGGTGAACCTTCAGCCTTCCGCGCATTCCCCCTCCCTCCGCAATTAACTTTCAAAAATGAATATTGTGCGTTAGTATGAATAAAAATTCTGCATTTATAATTACAGATTTTATTTTACATGAAAAAACAATATTATGATACTGGTTGTACATTCTCATTCTCCTACCCTTTTCACGGGATATGTACTAGAAGGAATGCACATTATAATGTGTAATATAGATCACATGATGTAATATGTTGTGTTCCTGCAACCAAGTTGATCATTGGAATTAGAATTTAGCTTTCCGTGCTTTCCATGTAGCAAATGTAGAAACAAGTTCCTACAGGTCCATATTTTGTGCAATTTCATGTTCTATTGACAAAGTGGATAACCCAAGAAGTCTTTCTTGGATTACTGAGGAACGAATGTATCTTTTGATCAACTTTAGCTTGGAAAAGCTTTGCTCACCACTGGCCACAGAAACGGAGGGTCAAGAGGATGCAGAGAACAATAAATGTGTTGGGGACACTATCTCTCAGCTTATTTTTGCATACAAAGTTCAGTACGTCTTGTGGTGATGCCAACTCTGAAACTTGTCTTGCAATGGCTCGCAATTCACTGCACAAATCTGAAGCATCAGTTTCTTTGGAGTCCCCATGTTTTAAAGTTTGCTCTAGCTTCAAGCAACGTTCCATAATTTGCTTTGATGTTCTATTCTGCAAACTCTGAACATCATAGAGGAAGTCAAACACAGAAGTAATCTGATGCATCTGTGTGACTCTGTCTTCAACCAATTGTATTGCTGAGTCAAGGACTGCAAAATAAAAGTTCACTTTGAATTTTTCCTTGAGGCACTGAATTGACTCATCATCTGCTTCATATATGAACTGCTTCCTTCTTCTCCTAATACGGACCAGATCTGGTTGAAAGAGTGATGACATCTTGAAATCCTCAGCAAGTTCACATATGTCTATCAGTGTTTTCTCAAATCGTTCGTCACACCTGCAGTCTACAAGAAACTTCTTGGTTTCTCTCAGCTGATTAATGGCATCATTTATGTCAAATTCCTTTGTCTGAAGTTGTTTGCTAGTGATATTGATCTCAAAGAGGATGTCATACCACACAACAAGAGAAACCACACACTTGAAACTAGTAATGCCTTTTGCAATAGTTTGTACAACTACTCGTGCGGTATTGTGCCCCAGACAATGATTTTCTACTTGTCATGCTGCCATGTCAACTGAAACACAACAAGGAATACAGTGAGAGTCCTGTGGGACCTTAAAGACTAAAAAATGTATTTGGGCATAAGGTTTCGTGCATCCAGCGAAGTGGGTTTCTGCCCACGAAAGCTTATGCCCAAATAAATTTGTTAGTCTTTAAGGTGCCACAGGACTATCGCTGATTTGCTAAAAACAGTTTAAAACAGCTACCCCTCTGGAACTCAGAACAAGGAATATAACATGAAATTTTGGGAAATACTGCAATGTAAATACATGGCAATCTATATGTATGTCAGGATGTATATTTGGATGTATATTAGTAGATCTAGACCTTTCATTCCCACTACTGAAGCCTCTTTCTGTACTTATGTAGTTTCATGAGTACTTCATTCAGTTTTTTGCTGACCCCCCCAAATTTTGCCACTTTAGGCAACTGCCTAGTTTGCGTAGTGGTTGCACCAGCCCTGCTTCTAGAGTGCAACAATTATTTACAATAAAAACCAAAAAAATCCTTCTAAAGTTGGCAGACATACTCCACGCATTCTTCTATTGTACACAAGCATTTCACCATATTTAAGACTTACAACAGAACAAGAGAGACAAGGTGGGTGAGGGAATATCTTTTACTGGAACAACTTCTGTTGGTGAGAAAGAGACGAGCTTTTGAGCTTACACAGATCACACAGAGGTCGACAGGTGACCTGAAGAAGAGCTCTGTGTGGCTCGAAAGCTTGACTCTCTCAGCAACAAAAGTTGGTCCAATAAAAGATATTATCTCTCCCACATTGCCTCACTAATATCCTGGGACTTACAGGGCTTCAAGTACACTGCATATAACAGTAGACTAAGAGGCCTTTTTCACATATAGAATGATGTGGCTCTCATTTACAAAGCAAACCCATGTACAGATTCTAATTTGGGGTTAAAGAGATTGTTTTCCTTAAATATATGGCGAATAATGTACAGTTTATACTTTGGAGTGAAAGCACTTTGCATAGGAAAGCAGGGGCTGACCCTTGCTTGGTAACCTGGAGTTCTTTTTAGCTAGGTTGGAGGGAAACAGAGATTTTATACGTATGTTCATTATGAGAGATTCTTGCCTAGGTGATTAACAATACTCTCATTAGCCATTTTAGTTTCTACTCTTGGGGAGAGGAATTCCTGACATTGGCTGATCTGTGGGTCCTTAAACAAAGTGTCCTACCTGATGTGAACCCTTTTCTTATTGTCTTTTCTTAGGCGGATAATATTTTTGCGATAAATAGAGGTGGTAGCTTTTCTAATGTTATTGAGGGCCAGAAGGAATCTGTAATTCTCCTTCGAGTGGTTGCTCATATGCATTCCACTTAGGTGTGTGCGCGCCCTCGTGCACGGCCAATCAGAGAACTTTTACTAGCAGTCCCTGCAGGGGCCGGTCCAGCGACCCCGTAGTGTCACCGCCATGCAGCGGCACAATCATCGCTACCGGCCCCTCCCCTCTTCAGTTCCTTCTTTCCGCCCGTGACGGTCGGTCGAGAACTAACCCTGCTCTTCTCAGGTTTTTGTTTCGCCTTAAAAGTATTTAGTTGTAGTTCTCGAACTAAGTTAGTTTTCAGTTAGAGAGGTTTTTTGTAGTTTAGTTAGGGAGCCTTCGGGCTCAGACGCCCGCGGCCATGCCCGGCGCGTCCGGCTTCAAGCCATGCGCTAGCTGCGGGAAGGCTTTCCCAGCTAGTGACCCCCACGACCGTTGCTTACGGTGTCTGGGGGAACAACATCGGCGAGACCGATGTAAAATATGCAAGTCCTTCAAGCCTCGGACTCAAAAGGACCGAGAAGTGAGGCTGAAGGCGTTCCTAATGGAGACCGCGCTCAGCCCGGCGTCCGAGCCCACGCGGTCCACCACGGCACCGAGTGTGTCCTCGGTGCGGAGCGCACCTCCGGCACCGGGGAGCACGGTGCCGAGGAAGAAGAAGAAGCGCCACCCGCTTGTGGAGAGCTCCCCCGCACCGCAGGAGCGGCCGGGGTCGAGCGCAGAGGTGCGTTCCCTGGACCGGCCCCCGACCCCGGCACCGGGTCCGACACCAACCAAGGAGGTCTCCCCGACTCGCGTGAGCGAGGGACCTACCTTACAGACTCCTTCGACACCGGAGGCGGTCGAGGCGGCACGAGTCTTGATGACCTTGCCCACGCCTCCAGCACCCCCTCGCATGAGAGGCCCAGAGCCTGTTTTCCGGGGCAAACCCGTGCTCGGTGTCCCCGAAGGGTGGGCGGCATCTGCACCGGACGTCCAGCCGCCCACCATCGCCATCGCACGTCGCCAAGGAACCGAGCCTGGAGGCTCCTCTCCCCCTTCGTCGTCAGAGGACTCCCGATGCCGCTCCAGCTCCGGTTCCAGCTCCAGCCCGGCACCGAGCCGGCGCGCTCGGCACCGTTCCCCGGCACCGAGGAAGAGGCCGCGAAAGGCCTCCCCGCCCCGGCGCAGATCGTCTTCGTCCTCGGGATCGTCCCGCAGACGAGGCAGACGACGTCGCTCCTCCGACTCTTCCTCTAGTGAGCCATGGAGCGTCTCCTCCCGGCACCGCTGTCGCCTTCCCCGCACCCCTGGCTCGGGATCCCGGACCCGCCGCCAGGAGCAAGAGCCCTCGCCGGCACCGCAGCCGGCACCGGCGCAGCCGGCACCGCTACCCCCGGTACCGCAGACCCCGGTGCCGCAGGTACCTCTTCCCGCGGTGCCAACACCAACACTGCCTGCAGCAGCGCCGGCGTTTCCCTCGGCACCGGCGCTGCCTCTGAGCTGGACCCAAGGGCCCTGGCAGTGGCCAATGTGGGCCCAATGGGTGGCTCAGATGGGGCAGGGAACTATGCCGGCCCCTGCCTCGGTCACCCATTCCCAACAGGCACCCTCGGTGCAGGAGGGTGACCAATCCTTTTCCTCCCAGGAGGAGGACCCTGGGGAGGGCCCCTCCACAGGACCCCGCCACCCCTCGTACTCATCGTCCCCAGACGAGGAGGCCATAAGGGACCAAGGGGCCCCACTCATTGACTTTAAGGCCCACCAAGAACTCCTGAAACGGGTGGCCTCGAACCTGGACTTACAGGTCAAGGTTCTAGAGGAAGAGGTGGACCCCCTCTTCGGCCGGGTGGGGACCCAAGGCCCTTCTAGAGTAGCCCTCCCCATTCACGACAGGGTCCTACGCCTAGCCAAAGCAGTATGGCAGACCCCTGCCTCGGTCGCACCCACGTCTAAGGGCGCCGAGAAGAAGTATTATGTACCAGCCGAGGGGCACGAATACTTATACGCGCACCCTGCCGCGGGCACCTTGGTGGTAGAGGCTGCCAACCAGAAAGACAGGCAGGGTGCACAGAGCGCCTCCCCTAAAAACAAAGAGGGTAGGAGACTAGACCTTTTCGGCAGGAAGGTCTACTCCACAGGGGCGCTCCAGCTCAGGGTAGCCAACCATCAGGCTCTCCTGGGCAGATATAATCTAAACTTGTGGGACTCCTTGAAAAGGTTCTCGGAGTCTCTGCCTCCAGACCAGGCCGCCGACTTTGCCATGGTCCTGGAGGAAGGGGTGACAGTAGCCAGTGCAGCCTTACAAACTGCTTCTGATGCTGCGGACACGGCCAGCAGGGCTATGGCCTCCGCTGTCGCTATGCGGCGGGCAGCGTGGCTGCAACCTACTGAACTGTCCCAGGAGGTGCAGCACTCCATTCAAGACCTGCCGTGTAATGGAGCCGCCCTCTTCTCGGAGAGAACGGATGAGAAGCTGCACGCCCTAAAAGACTCAAGGATGACGCTACACTCCTTGGGCCTTTACACACCCCAGGCAGCAAGACTGCAAGCACGCCAACAGCCGCATCAACCGCCGCAGCGGCACGAGCAGCAGACTAGGCCGCCGCCTAGGCCCTACCCCCCTCCCAGGGGTCAGGACAGGAACAGGGGCGCAGGACGGCGCGACCAACCTGCGACCCCCTCGTCTTCCGTCAAAGGTCCCTCCCGGGGCCCCAAGGGCAAAAGACAATTCTGACATTGCGCCCGAGCGTGGCACCCCTTTACGTTCCTTGGGCCACCCCCCGCCTTTCCGGGACAGGCTAAGACCGTACATCAGCCTGTGGCGGGAGATAACATCGGACCAATGGGTGCTCAGCACCATCCGCTGGGGCTATGCCCTCCAGCTGCTGGCTACCCTCCCCACTCTGCCCCCCGTCCCTTTTCAGGGACCCATCTCACGAGCATGTACTCCGCCAGGAGGTTCACACCCTCCTTCTCAAAGGTGCCATAGAAGTGGTTCCACCACTCGAGGTGGGGAGGGGATTCTACTCCAGGTATTTCCTCGTCCCCAAGGCAAAAGGAGGCCTCAGACCCATACTGGACCTGCGCAAATTCAACAGGTTCATAAAAAAGCTCAAATTCCGCATGGTCTCCCTAGCGTCCATCATCCCAATACTGAACCCAGGGGACTGGTTCGCTGCCCTCGACCTGAAGGATGCGTACTTTCACGTCTCCATCCTTCCCGCCCACAGGAAATTCCTAAGGTTTACGGTAGCTGGTGGCCACTACCAATTTACGGTCCTCCCCTTTGGCCTGGCCTCATCCCCCAGGGTGTTCACAAAGTGTATGGCAGTGGTGGCGGCCTCCCTGAGGCGCAAGGGGGTCCAAATCTTCCCATATCTGGACGATTGGCTGATAAGGGGCAAGACCAAGTCGCAGGTGCGCGAGGCGGTCTCCCTCGTCCAGACCACCTGCCATACCCTGGGGCTGCTCATAAACGAGCAGAAGTCAACACTATATCCAGTACAGGACATAGAGTTCATAGGGGCCCACCTGGACTCGGTGCGGGCCAAAGCCTCCCTCCCACGCTCGAGGTTCGAGGCCATGGCAGCGATAATATCGCAACTCCAGAGGTGTCCCACGACAACAGCCAGGCAGTGCCTACGGCTGCTAGGCCACATGGCCTCCTGCACTTATGTAGTGGGGCTGGCCCGCCTCAGACTCAGGCCCCTCCAGAGCTGGTTAAAGAAAGTGTACATGCCCAGCAGGCATGCCCTGAACAGGGTGGTAACAGTCCCCCCTGCGGTGTTGGGGTCACTGAACTGGTGGCTGGACCCCAGAATCGTGTTGAAGGGAATTCCCTTCAGGGCACCCACCCCCTCGATCACTCTGATCACGGACGCCTCAGACCTGGGGTGGGGAGCCCATATCACTGGTGGTCTGACCACACAGGCCTCTGGTCCCGGAGGGAGACTGCCCTCCATATCAATGTAAAGGAACTGAGGGCAGTCAGACTGGCATGCGAAGTGTTTCGCCACGCTTTATTTGGGAGAATGGTACAGGTGTTGACAGACAATACCACTGCAATGTACTTCATCAACAAGCAAGGGGGAGCGCACTCCTCGCTACTGTGCCAGGAGGCGCTTCGACTTTGGGACCTGGCGGTGAGACGCAACTTCTGTTTAACCGCCTCTCACCTCCCGGGGGCCAGGAACGACGAGGCAGATCGCCTCAGCAGGTCGTTTCTCCCCCAACACGACTGGTCTCTTCACCCGGAGGTGGTCGCCATGATCTTCCGCGAGTGGGGTGTTCCCCACCTGGACCTGTTTGCGTCAGCCTGGAACGCGAAGTGCCCGAGGTTTTGCTCGCTCAGGGGTCACGAGCCGGGCTCCGTCTCCGACGCGTTCCTGATCGAATGGACAGGGGGCCTCCTGTACGCGTTTCCCCCCCCTCCCGCTCCTGCCCAGGGTCCTCTTGAAAATCAAGAGGGACAGAGCGGACATCATCCTGATCGCCCCAGCGTGGCCGAGACAGTACTGGTTTTGCCTGCTCCAGGACCTGTCAGTCGCTCCCCCGATCGAGCTCCTGAAGAAACTGGACCTTCTCTCCCAGGACAACGGTCGTCTGCTGCACCCCAACCTGGACTCCCTACACCTGACGGCCTGGAGACTCTCTGGCTAACGGAGGAGGAGAGAACCTGCTCGGAGCAGGTCCAACATGTGCTCCTGGGAAGCAGGAGGCCCTCCACCCAGAGCGCATACAAGGCCAAGTGGAGGAGGTTCACCTGCTGGTCGGAATCGCGGGGCATAACCCCCGGTACGTCTTCCGTGCAGGCGGTCCTGGACTACCTGCTGCAACTCAAACAACAGGGGTTGGCGTTGGCTTCCCTAAGGGTCCACTTGGCAGCCATCTCGGCTTTCCACCAGCCGGTGGAGGGGAGGTCCCTATTCTCTCACCCCATGTGGGTGAGGTTTCTCAGGGGAATCGAGAGGCTGTATCCGCAGGTCCGTGACCCGGTGCCTCCCTGGGACCTGAACCTAGTCCTTGACAGACTGACGGGGCCCCCCTTTGAGCCCTTGGCCACTTGCCCCCTGCTGGTCTTGTCCTGGAAGGTGGCCTTCCTTGTGGCCATCACTTCTGCCAGGAGGGTCTCCGAGCTGAGAGCCCTGACCTCGGAACGCCCCTATACGGTGTTCTTCCGGGATAAGGTACAACTTAGGCCTCACCCAGCTTTTCTACCTAAGGTAGTCTCTAGGTTCCATTGTAACCAAGATATTTTCCTCCCTGTGTTTTTCCCAAAACCGCACGGGTCCGAGGACGAGAGGAGATTACACACCCTCGACGTGAGGAGGGCTCTGGCGTTCTACCTCGATAGAATGAAGCCGCTCCGCAAGACCACCCAGCTCTTCGTCGCGGTGGCAGAGAGGATGAGAGGCTCCCCAGTGTCATCACAGGGCATCGCCAAGTGGATCACCGCCTGTATCCGGCTGTGCTACGAGAGTGCGGGTGTCCAGCTTCCCGGACCAGTGACAGCGCACTCTACAGGGGCCCAGGCCGCGTCGGCGGCCTTCTTGAAGAGGGTTCCGCTGGAAGACATCTGCAAGGCTGCCACTTGGTCTTCTGTGCACACCTTTGCCGTGCATTACGTTATCGTCCAGCAGTCCAGGGACAATGCTCACGTAGGCAGGGCAGTGCTGAGGGCAGCCCGACGTTGACTCCTACCCGCCTCCAGGTATGGCTCGTTATTCACCTAAGTGGAATGCATATGAGCAACCACTCGAAGGAGAAAACATAGTTACTTACCAGTAACTGTTGTTCTTCGAGTTGTGTTGCTCATATCCATTCCACACCCACCCTCCGTCCCCACTGTCGGAGTCGGCAGAAAGAAGGGACTGAAGAGGGGAGGGGCCGGCAGCGACGGTTGTGCCGCCGCATGGCGGCGACACTACGGGGTCGCTGGACCGGTCCCTGCAGGGACTGCTAGTAAAAGTTCTCCGATTGGCCGTGCACGAGGGCGCGCACACACCTAAGTGGAATGGATATGAGCAACACATCTCGAAGAACAACAGTTACTGGTAAGTAACTATGTTTTATTAATCATTCCAGGCATATCTGTTCTCTAGAACCCTTACACCAGGATAGAAAATGGATACTGATAGAATAATGGTAACAGGGTAGATGGTCATTAACCTGAATGAAAGGTACATTTGCATCCTATGCAAGCTGATTAATGGAGGAATGTGACAAAGAGGCTCATTGGTACTATAAGGCAGAGGGGTCACTGTTCTGTAACAGCACCCCTTCACAGGCCTGACAAACTCATTCTACCTAGAAATCTGTTATCTACAGCCAGACACTCAGATGCCAAAGAATATGCTCTGAGGAGAAAGTCCAGGATACACACCTTAATGGACTTAAAACTGCCTTCACCAAACAAAGACACTCCACCCTAGAGACGTAGATTGCATCATGGAATGAGTCACTCAAATACCCTGAGAGATCCTGATTCAATACAGGAAAAAAAATACCCTCTTACTGTACACCCTAGTGGTCACCAAGCACCTTACTCTGGAACCCATACAGGGTTAAACAATGATCATGCATACTTGATGGGGACCACATCCTGAAAATCATCTTTCCTGAACTCTCTCTTCTGACCTTCAAATGACCTCCCAAACTCACCAAGCTCATCATTGGACACAAGCTCCCCACCAAGCAGGACACACCAACTCAAAACAGCACCAGATCCTGCCATAAGAATAAATGCAAAACCTATAAACATATGTCTACTGATGTGGTGATCAATACCCTCATAACGCACCTTTCAAGATTCCTGAGCCCTATGCATGCCTATCACAAAATAGGGTGTGCCTCATCCCGTGCACTAATGGCCCCAATAACAAGTATGTGGGTGAAATGAGACGACCACTTCACTCTTGAATAAACTCACACAGAAAAATCATATAAGACAGAAATGCCATATCATTTGTGGCTGAACATTTTTCACAAACTGATCACTGTATATGACCTATCAGTCCTCATCCTCAAAGGAAACCTGCACAATGCCTTCAATAGACGAGCCTGGGAGTGTAAATCCATAACTTTGCTAGACACTAAAAATCATGGATTTACTAAAGACTGATTTATAGCTATTACAACAATCTGTAACATATTAGCCCCTCCTCCCCTTTCTTTTTGTCCTAGGACTGCAGAGGTGTTAACTGGCAACTTCACCTTAAATGGTCTCTTAGAATACGTGTTAACTACTTATGCTAAACAATCTGTTCCGCCTCATATTTAGCTTTGACACTCAGAGTACATTTCCCAGACCTGAAGAAGAGTTCTGTGTAAGCTTCAAACCTGGTCTCTTTCACCAACAGAAGCTAGTCCAATAAATTTCCTCACCCATTTTGGCTCATAATAATAATGATGATAAAAGCAAATCACAAATATCTGCCGCTCCTTTCCCTGACATTATGTTAAAAGGCAAGATGAACATCCGACGGTAGGAAAATGTGGCTCTGATGCCCAATTTATAAAGCTTGTTAGTGGTGTTGGCGGGTCTGACAAAGCACCCAGAGTTCTGGGAGTGGGCAAACAATAGGAGATGGCAGGGCATGTTGGCAACTTATCAAGAGGTTGAGGCTGTCTTCTCTTTGGTGCATGAATAGAAGCTATTTTTTGTTTTGTTTTTAAATGTAGTTTCCACTTGTAGTTAAACCCTCCTGTTGATCAACTTTCTTTTTGTCTGGAAGAGTGTCTCTGTGCTTGGATGATTGACTGCACTTTGGGGCCTACTGCTGTGGAAGGAGGGGATGGTTTGGTACCCCTGTTCCAGAGCTATATGCTGCAGTTTTAATATGATGGACATTTATAACCACATTTGGGTCAATCGAGTTAGTTTTGTTTGTCTGTCTTTGGTGGGTTTTTTAATTGTTTCAGGAACATCTGGTTTTGATGGTTAATCAAAGAGCTTTGTAAACAAATATGCTTTACTCTGTGCCCTGCAACACACCATGTTTCAGTTAACCAGTTTCATCCTTTAAAAATAACAACAAAAACCCTGTTGTGTATTTTTTCCTTCCTACTACGGAGACCCGTATCTCACTGCTACAGACATTCATGTGTGAGGAACACAAGGGAAATGATTAACATTTTTCCCCTCTTACCATTTTCTGCGACACTGATGGGTGATGGGTTTCCAAATTTGCCCACTCTTCACATTTTTTGGGATATAATTCTGTTTCATTAGCCCAGGATATGGGCCCATATAGTGGGGGTTTTACTCTGAAAAGTGCCCCTGTAAAGATGTCACTGGTTTGTCACTATGTCTTTGTGCACAGTTGACAAGAAAAAAAGCTGTTTATCTAGCTGCCAGCCCTGCAGGAATCTGAGAGACAAGCTGGGCACACATCACCTGCGCCAGAGTCTGCATTGGGGACTTAGTTATCAATTCTGTTGGTGATGTGTGAGCTGGAACAGTTCTGGTAATGCTTTCATGGCTTTATGCTGGCTGTGCAACCCTCACAAAGTGATCCTGTTAAATCAGGAAGAAAACCTAACAGAGAATACTGGAAGGCTGCTGCATAAGAGGTGGTGTGTAAGAAAGTGCCATCTTTATGTATCCCATGTCCTAGAAGAATCATACTTTAAGCACACGTCCTGGGAACAAGGGGTGAGCTTCTATGCTGTACCTTAAGAGGTGCTGCAGAGGTACTGCACATCCAGGGTGTGCAGGTAATGCTCGTGTGGATCCACGGTCCTGATCCTGGGCTGCGTCAGGGGCTGGAGTAGCCCCCAGTGTAACTTAGAGAACGCTGTCTACATTACAGCAGCCTTCCTGTGTTGCCCTATGGGCTGCACCACTGCTCAGAATCACCACAGCGCTGTGTGTTGGGTCCCTACCTCTGGCACGCCCCTCCCCATCTTCAACATGCTTCCTAGGCCAGGGATTGTGAGGAGGGTGTGGAAGGCAGACATTAAGGCAGTGCCTGTGTGGCTTTTATGGCCCCGTCAGGATGCCCTCAGTGTGAAGGGTCCAAAGCAAGGTTGAAGAGCTCAGCTGCGTTGTCTTACTCCTCCAGCTGTCAGTCACAGAAATGGACATGCAGTGTTATTTCCTGACTGTCCATAGAACATCCCCCTGCCCTGATATAAAGCTGACGAACACGGTTGCAGTTAAAATCTTGCGTCATGCTGATTTGGAGGGCCAGCTAAGGAAACAGTAGCTTGCTCATAATGCATCTTAAAATGGCCAACTGTCATGGAGTGTCCCATTGTTACGTCCACCAGCACCAGCTGCTCCAGGGCCAGAAAGATAGAAGCCACAGGTAGACAAAAAAATGGTTCCACCAAGCAATCTATTCCTGCTTCATCACAGCATTTACATCTCAACTGTACCCCTTCAACAGAAGGCTCCTTCTTGGACTATCAAATGGACCACATTTCATAATGCAGTGAAAACAGTCAGGAATTTTTGTTTAAGTTCCACCTGTTTTCAGCTCCAATACCAGACACTGATATATTCCATTCAGTGAAAGGAGCAGATAATGACACACGCTAGGTGCTTTGTGTGAAATCAATTTAAAATGTTTTAAGTGTTCTTTAAAAGCAATAGCTATATTAAAAAGAATACCCTGTACTGCATATTTTATAGTTTTGGCTAATAAAAATGTTTTAGAGATGTCTGCTTGATTAAAAATATATGAAACTGTAGGTTCTAGCATGATGTTACATTAATATTACAAAAAAAATCGGCATGAATACAGCATTAAGGGCTCTAAATCTAGGAAATTCAGCTGCTAAAGCTTCATATACAATTTTAATTTTATTCATGTGTATGTGTTTTGATACTCTTTTTATGGGATCACATGCTGTTTCTTAGTTAAAAGAATAGAAAAATATCACCATTTTTCCTGCTCAGATGCATATATTAATGTAAATATAATAATTTTGATGATTTAGTTAGGAGCCTGGGCATTTTAGATAATTTGTGACAAAACATAATGGTTAAGATAATTTATTTTGTCCCTCGATATGTAACACACATATTTAAAAAGAGATAATTTCCTTTGGACACAGATGCATTGAGGGGTAGTCCTTCATTACCTGTATGGAGTTAAGTCAACATATTGTAAGATCTCTGGAAAAGCATCATATGTTGATAAAATTAATGAATTTGTATTTCTAATGAGAAATTGTCATAAAAAATTGAAAATGTTACTACTTCTTCGAGTAGTGTCCCCATGGACACTAAATCTATGAATTACTAAAACTATGGAACAAGTGCACCTCCTACCATATCCTAATATCAGTGGCCTACTTGCTGGGAATACACAACACGACTGCAGATGGTCTCCGCCGTGAATTTCCACACGACCACGAATGGGAGATAGATTTAGTGGTACTCCACTACATATTCCAACAATGGAGGACACCAATAATAGACCTATTTGCTACTTACCAGAACAAGAATGTCCATGGTACTCCAGAGTGGGATTGGATGACACTCCATGGGAGACGCTCTCCTACTTCCAATGGACAAGGGCCTTTATGCCTTCCCCCTATTCCCTCTGATCCTGAAAATCCTGCTGAGAGTGAAAGAAGAAAGAGAAAACATCATACTGATTGCTTCGACCTGGCCCAAAAAGATGTGGTACTCTTACCTGTCACAACTATGTCCACCAATGACTCTTCCAGTCACTCCTTATGCACTCTCCATCCCAGCTTGAAGATTCTATGGCTCAAAGGGTGGCTCCTTGATGGTTAGAGCACACAGAGGCGTCTTCCCCTGAAGAGCTGCAAGAAATGTTATTGCTCAGTAGGAAGGAACTACTCACCTTACCTATCTCCAGAAATGGAAGAGATTTCAGAGCTGGTGCTAGCCCAAAGGCATCATCCATTCCTAATACACCCACTTTATCGGTGATCCTAGATACATGTTGACTCTCAAGAAATCAGGACTCTGTATCAATTTGCTGAAAGTTCATCTGGCAGCAATTGCAACATGCCATGAGCAGGTAGACGGATGCTCAGTCTTTTCACATTTGACTATGAAGAGATTTCTCAAAGGCATGTGGTCTTCCCACAAGACAGACTTCACACTCCCCAATGGGTTCTGAACCTAGCCTTAAAAAGTCTGACTAGCTCACCATTGAAACCCATGGCCACTTGTTCATTGACGCATGTTTCCATGAAGACGACGTTCTTCATTGCCATCACCTCTGCAAGTAGGATTGGGGAAATAGCGGCTCTGAAGGTGCATCCCCCTTTCATGGTGTTCTTCCCTGACAAGGTTACACTTAGACCACATCCAAAGTTCACTGCCAAGGTGACTTCTGCATTTCACAGAAACCAGCCTTTTATCCCAGACACTATCAGGATAACAGGGTAGCCATCCTCCACATGCTTGATATGAGGAGAGCCTTGGCCTTCTGTTTGGACAGGACGAGAGCCTTCAGGAAATCTCTAAGACTCTTCCTCTCCACTGCAGATAGGTCAAAAGGTACAGTGATTTCAGCTCAGAGACTCTCCAAGTGGGTTTCAGGCTATTTCAGGCAGAGGTAAACTCTGTTACCAATTGTGTAACACTCCCATCTTCATTATGCACTCATTCTATGAGGTCAGTCTTGTCGTCTGTCACCTTCTCCAAAGGTATCTTTCTATATCAGAAATCTACAGAGCTACTACTTGGGCATCTGCACACACTTTCACAGAACATTATGCCATCCTGGCGGATTTGGCTGCAGATGCCAAATTCGGTATCACTGTATTTATCATTCATATCAGACTCCAATCTGAAGTCCCAGCCTCCACTGGTGAGCACTGCTTGGGAGTCACTTACAGTGGTGCATCCACAGAGACACTACTCGAAGTTACTCACCTTGTGCAGTAACGGTGGTTCTTCAAGTTGTGTGTCTTGGTGGGTGCTCCATGACCCACCCTCCTCCCTTCTACTTCAGCATTCTAGTAGTTGACCCTGTGATAGAGAAGAAACTGAGGAGGGATTGCCCATGCATGCTGGGTAGCCTCATGGCATGGGAGAGCAGCACATGCATAGGTGATGGACTGCTAACAAAGTTCTCCAATCAGCTGCGCAGG